>VZTI01004943.1:479885-513906 GCA_013397865.1 Struthidea cinerea | reverse complement strand
AATTTAAAAGACCAAAGTTAAAAGAACCCAAACAACCCTGGCACCCACAGGGGTACCCTGCATCAGACAGGAAGTTTTAATGGAAGAGAAATAAGGATTGTGCTGCAAAATAAATTATATCTTTTACATATTGTTGTATAGTTATCTTAAAATGTTTAAATATTACATTCACTTTGGTGATGTGTTTTTGTCTATGCCTGTAATAAATTACACGTGGCGTGTGCTCGCTGGTCATGTTTTACTGCAAATGGGGGGAGCTCAGCACATCTAGGAAATGTTAAAAATATTTCAGATTTATTTAAGATGGACAAAATCTAATTTAAAGCAGCTTTCCTCCTATCATGCCCCCCTCTCCAGCACCTCTAGAAAGCTACCCTGATGGCTTCAGTTTTTGCTGTGTTGTATCAAAACATGTCACAGGTTGATGACTAACACTTACTGACCCACAGAAGCTCTCAGGTTTTGTTTTTCCTTTCTCCCTCTAAACCATCTGTCAGTTTGAGAACATCTGCCATTAACATCTCCATGCTCTCCAAAGGTTCCATCTAATTAAGGCAAGGAACCATCATTTGTCCATCAAAGCTAAGTTTCCTGAAACAAGATGTTATCACTGTTGTTATCTGGAATGTGTCGGTGATGGGTGAGGACCACTCATCCTGTGGAGGAGAAAGTCTGTCACATGGGCACTCAAAGAGTGTTAAGGTATCTTGTGCTGGTGAAATCAGAGACAAAATTAAAAGATGACAACTTTCATCCATAGTGCAGAACTGGCATTTCTAGTCTATTCCATCAGAAGTTCAAGAAGTTGGGCCAGGCTGACTCAGACACGGTCAAGGAGCCTGCTTAGAGTTTACCCACCAGCAAGACGTGACCGGCAGTGAAACGACTGTCCCTTTTTCTGATTTGCTTTTTTCTTGTTCTTGCTCTTCTTCTGCTTATTGGCACCTTTGCTTTTATCTGATTTCTTTTTCTTTTCGTCCTCCTTAAACCACGGCCCCCAGACTCCTCCGTTGAGCTTGGGGTTACTGCGAGGGTCCTTGGGTGGGTAGCGGACAGGCACCGCTGTCTTGTTGAACTGCGAGAGCCTCCGCAGCAGCTGCTTCACCACCTCTGGGTGCCTGGCAGACAGGTCCACGCGCTCATAGGGGTCGGCCGTGATGTTGAAGAGCCACACGGTTTTCCCGGCTGACCAGGAGACGCGCTCGTTGTGCCAGCGGTTGGGACCCGCGTTGCTGAAGGCCTGGGGAGGCACCCAGTCACTGTATCCTGGGTTTCCCGTCAGCAGTTTCCAGTGATTCACTCTGATGGCAGACTGGATGGCAGTGTTCCAGATCCCATAACCAGCGGCCCAGGAGCCGTTCTTGGCTTTGGTGTAGATCGGGTCGATGTTGTGCAGGATGTCCACCCGTGGGGAACGCCTGCCCTCGCTGATGGTCTCCCACACATCGTAGCCATCCAGCTGGATGTCTTCATCGATCTGCCCCTCCGCCAGGGTGATCAGCGTGGGGAACCAGTCCGTGATGTGCACCAGCTCCTTGCACACAGACCCTTTGTTTTTCAGGAGGGGGCTGTGCACAAACCCAACGGCACGGATACCTCCTTCCCAATAGGTGCCTTTGCTTCCTCGGAGAGGCCAGTTACTGCCTCCGGCCATTGGCTGCCCACCATTATCAGAAGAATAAATGATAATGCTGTTCTCGTAGTAGCCATACTTCCTCAGAGCTAGGGTCACGTTGTTTATGGCCTCATCCAAGCAGGCCAGCATGGCTGCGTATCGCCGCCTATTGATGTTGTTTATCGAGCGGTAATGTTCAAAATACCTGCCCGGCGCCTGAAGAGGCGAATGGACAGCTTGGTAGGCAATATACAGGAATATGGGTTTCCTGGGGTTATGAGAAGCCAGGATCTGCTGCACTTTCTGCGTGTACATCTGTGTGGAGTAGATGCCGTTGTCGTGGTCCCAGGCGGCGTTGTCGTTCTCATACAGGTCATAGCCGCATATCCCGGGGCTGTCGCATTTGAAGTGGGTGTAGTAGTCGCCGCTGCCCAGGAGCGAGCCGAAGAAGGAGTCGAATCCCCTCTGCGTGGGCATGCACTCCCTGCGGTAGAACCCCAGGTGCCACTTGCCCACCATGTGCGTGGAGTACCCAACCTCCTTGAGCTTCTGAGGTAGCGTGACGTTATCCAGAGGTAAGCAGTTGGGCTGCGTTGGCCGGATGATGGAGTGCTGCAGCCCCGTGTGGATCTGGTACCTGGAGGCGGGAGGAGACAGGCATCAGGCTGGTGGAGGAAATGCTCAGGTGCAGGGACACCCTAACCCTAACAGAAAATACTCCTGTTCATGCCACAGCCTTCTCTGGAAATATTTCAGAGTGCCTGTGTGTGCTGCTTTCAAAAACCAGCTTGGTCACACTATCAAATCTTTCCTCGCCTCACTGCTGGATGAAACGTTTCCCCCCATGATCTGAGCTACTCAAAACACCTAAAAATACAGGAGCACAAGTACTTTGAAGCACCCTTTTTACCTCCACATGTCTCCATTTAACAATGACTACAGAAAATTATGTGAATAAATAGAATTTTTACAGTGCCTCGTAACTCGCTAGCGGTGAATGTATCTAGAGCCTATAAAAATGCTGGGCTTTGAGCGTGTAAGAGCAGTATGTTTAAAGGATGGGATAATAAATTCTGCAGTGCAGTACAGGCTATGTGTAAAGAATACATATGGCCTCCACATGATTAGAAAATGAATCCAGCATGGGCAGCAGTAACTATCAAAAATCAAGGGCAAATATACTTATATCAGTTTGACACTAAAGAATAGAATGTAACAGCAGATAGTAAACCAAAGACAACTCCTGAGTGTGAGAACAGGGTCCATTCTCAGCCATGCATAGAACAGCCAGGTCCACCAATACTGCATATCTCCCCCAAAACCAGTTTTTATTAATTTGTGGTTGCAGGAGTTGGGGCTTCTTGACACATTCTGCTGGTGTTGCCAATCTGATTGGCCTCCTGAGCTATCTAGAAAATTAAAACCATTAGGCTCTGCCTGTCCATAAATAACTTAAAGTCTGCTTTCATATGAGGGCTTCCTGGCCAAGATCTTCGAAGGCGCCATAGCTGTCTTTAACGGCTGGCAATCTGTAAGGATTGTGTAACTCCCATTTAATTCTGGAGCTAATTTCCACGGAACCAGAAGCTCCGGTCTCACTAATTGCCTGCAGAAGCTCTGGGCGTTGTGCTGCTCTGGACCCAGCATGCTGCAGCGCTGCCGCCGTGCTCTATCCCCGCCGGCCCCTCTGCACAGCATTGTCTCTGTGAACAGGCTGAGGACATGGAGCCCTGCCACCCAATTGTCCCCAAACTCACAGGCTGGTGCTGACAACGCAGGAGACGCTGCAGGAGAGAGTTAAAGCACACCCTGAAAATTATGGGTTTCTGGGATCTACACTTCGCTTTTGTAAAAGAAATGTCATGCATACACAAGTCCCTCATCCTTCCCACGGTTCAGCTGCAATAATCTCCTCTTAAAACAGGTAAACTACAACTAGGAAAGCCATGCAGTGCCCCATTATTTCAGCTCATTCCATGTTTGGGACTCCTCAGGGAACTATGTCCACAAGGCATTTCATTTCCTTCCCCTTCTCTTTTCTCCACCTTGTTAAATCCTTTCAGTAAATTCCTATTTTTTTGATCCGACTGGAAAACTCCTTGTCCCCACCCGGTTGTTTTAGTCAATAGTTTCTGCTTTCTTAACTCTGACAGCCTCCTCGATCACAAGGTCAGCCCCCAGTCCCAGCTGGGCAGTTTCTCTCCTAATAAGCTAATTTTGCTGGAAGTCAGGATTTTCTCTAAAGGGATCCTGTTGTGACAGAGACCCTTCCACCCTTCTCCTCTAGAAACTGAGAAACTGGGCCTGAGGGGAACAGGACACAGAATCTGCGAAACACTGCAAACCAGTGTGCCTCTTGGCAACGCCTACACAGAAAGCATGATAGTCACACAATGTTAATTCCCATCAAGAATTCCTAAAACACCATGCAGATTCCCCAGCGAGCGTTTTTCAACTAGAGATCCAAGCATGAAATTCCTACACTGTTGATCTGACAAATATTGAACCGAAAAATATCAAGAATTAGCCTCAGTCATACAGGCATTCAGCACCGCATCTTGTTTCAGCAGTGCTCTCAGGAAATTATTCAATATGCTGGCAACAATGCACATATAACATATATCCATCTATATGTGCATATATTCCCTGCTGCTGCCTTTTTGCAGGAGACTTTGGTGTGTTTCCCAGATGTGTGTGTGTCTCTGTGCTATTTTTGGCATGGCTGTGCTTCAGAATATACCTACAGGCACACAAAGAGACATGCATTTTTATACTCATACATGTAAAAAGGGATCTGCAAACCAATACATTTTAAGTCAAAATATTTCAAGTGTAGAAATGCTTCAAAGAGATATTAACCTCTGATTTCAGAAGATTGTTCACTATTACAAAAATGGTCAAGATTTGTTCACTTTTCTGCACTACACGCCTTTCTAATTGATTGTTTATGTGCCAATATTTCTTTTTCAGTGAAACTATTTAATTTTCAAAGGACTTGCAGAGCATTTATAGGAAAGCAAAGTAATCTGAGCAGAAGACAGTGATGCTATGGAAGCAAATGGCATTAATAGCAATAGGAAAAGTGTCTCAAAACGACTGTTTTGAAACGGTTTTTAGACTGTGCAAGAGGAAAAAAACCGGATCCAGGCAAAACATAAAGGGATTAAGAGGCAGATGCTGATTTTGGGGGAGTTCTCTAGCAGATAAAGTCATGAGCTCACCAACTGCCATGAAACATCTGTGAGATACATCCTATAGATTTCATCGCTTCCATTTTTTAGAATAAATTAGTTGAATTTAATCCCAGATGCAGAAAGCAAGTTAGGACTACAAACAGTCTGGAATTCATTATTACAATTTCAGCACTAGTAACCAGTCAAATCTAAGCAAATGCTGACAGGCCACAGAACCTAATTTCATCGTTTTTTAGACTTTGACCTTCATGGGCATTATTTACATAAAAGCAATAAACTGGTAAGTCTGTATAAAGAGCAGGGGTTCAAGACTTGGGAATACTTTATATGCATGTGCTGTGCTCTCCTCCTCCCTACTCCTCTGAGTTTCTGGGTCATAGGTGCTTCCTTTAGCATACATGAAATTTGCAGAACACGGAACTAAGTAAAATTTGTGCGAAATGTTCAGCCAATAAGACTGAACAAAATTGAAAATTAATTTCTCCTTGCTACACAGGGATGGCTCTTCTTTGTGCATTTTCTACTCTTGTTTTTGTTTTCCTGGTGTGTTATTCAGATGTTCACAGTAAACCTACTGTGATAAGTGTTGCAGCCAAGGCAGCTGCTTGGTGCTGGCTCACTGACACACTGAACTGTTTTCTTGTTTGTAGGGGAAACTTTAAAGCAACGGCCTCCCTCTGGGAGCATCCTTATGACTTCATAGCCCTCTGCCTCTTGGATGCTCAGAGAAATATTTCAGAGGGTTCTTAAAATAAATAAGTAAGCAAATAAATCCTCCCTCCTGAGTGTGAGCTCATGACACCCCTTTCCAACACGAGCTCCCTTTCTGTTTTAATTTAGAGCGACACAAAGCTCAGGCAGTGGCTTTCACATCACTCCTACCTCCAGTCTCAAAGTGCAGAGAGATCACTAAGTTGCTGAAGGTCAACTGTACATTGAAGTGCTGGAGTGTTATGGACGTAAAGCACCCCAGGCACACTGAAGTCAATGAGACCTGAGCCTGAGGAATGTGTTAACACTGGGAGGCTTCATTTCCCCCTTCTGATGCCCTCAGTAGTGCTGAATTATTTTCTGGTTCTTATCCGCAGAGCAGATCGGTGACAGAATCTGTGCACATTTTCACTGCTATTCCCCCGCAGCAGAGAGCAGGACTGAAGGCCTGTGGAGGGGAAGAGATTCTCCTGGCACGTCTCACATCCCCTGAAACATAAGTAGGCCAAACCAGCTTTCTTTAAAAAATCTTTCCCTAAGGAGTTTTCTATTGAGTGTTTTCCCCCTTAACTTCAGGGTGGGTTCTGCACTGAGGAAGAAGCTGGGATGTTTCTAATTTCATAATGTGCATGTACAACACTATTGATTTCAAGCTCTCACAATTTTTCAATACTGCATTAATTGTCTTCAAGCTGAGATGCTTTTAAAGCTCACTGAAGATTAACAAAGAAGCTCAGCTGGAAGTTTCTAATTTCAGGAACTTTTGCTTGCGTAGCTCTAGTTAGTACATGTGGAAAATGTATTTTTATTATACTTGCATAGCTCAGGATATGTTGAAAAAAATCTCAATTTTTAAAATAATCAACTCTAGTCTAGGATTTAGAAAAGAATATTTTAAATAAAAACCCCACATGTGCCAGGAGTTGCACAGAGAGTGACAGCACTGAGGTCTGCATGCTACATAAATTAAAAGGATCATTATTGATGATTGTGCATTTTCTTCTTAAAAATAATAAAATACAACAAGGAGATACCAGTCTAGAACGTAGATTTAGGAGTTACTAAAGAACAGTCTTTGACATCTTACCTGAAACTATTTGTATAACATAACAGCTAAAACAGAGGAATTCCAGGTGAGTGAAAAATGGAGAAATCTGTGATCTTGGGGGCTCCCAGTCCTCAGAGGTCCAACACCGGGGAGAAAAACCCCAACATTCTATTTGTTACCAGCAAACCATCAGAAGCAGGATGCAATCACCAGTAAGGGAAAACAGATACAATGAAGACATTTTTACAGTGGACTCAGGCTTTAGCATGGAGCCCACAGGCCCTACATGTCTGGAAAAGCTGTTATTTTGGGCAGGGATGTTCACTCTGAGTCACCTCAAAGTTGTTCTGAGTTCTGTAAGGTGGTTGTGAGGGAAACAGGAGATGCTGAGGAGCTCTTCTGCTTTCAGTCTTCCACTCTTGGCTGGTGAAGAGCAGGGCAGGGAGATGCCAATCATGGGCATGCTGGATATGGACCAGCTTGAAAAAATCACACAAAAATGACTCTGCAGCAGAAATATCTGCCATAAAAACTAAATGTTTCATGCTACATATGCTGAGGTTTTTAAAACTAAACTCAGAGTAAAGCTGGAAAAGGGGTGGGTTGATCCAGGAGACACTGGGGCAGAGGGTAGAGCTGAACTGATTTAAATGAGATGCATATAAAGCCATCACAGCCTGACATGAATTGCTGCCAAGCCATCAGCAAGTGCTGGTCCCTTCAGACTGATGACAACAAAGTCAGAGTGGGTAGCCACAGTGCTTCTCTCTCATTGCTATTAAGTCAATTTGCTGATAAGAAGAATGCTTCCTAAATGTTCATGTCCTTCTTATTTCCATTCTTTTCCTAACAGACTGATGACAAGCCTTGACTTTGCTGATTTCCAGCTGCCAAGCTCCCACGAGAGCCAAAGCAGGGAGTGGCACCTCAGCACTCCTTAGAGCAGCACATTTGAGTCTCTGTTCTGGACAAGACCATGTTAAACTATGTCCCATCTATCCCATTTCTTCAGTGTTTACAGTCTGTGGCAACTGTGAATAATCCCATGGGATACACTTCTAAATGCCAGCATAAAAGTTTTCATGCAACATAGTCTGCTCAGAGCCTATCTCAAGGAGCCCTGAACTACGCACTTACACTATGTAAGTGCATAGTTCAGCTTTCAAAAATAGCAGAAAAATACAGTTTTCTATATTGAACCTATCATTCATTATCTACCACTTAACCATTTTTATCTTCTGGCTGATGACTCTGGAATTTTGGTGAAGGTGGGTTATGAGCGTAAATGGATCAGAGAAGAAAATGCAACATTAAAGACTAAATGCAAACTCCAAACCTTCACAGACTTTCACTGTGTCAGCCCACACAAATCAAACCTGAAGTGTTCACTCAGACATACACATACATTCATTTCATCCTCAGCTGTATTCCTTGAATTTTTATGTGCTTATAAATCAGAGCAGAAGAAGTATCTACTTCTAAACCAAGTGTTTACATAAAAAAAATCTAACTCACATTATTTACTGTTTTATCACTCTGGCAATGCTATTGCAAATATGTCATTTAGAAGGTTCCGTATCTTGCCCTACTTTCAAGTTTTTCATTGTTGTTTTCAATCAGTTAAGGCTCTTCCATCGAATTCAGGAAAAGAAAAATAAAGTAGCAATTTACTTGCAGAGTAATAATGTTACCAGTTTGTTCCATGACCTTTTTCCAAGGACCTCCAGGATTTGAGGTATCCTTGCTTAACCAAATGCTATTTGGATTTTGATGCACGAACTCAACCTCAGAATCATTTCAAAATTCTGATCTCACACCAGCCCTGCCATGTGGTCATTTAAATAATGTCCTTACACCCCAATATTATTTATCCTGTGAAAGGGGTTTTTATCACCTGACACCGAGAAATGCTTGAAAACTGGGGAGCCACACCACAAAATGCTGTTCTCCATAGCTCTATATTCCAACAATTTTGCATCTCCAGGATATGCACCAGATCCTCTCTCTTTTATCTTCCCAGCTCCTGCAGATGCAACTGGCACCCCAGGAGTGAGGCAGAGCTCAGAGAACAGTGGGAAAGCAACTGTTGTCTCCAGAGCTGAGCTTTAAAGGAAAAATATCTGACTGTGGGACCAAGCTGGGAGGGAAAAGAAACAGAAACCTTCATCTGCGTTTGGTCAGGGTTACTCTGCCTGGTTCCAGAAGCTTGAACTTCAAATCACCCTCCACATTAAGTTGCAATTAGTATTTTCATACACTAATTCCGATTTTCTACCAAACATTATTAAACTGGCAGCCTATCTGCTACTGACCTTTCCTATCACTGAGGCAATTTATCTGCTCCAATGGGAGGACAGCAAGGATAAGGGAGAATGTGGGAACTGGCAGCAGCTGGAACGCACATGTGTATATGCAGCTATTGTTTTTTTTGCTCCCAGTTCGCTGCAGCTGTGGAAACAGAGCACAACGTTTCCAGCTTTATCACTGTAATTCATTTAGGAAAAAGGGGGAAAATGTGTGATTGCATAATCGGTGCTCGCGGTTTCATGTCTACATGGGAGTGACATGGAAAGAAAACAATTTGACTAAATGCTTTGCATGCCAACCACAAATCCAGACCTCGCCACCAAATTTTGGGCTCTCAGCAACAACAGATCCCAGCGGATATGACACCTAATCAGCATGTTACAAGGGAAAGAAACCTAAAATGACTCTGTGATTAGTTAGAGATGAATTTTTAGTCCTGCTTTGGTCATTTTTGCAGGAGAAAAAGCAGAAGAAAAGCAGATAAATGGAGTCTAAAAACTATGTGCAGAAGAATCCCCGCCTCGGGTACTACTAAAGTGAGGCTGGAGTGGGACCAGCATGCCTGCTGGACAGGGACACGGCACATACCAGTTTGTAAAGCAGAGGTGCCTTCATTCCAGCCTCTGTTCTCTGCTGTGCTGGGGAGAACAGCAGCCCAGAGTCTCCTAATATCCCAGAGTAGTCACTGTTACAGACAGGGCAAAACTTCAAGGTGTCTCATTCTGTCTAAAAGAATACATTATTGCTAATAACACAGGCATTTTTATGTGACCAAAAATAAAAACCTGCCATGTACATGTGTGAAATATTTTCCACCTAATTCTGTGACAGTTTACGAAAGCTGGTTCATCCTCATATAGGAAGAATTTATTCAGTGACTGCACCTAAGGGATGTGAAAGATATTTATTATATGGTTGCCTTTCATAAGAAGATATCTCTCATAAAAATGACATACTTGATGGCAGCCCTTAAGGTAGCAGCCAAACAGTTATTGTCTTACATTACTCTCTAATTAAAGTACTCATTTTGAGCATTTAGTACCATTTCTGAATTAAAATTGTCCTTATCTATTATTCATACATCCAGCACTTAGAGCCTGTATCAACCTAAATGCTGTAAAATGACCTTGAATTGACAGCAAGGATGACTGAGGGCACAATGACAAGATGTAAAATACAGGTTAACAACTACCACATCACGGGCTTATATGGTATCAGTTGACAGAGGTAATTGCTTTATAATTAAAGAACATCATGACATTGAAAAAAAAATAGGACTATGTGGTGCTTCAGAGGCATCTCAAGTGTTTTAGACACCTTCACAACATCCAAGCTTTGTGACAGCTGTGATTTTTTATTAACCACTGAACAACTACATAAACACACCATTTCTGAGTGTGACATTAGAGAACATCGTAGTTCCACTGCTTTAGTGAGCACAAGTGTTATAATAGGCCATTAAGTTTCTTTTGAATCCTTGGATAAGTTTTAAAGACAGCAATTTAAAATTAGAGATAAATTATTATTGTGAGAGTATGATGATCAAGTGGTAACAGCCACAACCTCCCTTTAGTATTGATAACAGGAATATTATCCTGCTCTGGGAGATGTCTCAAGCTCAACTGTCTCCAAGATTCCATTACAGGACAGAGAACAGATTCTGCACCCCTTAATCAATATGTACCTATTTAAATAAAAGGATAATTCCATCAATTTCAATTGAATACGCTTCTAGATAAACTTTTGCCCAGAGTCATCAGAGTATCGAAATGAGTCTATGAATTAATGCATCAAACTCCTTTTTTTCATGTGGAGGTTCATTGGGAATGCTGATTAATTAAGAAATATTTGTGGATGATTATTTCTGTTTCATCTCAACTTTGTTATTCTATTTGTTCTCACTTAATGCATTCTATCACATAACATCATTGTAAAACGTGTACATGTGCATCAAAAGGAAATTATTATCTCTTCCTTCATCCCTGGTATATTGCACAGCAAACCAAGACAGCAGGATACCTGCTGGAGGTCTTTGGAGTTTAATTACGCATTTCAGGCAGCGGCATTTGATTCTGCTGCACATGAAATGGTAAGGTGTTACTCAGTACTGAGCGTGTAATTCACTTAAGCAATGTAAGTTTAAGTTTTACAGAGGCTGCAGTGCCCACCCAGACCCCTCTTGTTTAAGGTCTCATTCTTGGCAGCGAGAGAGCGATGCCCTTTACTGCTGTCCCTACAGGCATCCTGGGACAGACACCACCCACAATTTCTTCATGCCACTCCAGAGTAATTTTCCCAGAAAAGCTACAGCCCTGATAATAAGAAGAACAGCTTTATGGGGAAGAAAAAAGACCCATTTTCACTCTTCAACAATATCGCTGGTCTTCTGGGCTGACATTTACCGGCAACAGCAGTGGCACTGAATCATTAGCAAGAGGAATAACCTTGCCTTGAAAGGGAGGGAGGGCTGGGAGCCAAGAGATGCTGTCTTCTGGGTTCTGCACAGTTTTCAGCCTGAGCATCCCCACTGGCCTCCAGTTGTTTTGCCCTTCTGACACTTTGATACCAGTTTCTGAGTCTTTTGTGTTGCTCAACCCTTTGAGCAGGGATGGAACTATGCCTGTTGCACAACACAGCTAAAGCTCAAAATGGGCTTTTTAGTCCTGATAAAAGATGTGGCAGGATGCAAACGAGCCTCACCCTGATGCTAAACCAGTTTGTAACTGGACTTGTTAAAATACAGTGCTTACAGGCACCTACTTATTTACAGTGATCGCCAGCAGTTATGTATGAGTTCTGTCACATATTGCTGGCTACTGGATGTTCTATTTCCTGATTCACCTGAGAAATACATTAAAATCCCTTTTTCAGAACTGACCACAACATGCAAGTTCAGTTTTGATCAAGACAAACGCACGGGGTATGGTTCCCAAAGAAATAATGGATTAAGATAATGAGGTATTGCATTAACCTGGGTCCCAGATGACAGGATCTTGACTGACAACATGGGGAAATGGAACATCTTTGTTTACTCACAGGGGAGATTCCACACGGACAGGAACTGCTTTCACTGCCAGTATCTGAGTGGAGGTAGGTGTGCTGCTGTGGCACAGGGAGAAGGAGTGGGGAGCAGCGTTGCAGGGCTGTCAGTCAGTTCGGTGACAATTTTTAACTACCACATCAGAGATAGTACACGCTGTATAGTACAGCATTAAAAAGGGAAGTAAAATGTCTGTATTCAAAGCACCACATGTTGGAACTCAAAAGGAACAAAGCAACTTCAGCAGGTACGTGACCAGCTCACTGCGACCCATGGCTGGAAAAGACCTTCAGGACTGAGTCCAATCAGTGACCTGACAATGCCAATTCCACCACTAAACCACGTCCCTGAGTGCCACAGCTACATGTCTTTTAAATCTCTCAGGGGTGGTGAGTTGAGCTTCAGGTGGTTCCAGAGCTTGACAATCCTTTGGGTGAAGAAATTTCTCCTCTATCCAACCTATGCTTCCCCTCAGCACCGCTTGCAGCCCCTCCCTCTTGTCCTGTCACTAACGATACTTGATGAACCTCTGCGGTACTTCACAGGGAGGTCTCTGCTCCTGTAGCAATGGATTTGAGTTGCTACCTTTGCTCCCTGCCCAAATTAGGCAAGGGCTAGGAGAAACGTAAGGCTGCTTTGTGGAGCAGCAATGTGATGGAATTGGAGAACTCTCCGTGTCACATCTGATGGCTGCAAGATGCCACGGCACGGACAGTGCAAAGCCCCCTGGCACCACCCTGCTGCGTTTCTCCCTCTCCCTCAGCCTCCCACAGCAGAGAAGGGAACAAACTGGAGTTAATATGGGACAGAGGTTAACAGCACATCTGTTTCTAGGCCACTGTGCAACGAATAATGAAGAGATTTGGCAAAATGCTTCTTTATTTCCCTCCTAAATCCGGCTTAGCAAAACAAGTAGTGCTCTCTTGGATGTCACTGCCGCACTCCCTAATCTCTCCTTACTCTCATTCACACTGCTCCTTATTCACATCTTGCTTTGCTGCTTTCATTGAGGCAGTGTCCAAAAGCCTCACAGGAACTGGGGCTGTGGTGCAACATCCCTGGAAATAAAATGGAGCATAAAATAGAGGGGGGGAATGAAAACAGGTGCCCTATCACTGCTGGTTGAACAAAAATCTAGAAACAGAGTCTCTTACATGTCTAGCAATTATGTATAAAAGCAGACAAAGCATACATAAAATATTTGCTGCAAAACGTTAATGTATTAATAAAGCTGCGCCTTATTTAAGATGCTAGTAGGTGATTTTGATCCCAGACAAAATACCACAAAAATGACTCATGTAATGGAGTGAGCTGGATAAGAGTAAGCGAGGTGTAAATGGGACACACACAAAGTTTTGGCAGTGTGCGCTCAACATATCCAAAAGCTCCTAGTACATTAATGGAACCTATGCAGGGATACCATCAGCACTGTATGCTGCCTTCTGTGGGGCCTTCTCCCCCTGTCTGAAAACATTTATTTAATAGAGTGATATTAGCATCACATACCCTGTGAGAAGGGATTTAAGGACAAACACCCCCTGGAAAATGAACTCTACGCATTAAAAATTAAAAATAAAATTCTGATTCTTTGAGAAACACTAGTTGTTCAGGAGAAAGGGAAACACTTAGCATTTATCAGTGTGTCATTCATTAAATAGCTACAGAGCTCTGACTTACGAAGACCCCTTTGTATGGATAGAGCTCCTACACCTGCTTAAATTCATTGGAGACAGAAGAGCTGTCTTGAATGGGATGGATTTCAACAACTGGCTGTTCTTGAACCGAAGTTTAAGTGCACTTCCAAAGGAATTTTAGAAATTACTCCATATTTTTTACAGCTAAAGACACAAACAGGGACTCTCAAAAAGGTCCCTAAATCTCCATGAAATCAATAAAAGTTACAGAACTAACAAAAGACCACTGATTCCCTATCTGCATTATTAAGCTTCCTTTAAAAAAAATCTGGTCCTTCAAGATGAAAAGGACATGCTCTGTTCTCTCAGAGGTGCCAAACTAAAATTATCATCATCACAGAAAAGCAGCTCCTACACATTGGTCTCCAACCCCAGGGTTTCTGGAGGGAGCCAAGCATTAGTTGGAAAATACAACAGCAAGATCATAACCCATCCGTTCTTCTGAAGCACAATTAACTACATGGAACATTACTCAATCGGTGGCAAATAACTTGTGGCTTCCAAATCACTTACGTCCTGTCCAGGTTGTGAAATTATGGATTTCAGTGGTTAATAATCCTGGCAATAACATCAAAATTAACAAAATAGTGTAATGCCAAACAAAGCATCATCATTTAGAATCTGTTCCTGTTATTTTCAACATTCTTCTCTGGGTGGAGATAGAAATTTGGAAATTGTGGGGATTGTAAAGAGAAAAGTGGGAAGGATAAGAGATAAGAATCAGGCATGCTTCGCATCTGTCTTGAGTGAGAAAGCTAAATATTTCTTTCCTCTTCAGGAGCCAGGAGGGTTAAGGGAGGAGCAAATGAGCCCCACAGCAATTTGCTGACATTGTGTAGCAGCATCTGTGCTGCCACACCACAGAGAGGTGACGAGTGGCGACACCACCACAGAGCAGTGTCTGTGTTCAGGGGATGGGAACATGTCAGGAACACTGCTGGAACCACAACATCACATCTGCTCAGCTTTGTCTGCAGGAGACTTTGCCATTCCCTAAACCAATCAGTGGGGTGTAGCTCCAATGGGTCACACAGGAGACAAGGGGCCAGAGGAAGCTCTGAACCCTCCAAGAAGCCTGTCAGCTCACTGGGTGACAACATTCTTATCTCTATTGTCCCATTAGTGACAGCAGTCTGTAACTTGTCCCACCAAACATAAATCAACATCCCTGTGTACAGCTGTACAACTTAAACACAGTAAGCCATTGCCAACTTCGCAAATATTGCCAGAGCACTGGCCTTGCCCAGGATCACCTCACCAGGTTTCTCACAGGAGTGGGTGCACACTATAAAACACATTTTCAACCTGTTCTACCAATGCGCTCCTGCAACTTAACCATGCTGCCTTGGTTCTTCACAAACTCTCCCAGCTGGCTTGTTCAATATTCAGCACTTAATATTTTTTGAATTCTGGTAATCTGGCTGCGTGACTGCAAAATTCCTCAACAGTCCATTTCATGCCCAGCTTTTCCCAAGCAGTGCTCGATAAACTGCAGGACCGACTTCTTTGCTATTATTTGTGTTCAAGTCAAGCATCTGCTTCTCAAACCCAGGCTTAAGTCTGCGTTCAAAATTAAAATGCAGGGGAGGTGGCTAAAGAGTCAGCAGCAGCAGAATGGGAGAGCAGCAAAAGGTCTGTAAAGCCTCTGCTTGCATTCCTTGGGAGCCAAGAATCTGGGTTAAATACGCATTCTGGCTCTGACCTGGAAGTTTCTCCCGTATTTCTCATATAATCTACTTCATCAAGAGGGAAGCAGTGCTGGTGGTCACCTGGGGGAAATGCAGCCACGTCTCCTGGTAAGGATGGTGACTGCTGCACCACACTAGGGAGAAAGGAGATGAAAGAAAGAAGGGAAAGATGAAAAATCCATAAAAACCACATTAGAATCAAAAGTGGAACTTAGTGATTCTAACAGGGCTCCCTCCAGTGAGTAACATTACCCAAAAGTTTAAATAAAGCCTTTCATTATTTTTTTTACATTTTCCTCTAGAACTTTCAGTCCACAGTATTTTAGACATAGAGCCAATATAAGATCAGTATCTTAAAACCAAATAAGACACTTATCTAAAAATCCAGATAAATTCAAAAATCTGAATGACAATATGCAACAACAGTGTAAAGGACACCATGAGCCAGCTAACAGACAACAAAATTTCTTCTCAAGTTTTTATTGTCTGGAAGTTCAGATTTTTTCTTTTCTGCTTGGGGGGGTTGTGGTGTTCTGGGGTGATTTTCTTTGAAATGTCATTCAAATTTAAACCATCCAGTATATTTTCTGACGTCGCTCTCCTCCTTCCCCTTTTCCCTCGCAAATTACATTATTGTAGCAAAAAAAACCCAACAACAAAATCTTGTGGCAAACTAGTTTTCTGCAGTTGGTCACCGTGAGCATAGCTTGGACATGATGCACCCATCTAGGAACAATAGAATAGCAAAAAACTGAATTAGTGAATTTGAAATGGCAGACATCCTGAGATAGCTGTGGAAAAGCCTGAGATGGCTGGACACACTTTCTCTGGAAATATGTAAGTTCAGTTCAGTTGTGGGATGGGAGAGGAAGTTTTCTGCTGGCTCTTCATTTTTTGGTATGTTACATAAGCTCCCTTTCCTCTTTACTTTTATAACAGCACATAAATATTTTATGAACTATGGGCCTTTGAACTGCGTTGCTCTGACCCATTGACTGATTCTCATTTGCCTCTCTGAAATTGCATCTCAAGTGCTTTGAGAAATGCATCATCCTGGGCTGTCAAATAAAACCCAACATAAACCCCACAACAGTAATTCTGTTTGTTGCCAATGCTACAAGTCAACTCCAAGGACTATAAATTTCCACTTAATAGCGAGGTTGCTGGAGACATTGGTATTCTGATATATTAAAGGCATAAAGTGCACACAGCTCTTAGTTCATTCTTTATATGCTTTTAGTTAGCCACCCCCAAACAAAAAATAAGAAAAAGGGAAGAACAGCTCCTCTTTCAGTGTGGAGTAACGTAAACCCTGATTTTCACCAGCAAAATAATGGCTAGGTATGTCTATGGATTTTACTGCATATCTGGAATTATCTATAGGTGCCAGTGATACCCATGTTGTTCCAAGGCAATCCCAGGCTTCACAAAGTGCACAAGATTTCCTAGTATTATGGAAAAGTAAATATCTAATGTAAGACATTTAACACAGCCCATGGAACTATCCCAGTCCTGTGCTGCTAAATAGCTCTGCATTGACTACATTTTCTAGAATCCTCCACGCTCTTCCAGTTCAGGAAAAGTGCCTTTGTTTGGTTTTTTTTCCTTCCCCCTCCACTTCTTCTCATCTGTCTTCATTCTCATTCCTGTGGGATGAAGGATGAAACCCCATGATTGAAAATACAGCCAACTTCAATTCTAGGATCTAAGCTGGAAGGATTGGTTTGACAAGGAAATACCTCCTTTTCGTCTGAGATTACCTGCATTCCCTGTACAGGGTCTGAAACTGCCGTTCCAACTCTTTCCCAGTTGGACTCAGAATTAAGATGTTAGCTTTACTATGATTTAGAGCACTTTCTTGTGGACAAACCTCCTTTTTATTTCATTTGCTCTGGAAAAAACTCTCATCAGTATTCCTTCTGAGCCTATAAATATCCTTTGCATCAGCCACATTTAAGGATTTTACGTGCTGGAATAAAAACCTCTCTGGGTCACTGGGGTTCCCTACTGGGGCCACTATTGGGGAATCACAGAATGATTTAGGTTGGAGGGGCCTTAAAGCTTATCCAGTTCCAAGCTCTGTGCCATGGACCTGGAACCTTCCACCAGAGCAGGTTGCTCCAAGACCATCCAAGCCCTATTATCACCCATATTACAGGTAATAATATAGCTAATACAGCTGCAGATATTCTGCTGGTAAGAAACACAATACTGGAGCCAACAAAATAAAAAGGTTTGTATCTTGCCCATCCCACTTGTTTTTCTTTTGCTCTTCTAGCTGAAAAAAAAAATTCTTCTTTTTTCCCCACCTTCTCTTGGGATGAAAAAAAGCGACAAGAATTCTCGTTCTCTCCTTGAATCTGCAGTTTCCAAGGTGTGTTACTGAGACAAGAAAATGCAACAAAACAACAATTTGACAATGGTTAAAATTTTCAAGTGCCTGACTACTATGGAGCTCTTGATTAGCCTATAGCTGGAAGAGACAGATTCGAATTAAGTAGCTAAACAAATGGAATCACACGAAGCACACTTTGCCTTCTAATAAACCCCCAAAATACACACATTATTTTATGCTCTCAGCAGACAGAATGATTTCTCCCACTCACTCCCTCAGGAATGTGCTTAAAAAAATTCCACTTCTCCCACCTTAATAACTCCTACTTCAAAATTCTTCCCAATTATGACCATGGCTTCAGCTGCTTTTTAAAAAGCAGTTGATGGCCTTTCAGTACCTGCAGGTAGTTTATTTTCTTGAAGAGAAATGACAAAAATTAAACACTATGCCTGTACACTGCAGTTTTCCACCCTAAAGCAAGCTAGCAGATGAAGTAGCAAAAAAGACTTCAAGACCCAAGAAGCTGCAGCGTCCATGGCTCAGGGATTTCCTCCATGTTCATGGTGACAATCACACTTATACAACCATGTTCTTCCCAGAAAAAGTTTTGCCGTTGGCTCAGGCGCAGGTTGGCCTCTTGCTTGCCTGGCGCTGTCATCCACCTACCCCAAATAAGACATGGTTTCTTTCCTCCCTCACTTCCTAAAAAATGGATTGATGAGGTGCGAATTCAGAACAAGTGGTATCAGCAAACACACACAGCCTGGGCACGCTTGGTTTTTCGGTACGAACGCCCGAGTGCCATAAACAGGTTAAATCCTCTACTGCAGTGAAGGGAAGCAATCTGTTCTCTCTCCCTGTCATGTTCCCTGCTATGCCACTCCCCAGTTGTACCACACGGACACAATCCCTACAGGGGACAGAAACGACAAGGAACACACAGTTCAGCTGCATTTAGGATTGCCTGTGTTGCTGTGGGTGCACTTCTCTGTTTTCCACGTATTTGCTGCCTTCAAGCACCTACTCCTTACCTAAGTGGACTGTCTGGATTTATTTAGATTTATTTAACTAAGCAAGTTACTTAAGAAAAACCACACTTTTATTTCTAAGTGGTACATCAAATTATAGATTCAAGGGAATGACATTTTGTGTTTAACGAATTATTTCTGGTTTAAGCATGGCAAAACCGTGTGTATTAAATAAAACCTTGTAAATACAGGCTTCACTGGCTCCTACATTTAGGTGCATCTAGGTAACAAAGATGTATCAATGTAAAAATACACTAATGGAAAATCACAGAACTAGAATAATGGAATCACAGAATGTTTTGGGGTGGAAGGGACCTTAAAGATTACCTGGTTCCAACGCCCCTGGCATGCCAGGGCCACCATGGTCAGGGACGCTGAGCATGTTACATTCCTAGTCCCTGATGCTGATGGAGCATCACTGGCTTGACAGAATAGAAAGGCAGAGGAAAACATGGACCACACTTTCCCACGCAGGTTACATACACTCACCCAGCACAGGGTGGCAGATGAAGTGAAGTCACTGGCTGTCTTTGGCAAAAAGAATAAAATAAAATAATAATTTTTAAAAATTAAAATTACATTTTTTGAACCGCAAGAACCACTGAAATAAGTCTTTATTTATGCCGAGTTTTGTGGGGAGACAAACTGACTGCAATTAAAGCATTGCTGTGAAAGCCCAAGTTGCTGAAAGATTTCTTTAAATAATGTTTGTGCAGGAAAATATTTTCAGTTTGGATGAGGGCACTATAGACACACCAAGTTTCTCTACGGCATCAGCAGCTGATAAGTCTCGAGCAGACGGCGGAGGGGAAATATTTTAATTCCATTCCTGCTTGGCCAGTGTTGTACCAGCACCACCTGTTTCAGACACTTTTGCAGAGTGGTAATATTTGCAAGTGTTTCTTCAAAAATGTCCACGATTTAATTCCAATACACAGGACTGTTTTGACACAATTTATCAACCGCTCCCAAACAGAGCAGGCTGGGAGCACACTTGTTCCATTTGCTAAATTCAAAATTTCTCATGTGCAAGCCAAGGGAATTAGGCTAGACAAGGGTGGGGGTTTTCTTTGTACACTTTTGCTGCGTTTTTTTAAAGCCAACTACTCTGGCCATGCACACTGGTTGCCAGAAGACTGAGTTCAAGTGAGACAGCAAATTTACTTTCCATAGAAGAATGGCTGAGCAACAGACTTTTGTCCTTCCCAATAATGCCAGTTTATAAAAAGAAACTGGCAATTTTTTTATACATACGATCTTTTATGTTTTACTCTAGCAAGGAATTATTTTTTCTCCCTTCTTCATCATAATCCCTGTTTTTCTGGCAAGGAAGAAACTCTTATGCACAAGTAAGAGCACGCATGGTTTATTCCCAAAACCAAAATCCAGTTCACTGATAATGAGCGACAATTCAATTCTGCTGGACATGATTCAAAAGCAAATAAAGGTCATAATTCTAATAAAAACCAGTATTACCTATAGCAGAGAAAACACCTGGAGCATGCCTAATTGGTCATCTCTAATCTTTAAAACCTAATGAAGCCCCAGCAGTAATTTTGTAGGAAATGTCCTTGCTGTAAAACACCATATATTTACCCCAAAAGACCTGAAAGCTTCAAACAATCTTTTAAGAAAATGTCTTTATATGTCAATGTCCATTAATTCATTAAATTGGTCTTTGCTCAGCAGAGAAATATGAATTTTAAAGAGCACAAATGTCCTTGTATTTTTGAATACAGGAGCTGTACCTGCCTATTAGTTTTCTGGCCCTGCACATGACTTACCAGCAGCCTGATCTGCAATATAGACCATTTTTTGTGATGAAATATAATCCAGCAACTTCATCTTTTACAACTTGTAAAAGACAAATCCTTCCTTGCTCACTGTCACAGGTCCACAATCAAGATTCAGATCAGGACAGCCTGGATTCCCAGCTTGTTCCAGCCTTGTCCTGCTGGCCTCAGCACAACACCACAGCTACAGAGAAGGCTCTGTCTGCTCATTTGGGAAACTGCGTGCCTGATTTCTTCAGAGAAATACCGAAACAAATGAAGATGGAACAATCAACCTATTCTTATCTGTATTTAATACCTGCAGATGACACCTAATAACACTCCAGTAGAGCAGGATGCATGGACAATGGCACGGGTCATTTGACACTGGAATGCCAAAACTCGAGATCATTATTTTGTTTGATGAACCAGAAACACAGAGAAGGGAGAGCAGAAACACCTCAAAACCAAACCAAAACCAAAACGCATAAACACCCAAGACTCCAAGAGCCCAAGGCTGAAAAAGACATCACAAAAAAGACATTTTACTGGGAGGGTGGTGAGGCTCTGGCACAGGTTGCCCAGAGAAGCTGTGGCTGCCCCATCCCTGGAAGTGTCCAAGGCCACGTTGGACGGGGCTTGGAGCACCCTGGGATAGTGGAAGGTGTGCCTGCCCATGGCAGCGGTGGACCAAGATGAGCTTTAAGGTCCCTCCCAACCCAAACCATTTTATGATACGCCCATATGATTTCTTTAACTAACCCTGAAAATTTATTTGGCAAATTCAAATTGTAAAATGAAAAATTTGGAATAAATATATTTAAGCTGCAGGCTTTTTCATTCTTAATGTACATCTGTGAGGAATTAGTAAAAGCAATTGGGTTAATTACATTTTGAGTGATTATTTTTATTGGGGTTATGAATATATGTTTAAGGTGAAATTAATACAGATTAAATTCCACTACCTGTTCAGACTGTGAATTTGCACTCATCACACTGCTGCGCTGCCTGTTGGAGAGTTGAAATTCAAAAGGAAATTGAATTAGAGGAATAACCTGAACTGAACAGGAAGCAATTCACTTACAATAACCACAAAGTAGTGCTTTTGGGGTGGAACAGTCAACAGCACAAACTCAGTTTCTTGCAGAAAAGAAGATCTGGGGCTTGCTGGTAGCCCAGCCTGAGGGTGAGTCAGCAACGACTTGATGCTGTGAAAAAAAGCTTTGTCTTATCGGGACCTATACGAGGGGTTAAGGAAAACATGACATCATGCTTTAAGCAAGGCAATAAAACACAGGTTTCCCAGGTCTGTTAGAGGAAAAGAAAATGCATTTGCTTCGTATCCAAACACTGAGAAACGGTTCAGAGCTCCAACCTGGCCATTATCCTATCATGGAATGTTGTGGCTTGAGTGCGCCTCGCCCTGCACAACGTGGGAGTTCTCACAGGAACGAGCCCATAAGGATGATCAGCTTGGTTTAATTGGCAGATCACAGCTGAACTGGTAAAAATAGTACAAGATCTGTTGTTCTTGTGACATTTCCTACCCATCAGCAGTGGAAAAGCCTCAAACACTCTTTGATAAACAGATGCTTTGCCCAGATTTTCTGCTGAGGTAAATTCATGCCATGAATGTGCAGCCTTCCAATTACTCAACTGTGAAAATATTTTAGTAACTTTGGGATTGAGAACAAAATATCAAGGCAAGACTGGTCAAACTTTTACTGGAACATTGCGTCCTATTCCGGGTGATACTTTTCAATAAAAAATAGGCCCAGATATAAAAAGTCCAGAGGAGAACATTAAGACCCATCAGAGGTATATAAACCAAGATCTGTGTGGAAAGAACTGAATTTACTCAGGCTGTAGAAAGGAAGAGCAGAGATGTGATAATAGACTGAGATGTACAGGAGATTTATCACCTTTTGTAGCAAAGTAAGTTCTTCACTTGAAAATTGCCAAGAGATCAGAGGCTTAAACTGCAGGAGGAAAGATGTAAGTTAGACAGTTGAAAAGTTATATAACCCTGGGGAAAGTGTGGACATCTCTCTGTTGAAAGTTTTTAGGAACAAGTTATTCCCACATACTTACATAGTATTTTTTAATGATTTCCTGAAGAAGCATATACTAGGTAATTTACTAGGATTTCTTAAAACTTTGTTTTCTCGAGTCTTCTGTGGACACACAGCAGCGAATGCCAGTTTGTTCCCTCCCTTCTGAACTGGCCAGCAGCAAGCCAGTCAGCTCAGGAGCCATTAAGGGAACCATCCAGAGAGCACCAACCAGTGAGTCCAGCTGGGATTCTCTCCTACACAGCCCATAGGGCTGTGCAGGAAAACAAGTGGATCCACAGAGCTCAGCTGAGGAACACCAGTTCTCCAGCCACACATGGAGAATGTGTAGCCAAAGCACACAGTTCCTCCCACAGGAGACGAGAGCAGCCAGGCCACCGCGGAGCCCACGACGCTGCAGACGGACAAGGAACATCTGCTTTCCTGGAAACACCTTGTTCTCAGAGCAGCCTGCAAACCCAAGTGCAACACATCTCCCTGCACTGCTAAGGCAGGCTGGCAGCAGCAGAGAACTAAATCCGAGGGCTTGGAGTAAATCAGGGATGTGTGGCTTGGTTTGAATAAAGAGGAGTGAACTTAAAAGGTGAATAATCTTGCCTATATATCATATCACATCACTTATCATATCATGTCATATCTAATTAGAAATCCCTGAACTCTTTCCAAGCGCCTTAGCTTTGTTTTCATTTCCAAACACTCTCGGGAGCAACACAACCTTCCTAAAGTTCCTTCTCCTCCCTGATAGTATCACCTTTTCTCTTCCAGTTTTAAAATGTAATGCTGATGGAAAGCTGCATGATACAAAATCAAACATTTATTAAAAAATCTCCTTTGACAACAGGCTTCTAAATTGTTTTAAAATATTTTCAGAACTGTGCAAGGAGTATTACCTTTTATACCCCTTGAAGTGTATTTACAACTGTGATCAGCTATAATTAATCCAGCTTTAAAACACTCTGATAAGGCAAGTATAAATATTATTTCTTTACACATACAAAGCTTTATGCATGCCAGTAACTGATTAACAGGAACATAAATTCTGATTGTAGCTGAAAGACACATGAAGCTGCTCTTCAGCAAAAAAATACCTAAAGAATTAGAGAACTGAAGGACAGGGTAAGACAATTCTTTCTTGTGGCTCTTCCTCTGCCTGGTGCCAGAGATAGGATAATGGGGAAAATGGGAAAATGAAGAGAATGAATTTAAGTCTGGCAGCCAAATTGACTGGCCTTGGAAGCAGACAGAAGACTCCAAAAGGACATCCTGGTGGGCTGGTATCCAGGAAAGCCTGGAAGAGGTTTGGGAGGCTGCAAATGTTTAAAACTAGCTCTGGAATGACCTGAAAGGCTTGAGTGTTTTCTGGGGATAGTGTGAAAAAGGTCAGAGAGGCATCCTGAAGGACAGGAGGAGAGGGTTGCACAGAGCACCAGTATTACTACGGATAGAATAATTTCCTGTGGTTTTCCCCTAGAAGGACGGGAGGTTTCAGAAGGAACTGGCAACCGGGTCAAGTTAATAAATAGTCTCATTTTCAACACACACCTACATTACCAGAGAAACACAAACCAGGACAACTTTCTCCAGGTTAACGGGGGAGGAAAGGGATGGCTCACCACTTTCCCCTTGGGTGATGGGCACCCCCACCCCACAGAAAGGGTTTCTGGGGGGAACGAAACCTGGGCAAACAATCACAAGGTCAGGAAGCAAAATCTTGGTTGTCTGACCGACTACTTGAGTTGTTCTTCCTGCTTCTGACCCTAAATACATTTATTATGAAGATCAATAATTTGTTAAGGAGCAGAAATGTCCCCCAAGTACCCCCAAAACCCAACTATGACACAAAATTATTTAATACAGAAATGCTCCACCCTATTTTTTTTCTTTTAAGATATCTCAGGCTGCGTCTTGTTTATAAAGAAAAGCAAAGCAGAGTAGCCCACAGATTTCATTTTGCATTACCGTGACTCACCATGGTTAATGGTAACAAAATAAATGTTTTTGTAACCAAAGTGAGCAGGTATGACTCAAGACACATGGAGGATGCACGCTGAACAGTAAGAATCATCTTGACGTTACAGCTTTTCAGATTCAAAAGCACTTTAAGGATCTGCCAGGAAAAGCTACATCTATACATACAAAAAAATCCCATTAAATCAGTTTACTGGTAAAAACAAGGCATTGTAGGAGATAACAGCTGAAATTCAGGCTTTTAAACCCCAGTGCACTTCCAGGTCACATTTAGTGGAAATATGAAAACAGAAGCTGGTAAGAATGGAGAGGGCCATAAACCAAGCAGCAAATACTTCAGTTTTGCCTATAGTACTTCTACAGGGGGAGAAAAAACACAGAAGTAAGTTCTTCCTTCCTCTCCTCCACCAAGAATTCTATCGTGACAAGTCAGAACAGTAAAATAATTTAAGAATTAAGAATTAAACAGACTGCAAATCAGAATTAATGTGGAATTATAGTAGTCAAGTATGTACACAAGTAAAAAAAATCTGCTCTTAAGAGAAATCAGCAAACAGACTGAAATAGCTTCCTCTGAAGGCTCTTGAAAATGGGACCATGGAATAATTAAGGAAGGAGCTGCCGTTATGTGGTCATTAACAAAGTCACTAATTACATCAGTTGGGCCTTTAAAAGGAAAAAGAAATTAAATATTAAATATAAAAAGGTTCATGAAACAGTTTTCTTTACTAAAACTGACAACATGGTAAAGCTAGGGAACTCCCTAACAGCCAAGATTCCAATTTCTTGAATACTTGGCAATATTTTTTTATTTCCAGGAGGAAACAAACAATAAAGAAGAGCTTATAAAGTCAGCATGTCCCTGCTGTGTGATATAAGTTGGCAGGAGACCTAATTCAGCAACCTCCAGAGGTCCTCTCAAACCCAGTTTTCTATGACTTTAACACCTCTGATCCATGACAACTAAAACCCAGTATATAAAATGTGATGGTAAATATTGTTTTGACAAAGTTTATTACATTCAGAGAGCTACAGTTTGTGAGGCAACAGTATGTCTAATATTAGAGTATATTTAGTCTAAAGATACTACACTGCTTCCCCCTATCCTGAGACTAATTTTCTCCACTCCGTTCAGCTTCCCATTTTCCTCAAATTATAGCGTTTCTTCAAATTTGTAATTTTCTGCCTCTTCAAAACAGAAGGGAACTCATTTCTCATGAGAGCTTATTATCACAGAGATCGCCTCTAAAGCAGTACCTTGGTACCCACTTGTGTTCTATAAATGCTAAGAAAAATTACAGAACGTTATCTCATAATGGGAGAAAATTCTCTTTCAGGGAAGGAATGCTTTAAAATGCATAAATGGAGATAAAAGTAGACTGAATCAGAAAATGGACACAAGAGATTTGGCTAGAAAACAGCTAATATTCTGATAAGAGGATGCATTGGAATTAAAATGTACTCCAAAAAGCTGAATTAATATTTCAGTTTAAAAAAAAAAAGTAAAATAAAAGCCAAAGTAATTTAGTTTGAATCCTGCATTTACAATCAGTGCCATGATAGTGAGACAGCTGCCATGGCACAAACATCCCCATTAACCAGGTGTTTAACTGTAAGAAAAATAAGGAATAGGTTTGCTTTCTACATGTGAATTTCCTGCCCTAAGGTTGAAAATAAAGGCTCTGGGGCCACAACATACTTATGATATTAATGATGTTGACTTTAATGCTTATTATCTAATACAGTCTCTGCAGAGATGCATTTGGGAAGATAATTTTGTGTTTGAAGCAGATTAAAATGTACTTAATTATCCCAGATTTGTTTTCCAACTCTAGCAACTTCCTGTCCCTCCAACCTAGAGCTTGATAGTATGTTGATAACAGCCTGAATTAATAAGTAGGTGATAGCTGACACCACTAATTAACATACTACAACTGCAGTTGAACTAGAATGATGAAACATATTTAACTGCTTTCTTATTAGGAGCCAGCAGGTACAATAAAGTCCCCTACTTAAAATTCTGCAATTTCATCACAGACCACAGAGCTATGTTAATCAAACTTCAATGGTTTTAATACACTTTTTGTATTAATCCTTTAGATTTCCTTCCCATTAGGGTTGTCTTGGTTTTTTTCTGAACTCTTCCTATTGCATTCCAGCCTCCCAATTTACATGTACAGAGAGAAGCTGAGGTCAGCAGCCAGGTCTACTGGCTTTTAAGTGAGAAAACTAATAAATTGGGCAGCTTTGATAACAAGCTTACTGATACAGAGAAAGCTAACACATCCTACACAAGATCACTCACACAGGCACAATCTTCTTTGCCTTGTGCTATTTATATTAATTGAAAAAAGGCTGGTGAAATTACCTCCTTCCTTCTGGAACAGACATTCTAGAATGGAGCAAACTCACCACAGAACAGAAAATTTGGCTATGAATCAATACAAAGCCAAACCAAAAATATGGGGGAAATAGGAAATCTCAAAGATGGATTTAAAAAGTGCAATAAAAATTCAAAGCCTGAACTAAGATACACACAATTATGAAGACAAAGCCCCAGGTGTGGTATTATCCCCCACACAAGTGTCACAGAGACAGAAAGAATGTACACAGATTTTTCCCTTCTTCTGACCCTCAGCTCACTAATCTGGAAAATCTTTCTACGAAATGCGAAGTATTTTAATGAAAACATTAACTTAATTTGTCCCGTTTAATTTGGTCTAAATTCTTTGACAGGAAAGCAAACCCCATCTTTTCATTTCCAGTTTTATTTTCAGATACCCATCTCAGTTTCCCATCTTGATTCACTTAAAGAGTCTCATGAAGGAAGAGTAACAGCGAAAAGTGAGAACTGAAGTCCACTGCCACCACTCATTCAACTATTCAACTTCTTGTCACAGGCAGCACTATTATCATCAATTACAAAGCACGTGTATCAGGAACAATGCTGAAAGAGCTAAATCCCTTAATTATTTCAAGCTTAACTTTTCCATGGAATAGAATTTCTCTTTACAGTTGAAACACACAACAAAACCAAACCACAGGATAAAAGTCTATAACTAACTCTTTGGAGCAGTGATAATTTACAATCACAGATTGCAAAAATTTATTTCAAACTGTATTTCTTTAGCTTACTGTACTTTGTATAAATTGGAAAACGAAAAACAAAAACCAAATTCCGCTATGTAGTTATAGATGTCAGGTAACGCTCTTTGTTCCATGCAACAGACTTTAACTATCAAAAATATTCTTAGAGGCTGCCAGAAAGTGATGCAAGAAAAAGTTACCACAACCTGTCCGACGCTTTGCTACTTCCCCCATGAGCTACTTTTTATCTGGATTGTTTGCATGTAGTTTCCTTTCCAGCCCTGTTCTCCACACGCTCCTCTGTGCAGTCAATTAATAATTACAGTGATATGGACAGACATCTTAGAGCTTAATACCCCAGAGCAGCTGAGTACTTGGATCTAAGTTTCCATAGAACAGAGGAGAGCAAACAGAGGCAGAACAAAATAAGAAAAGTTAGTACTTGCATTTAATTATTTACTTGTTCTCTCTGTGTCCTTCATATACATGTATGTGTGGACAATGTCATCCTAAGTGAAAGACATAAGAACATGGAAAAAGATACCTCAACATCTTTGGCAGCCGTCCCACAAATGGTCCTGAAAGGAGTTAGCAGAAATAAACAATGACATACTCCAAGAGTTATGAGGCCTAGGGGGAAAAATCTTGAAAATTTCCAGAGAAAACAAGGACGCAGAAAAAAAGAATTTCCAGGAGAAAACTGAAATTAAACTTTCACACAGTATTTTCTCTCAGAGTGAACGCTGAAATAGTTTCTGGCATTTAGTAGTGTTTTATTCACACTGTCCCTCAGAAGGCCTTCCGTAGTTAATCTGTACTTCAAACGAGGCACAGATGAATCCGAGCTGGAAGAGACACCATCTAGTTCAACCCTTTTCCCCAAGACAGACTCAACTACATTATGTCATTCCTGACACACTGTTCTTAGTGACTGCCGGTGGAGAAACCCAGCAATTTCTCAAAGTCAGCTATTCCAGTGTTTCACAATCTTTACACTTGCAGGTTCTCCCTCCAATCTAACCTGAAGTTTTCCCTGCTACACAAAGCCCCTCATTTCTTGTACCAGCCACCATGACACTGAACACACATGACTCCCTTTCTCCGCACAGCTCTCAAAATACCGGAGACCTACCACGTCCCTTCCCATTCTTCTCTTCTTGGGACTAAACAACTACGTTTCTTCTGATCCCTCCCCCCGAGTTATCTCTCTGAGATATCGGATCACCATTCTCTGGACACTCTCCAATGACGCACACGTTGCTCTTAGAGAATGAGCCACTTAGAGAATGACCCAAGTTTGGGCAAAAGTGCTCCAGCCGTGGAGAAGAAGGGCTCTTCACAGACCTACCGGGCCCCACATTCCCACGAACTCATGTCATGTTCACCCTTTTTGTAACAGCATGACATTGTTGATCTCATACCCAGTGCATGATGCACAGTAATTCTAGCTACTTTTCTAAAGGAATAATGTCTAAGGAGTTGATCACCATCCTCAGCCTGGTAAAGTTCTTCCTGCTTCAGGAATTCAGCAGAGTATCTACTATTTACCACTGCTGGCTTTAATTCTGGTTTTTTTCCAGATTATGTCTCTAATTTGTCAAGATGATTTTCAGTATCACGACAGTCCCTTAATGCTGGCGGGCCCTCCTATTTTACCAGCACATTTAATCAGAACATTTTATTTCATCATCCTGGCTCTTAATGGAAACACTGATCAGAATTAAACTCTGGACCAATGACTGCCAAGTCTCTTTACTCCAGAGCAGATAAAGTATCAGGTCTCCTCTTGGTGCTTAAGGCTGATATTCTGCAGCCCTCATATTTTGTTAACTACAGAACAGGGAATATAGCTAATGGAGTGTTACGTATGCTTCCCAGTATCCCATTCAGGCTCCAAGACCCTTCACTGCAGCTCAGAGCACAGCAGGTAACTTCCCAGTCACGCACCACTGTACTGGTTCCTTCCCAGATGAACACACTGCTGGAACTGCAGGCTGGGCCACAAGGCACCCAGCAGGCAGGGAAAGAGGAGGCTTACCAAGAACTCGGACCCTTCAGAGTAAAGTATTTCTGTTTGCTTAAAATCAGCTACACTGCTTTTAATTCAAAGTACTTAGCCCACTTCTGGTTGCCAAAGTAAATCTTAGTTTGCTCAAACATTGTCATTTTTAATGCTGAACTAGGTATCACTACACAGGGATGCGTAGAGCCATATGCCTAACACATATAGCTATATATATATGTTTATAAATGTGTGATATTTCTGAATTAGATAACAGATATAATTATATTACAATAACACTCAGATTATGCTTACTGATTATACAGTCTATTTCTGTTTTATTTGGATGAGCAAATTCTCAATATTCCATTTTATCCCAGGGGAAAAAAAGGATTTATTTCCCCAGACTTTCAGCATTTCCCAACATCTTCCTTCTCTGCATTCCATCCACAGCGCAAAGCTCATTCCTGAGATTAGTGTAGGGCTTCCATGACTCAGAAAAGGAGTTCAGATTCCCAGTGATCTGCAACCCCAGCTGTGCATCAGATTCTACAAAGAGAGATCCCTACTCCTGAATAGATGCGGAAGCTTCCTGTGGCCCAGATGGATTCCAGTGCACATCATGATCCCCAGGCTACAACTCAGATGGTCAGCACAAAACCGGGAGCCTAGAGGAGGGAGCAGGTATCTAAATAATGCCAAAAGCATTTACAGCATATTATGTCTACATTCCTTCTCATCAGTCAGTATTAATTATCAAATTCCTTTGCTAAATTAAGTGTTGCTCCAGCAAATACCACTACATTGCATAATACCCACTACACAGAACGGGGGCAGCTACCCCAACAGACGTCCATCTAAGCTTACAGGCTTTCAGCCAGGTATCCTATTCTGCTCAAATTGTTTAGTTTTTGAGGCACGCCTATTACTTCCAAGAAGAAAACAGCCACAAAAAATACTGTATCAAATGAAACAATTAATTTGGAGACAATTTATGTCACTCAAACCCAAGCCCAGCGATGACCAAAGGTTTAGTCCAGCTGTAGGACATCAGAAAGCCCGGGCAGTGTCCCACTACTGCCCAAGGCAGAGCACACCCTGTCACCCAGGTCCCTGCTGCCATCCCAGCTGTGCAGCTGCTTCCCAGAGCTGCTCCCTCAACTCCCTGCATGGCCCCAGCACATCATACTGGCCCTCAGCCCACTGGCTCATGCCTTTCTTCTCCATTCCTGAGGCTCAGCTCAGCTGCAACCCCCACACACACACCCAGAAATAAAGCCCAAAATAAAAAGCTATGGAAGCCAGCCCTACCAGTGGCCTAAAAGCAATAGTTTTGGATGGAGTGAATGGGGAAAGTGACAATATTGTGGGAAAGCAAGGAATGAAAATAGCCAAAGCCTCACACACAGGGTGTGAGAAAGCAGACAGGGCATCAGAAGTGGTAAGGATGACAAGCTCACCAGCTGCCACACTGTGGTACAGCACAGGGGAAAAAAACTAATTCTGCCTCTTCCTCTTAACATGTCACCTCCAGCCTCCTGCCCTGTGCTGGTTCGCACACAGGACAGCCATCAAGCCACCAAAATAAGGGTCTCTTTACTAATACAGGCCATGGAGGGGCTGCCTGGAGACCTGTGAAGAACTTGGGCTGTTCAAAGTTTTCTCTGAAATTTAACTTCCACTTGGCAACCTGAGTCAGTGCTCCCTCATGACTCTGATTTACACAAGTGCCTTTGGATTTGACTGATCCAACAGGTAACATTTGGAACATGTTCTAGTTCTAGGTGTCCATGCCCATGGCAGGGGGCTGCACTAGGTGACCCTTTAAAGGTCCCTTCCAACCTAAACTATTCTTTGGTACTATGTTAAGCACTGGATGTGTATTGGGAGGCATGGAGCATCCAGGGGATCCTTCAGCAGATGAGCAGGTTGTTAGCCTGGAACTAACATGTTTAAGAACTCAAGAAACAACAGCACTTGTCCTGGATTAGAAGTGTCCAAATCCCGGCATTTTAATTAAGACGCCTGTTCTAAGAAGGCATTAAAAGCAGTTATCAAAGCATTTACCTTTAGCCTGAATGGAAACAATATTCTCTGAACCTGCCTTGTGAATACTCTACCCAGCCTATTAACCCCTCACCAATCCCTCCCTGATTTCTCCATCATACGAAATAGTTCTCTCTCTACAGCTCCTTTTTCCCTAATGTGCAACAACATTTTAAAAAGTGCTCTAAGGGCTTTAGACCAGCAGACTAAGAAAATAAAGACGAAGTATAAGCAAATTTCTTTTTTCCTATAAAAGGTTCCAAAACCAAAGCAGGCAGATTTGCAGAACCATTTCCGCCTGGCAAGCCGATGAAAAGAGCAGGGTTCCTCAGAACATGCTGACCTTTTATTGTATTTAAAGAAGGAACGAAATAGTTAAACTGAGTTACAGTTATTCTTAACTTGTATTCTTTTTCATGTTTAGACAATCTCTGCAGCCTCCAAGAGCCAGAGCAGCACCCTGGTTCCACTGGAACCCGGTCATCCCATTCCTGCAGCTGCTGCGTGAGTCATTCCTGTGCAGCATGACATTCCCTTTGTAAAGCACTGCTTCCCAAACCATCATCCTCAGAAAGCTGACTGGCTACGTGCTGCTGGCAGAGCTCCTGGCCTCCAACTGCTGCCTGCCTTTAAAGACAACCAAGATGCACTGAACACTATCCTGGCACATGTTTCCCTTGAAAGCTGCTGCTTTAGTTGCCGCAGGGCAACTCTGTTCTTGTGAATGAGTGAGGAGGTGTCTCAAAATAGCTTCTGAGACATAGTCTGCACAAAGAAAAAAATAAGACCAAAACAAAAACCTGTGTGGAATTCTTGCTCTAGATAATGTGCCAGCTCTCCATGCAAATCTCCCTGGCCCAGCAAGTCTGGGAACTAGACCGAGACTGGGAATTATCTCCAGCTCTACCATACGGAGATGCAAAACACCAGGCCAGTTGCTTGTGCTATTTAACATATGTTTCTTTTACCAGCGGTATTAACATGGCCTTGTTCCTGTTTATACTTCAGGAAAGGAGAAAATAAACTTTTTTCCTCTCATTTGGTTTTGCTCTTTTAAGAGTTCCCTGTTCCTGTCAAAGGGAGTTAAGCTAAACAGAAACAAGGCAGTTTTGTTCCAGAGTAAATGTGTCCATACTTGAAGCTATTTGGAAATTGTTCCTACAGTTCAAATGCATAAACTCCCCCCCTTAATCCTCATTAACCTTCTGATGTAAGAAGGCCCTGAGGTTGGGTAATTATTTTGTTAACAGACCACAATATAACACAACTTTAAGGCAAAGCATATGACACCCACCCAGTGCTTTCTCCAGTTAGGTGAGGCACCTATTTTATTGCCTTATGAGTAAAGTTTCTAATTGTCTGCAAAGTGACAAGAGCGATGCCACAGCTATGAGGGTGCCGAGAGAGCCTGAATTCCCTGTGCTCATGCACATGTGACACACTGGGAAACCACCTCATAAATTCAGGATAACCCTTGGGGAGAACTCACATCAAGACAACGTCAGTGAGACCTGTGACCCAACTGCAGTGTACACAGAGGAGAAAACGGTAAGGCTGGCATTTCCCTGAGACAACTCCTCCTCTGAGTCCCTTGGAAATCACGCAGCAAAGAGGAGCTGCTCGCTCCCTAGCAATAGCAATGTTACTTGACAACCAGCTGTAACCACGAACGTGCTCTAGCACTTCACGGGGCAGCTCGCAGTGCTGAACCCTCCTGTCTTGCTGGGTGACAGCTTTATTTTGCTATTTCAAACCTATTACAAGTCCATTCCATTCAAGGGTTTTAAGGGAACCAGAGAGGCACCTTCTGCCCATAGGATAACCCAGAAGTGAACCGGCCAGGTTCAGCCGTGGTCTTTCCAACAGGGACAGAGTTTAGGCTGGAGAGGTGAATGATGAAGTAGTAGCAAACTTACTTTCCAGTGATCAATTGGCTTCTGGATGGCGTACACATGGGCTGGACATAGTAGTTCTCCAGCTTGACCCCTTCGGCAGCCAGCTTGTCCAGCGTGGGTGTCCGGATCTCGGATCCGTGGTACCCCACGTCCCTGAAGCCCTGATCGTCGGCCAGGATGAAGATGATGTGCGGCTGAGAGCGGGGAGCGCCGGCCGCGGGCTCCTCTCCCAGCACGTTTCCCGGCGCCTCCCCGGCACCTCCCCGGCGGCTGCCCCAGGCCAGGTAGCCGCAGGTGAGCAGGCTGAGCAGGGACAGCCCGGCCAGCACCGCCGCCACCATCCTCCCTGGGCTGGGGCGGCGCGGCCAGCGGCGCCCACCGCGGGCCATTCACCGCGGCGGGAGGGCAGAAAAACAGTAATGAAAAGGAAATAAACCAACAAAAACCCAACAAAGCCAGGTGGCCTCGGGGCGGGCAGCGCCTGTCAGGGCTCCCGCCGGACGGGGGACATCGCAGTCA
>VZTI01004943.1:360196-479421 GCA_013397865.1 Struthidea cinerea | reverse complement strand
AGAACCCCCCATCCCGTTCGGCCGCCAGCCCCAGCCTCCCCCCCAGAGCAAGGTGGTCTTACACGTCCCCCCCCTGTTCCACCTCCTCGAAATATTGATTGTTTTAAGTGTTTCTGACTTGGCCACAAACATCTGGAAGGTATGAACGTACCGGATTTGTTTCCAGCCACAAAACAGCCCCAAATCCCAAATCCTCCAGTTCTGGCGAGGCTGTGGCAAACGCCAGGAATGCGCCTTTGCAGAATACAATCATTTTTAAGAATTTGGGTTAAAGTACGAATGTGCTGCAGTTGCAAAATACAACTTCACCCCGTCCTGGAAGATACTGAGTCAAGCAGAAATTGATATTCACACACGATTAGGCTGAACTGAAGTAAATCTGCAGGTCTGACCTGTCTAACGTGAGTCAGCACGAACAACTTTTAGTCAAACTAAGTTTTATAAAGCATTAACTCTTAAACAGACACGTGGACCAAGCCCTCCAGTTCCTCCACCTCTGTGCTAAACTCCAGCTGGTCCCTGCCAAGGGACTTCCTGCATCCCTCTGGGATCCCTCCCAGATTAAAAATAAAGTAGTGCTGTCTTGAGGGAACTTTCATTTGGGTCGAATCTAACTGATTCGGTTCACATCAGGTTGTACAAAAATGTCCCCACCCTAAAATTTCCATTGAAAAGGAGCTATTCAGAAATAACTAAGCATTATGCTGAAGTTTTCAATGCTACAGCAGGAAAACATGGATGTAAAAGTGGATTTAGGGCTTTTAGCATGCTACATAAGGGCTTGTCCACACTGAAAAGTGATACAATAAAATTACAACTGCTCCGTAAAACCTGCAGAGTTTAACTTCGGAAGTAGAACATCTTCTGAAATCACAGCATGTTAACACAAGCTCTTAAAAAAAAAAAAAAAAAAAAAAAAAAAAAAAACAGGCCCAAAATCTTAAACTTTAAGAAACCCTGACATTTTCATCTACTGTCCCTGCCCATGTCAGGCGGGTTGGAATTAGAGGTTCCTTCCAATCCAAATCATTCTATGATTCCTTGAAATTACATTCCCTTTAAAAGAATTTTCTATTCCAATTTTCACTCCTGCCTTTTCCCCATGTTTACAAAACCAAAACAATGTATGTAGACACTTAAATCCATAAATGGTCAAGTGCAAATCGGATTAGAGATGCCATTTTGCCTTTAACACAAACAAAATATGATCCCCTTTTAACATAAACTGTAGTAGCACCATGGACCCAGGCAAACACCAGAGTATCATAAGTATCAGATCAAATGTATACTTTTTTTTTCTAGTAGTAAAGTAGGAAAAAAAAAGTCTTAGTAAGAAGATGCCATAGAGCACAGCTCTTAGAGGACAGGAGGAGAACAGAGCCTGTGCTCTGTTAACCATACCAAACCCTGTTAGTCCCCACCCAGCTGCAAATGAAAATATCCGAGGGCAATCTCTGCCAGACATCTATAAACCTGACCTTCTCTCCTTATGGGCCTGACAAAGCTTCTCTTTTTTTTTTTTTCCACTTTCGCAAAAACAAAAGTAGGCTTATGTCAGCAAAACACTCAGCTGACCCTCAAGCAGAGAGCCCTTGGAAGACAGAGTGCTATTAATATTCCACTTAAGAAAATATTTGTAGATGCTCAGGAATTGTAGCCAAGGTTTCTACAGCCCATCCAGGATGCTCAGTGAAAGGAACAGAAGAGTTGTGAAAGTTGGAGGAAGTATTTTTTCCCTGAGGGAAAAAAAATCCTGAACATGCATAGGTATTTAAACTTGAGTGCAGTGAATACATTAATTCAAATGTACACTAGTTAAAATTGAATTTAGCACACCATTAGGAAGGGACATATTTTTAGTCCTTGCTATGCAGCCTCTGTGTGTATTGAGCCCATAAAATTAAATGTGTGGAGAGAGGATGGCTGCAGTTGGATGCTCATCTGCAGTTACCTGCAGCCTGGGTGGGGGCTCTTAGAGGTGCCCTTTGCTGGTTATTTCAGGTCAGGCTGCCACTAACCTTGCTCTTCCCGAGCCAGACATGTTTGACACACAAAGATATCCCGAAAGAACACGTGTTCCATTTCCTTTCTCTGTCCTGACTGGCCCTTTGTGCCAGCTGCCTCGGAAAGGCAACAATCCTGTGGTGCAGGAGACTGGACAGAGCTCCAGCATGAAGGCTGAACATGCAAACTCTCATTCCTTATGCCAGCACTCTTCCTGAGAGAGGGTTTCACTCCAAGTTACAGAGAAACAGGAATAATAATGGTAAGTGAGGTCTTGGGAAGACAGTTCAGAGAAAAAAATAGATTCAAGTGCTAACACCCCTATGGTAACATTATAACTGTTTTTCTAACCCTTAGATCAGTCTTAAAAAGGTAATTCTTCCTAGTTGGAGACTGCATGTTTCTCTTACCTGTGACTCACAGCCATCAGTAACAAGGAAAGATGCAATTTGGGATGTGCAATTCAGTGCTCTTCCTAGTCATGCCTGAGGCCAGGAAACTTTGTCTGCCTGAAGAACGGCTTTGTGAACTGCTATTTTTAGCTGAATTGCTGCAGCTAGAGGAAGAATGAAGCAGGCTTTGGCCTACACACAGAGAAAATATTCTACATATTTCCAAGAACAGTAACTGTGCATTTCCTTTCACCTCGGTTCATTTCTGCACGCCTCTGTCCTCAGCGTACCTTCCTCACAGGGGAAGAAAAAGGCAGGACATCCCTGCATTCTGCATCCCAGGTGGATGCTGTGCTTTTGCCAGGCACTCATCACCGAAAACAGCAAACTAAAACATGAATAGAAGTTTGGTGAGTCACAAGCTTTACATCATTCCCTTCGCCCCCTTTGGTGGACCCTGGTAATTAATTTACAGATGTGTTGCTTGGGAATGCTCAGATTCCACCCATGGCTTATTCGCTGCTTTATGATGACATAAACAGAGCTTTGCTCTTAGCTTATTCTATATTTAACACAGACTTTCCTCAACTCCCTGCTGTATTTCATAGGCAAAGGTCCAGATTCTGATCTCAGCTGCCTGCACTGATGTAAACGTGCAGTCACTCAACTGATGCCAATAAAGTCACCCTGAAAATTTGGGACGTGACCTTAGATTATAGGGACTGACCTCTCTTGTCAGTCCCTATAATCACTGAAACAACACAACTTTAGAGCTGGTGGTGGCTTTCCTGGAGGAGTCGCCCATTTCCCAGTTACATAAGGTTTATGGTCCCAAGTGAAACAGAACCAAGTCTTTAAATTCCTGTAGTCCTACTGAAATGGCTGCTTCTGGAAACAGCAACTGGTGTGCTTCTGTAGGAACAGGGGACATTTTAGTAGCAGATGTCAGCAGAAGTCATAGAATCACAGAGTGGCTTGGTTTGAAAGGGACCATAAAGACCATCTAATTCCAGGCCCCTGCCACGGGCAGGGACACCTTCCACTAGACCAGGTTGCTGAGCACAGGTCACAGGTCTCTGGCCGTCAGAGAGCAAGGGGTGTGGACACTATTCTGGCTTTACTGAGTCTCTGAAGAGCCAAATAATCTGAAGAGGTTGCAGCACACATTTAGAGGCTGCCACAGCCATCAGCATGCTAGTGCTATGAAGCCTTGGCATGTTGGCTAAATCTCTTTCTCAGCTACGATCTCCAGCATGGTTTCCTTGCCACTTAACAGCACAGAAGGAACAGTCTCATCTGCTCCTGAAGCGTGGGGTTTTACACAAAGGTCACCTGTCTTGTTTAAAACTTGCACTCTTGTTTAAAACTGCCCTCTAGTGCACTTTAAAAGGCCAGAGCAAGAGAAGTGGGGCAAGGCATGAGCTTATAATGCAACATAAATCTAGGAAGTTTAAACAGGATGGAAGATGTATTCTTTTCAAAATCATTGAAGTTTTACAATGCAAGAAAAATCTTTCTCCCTGTCGAGAACAATTAGGAGGGATACACCACAGACTGCTGCAAGTGTTCTACCAACTGCCTGGCATTCACACAACAGGACATTTTTATCCCATGCAACAATAAAGCTGAAAATACAGACTGGTCAGAAGGGTATAACTATAGCAAAATATAATTCTAAGTATTTCTTTTGGTCTAGTGAAGTATTTGATTTCAAGGTTATGGGTGCACAGCTGACAAAATGCTGTGCCTTTCCAATGCAAGCTTTAAAAAGGAAGAGGGATGCTTTAAACTGGGAATGGTGCCTGTCCTTAGAAGGAAGAATGCTAATGAAGTGTTTGTAAGGCTCAGGATGTTTTAAATAGTTGTTAAATACTAGAAATGACATTTAGATGATTCACTGCTACACACCAAACAAATGCTTCATGCATACAGAACTTTACAGATTGGAATATTAGAGATTACTTTGGTAATAAATTCTAATTTTACCTTATCATGATTCAGGTAAAAAAAAAAACAACAGAAAACCCAACAATCACAACCCCCAAACACCCAGTCTTTACCTCCACAAAAAAAAAACAACCCAACCCAAACCCACCCCAACACCTCACTCCTTCACCTTTGCCTAGGCCATTTCGTTCAGCTCATTTCTAGTTCAGAATTATTAACTGCTAGAATGTCATTGCTGCAGAAAAGTGTTAGGTAATGGATCATAAATGTCATCTATGTGACACAGTAATCCGAGCCACTCACAAACCAAACAGGAGGACTAAAAGCAGAAGTAACTAGTCAAATCAGAGAAACACCAACTTGCATTCCTCCTGCACACACTGGAAAAAGCAATAAAGCTTGATCCGGCATATTCCTTATCTGCCTGGAGCCGTAACAAACGCCTCTTGTCTGGGAAATGGGTCCCTTCCAGCACCCAGCAGGCTGGAGATTTCCTGAGTTTATTGTGTCACAATCAATAACTGGGAGGGAAATTATATGGTTTTCTATTGAACGTGTTCCTACTTCTGATCTCGTAGCCAGTTTGGCTAATGCACTGTGAGAAATACTGCCTTTGGTTTGCTTTAAACCCACTAGTACGTTTGATTTTTGCAACTGCATACTGCAAGAACTTTCCTTTGCTTTCTTTACTTTGAGTTTAACAGTGAGATTTTCAAAGAAATCACAGCAGCTCTTAGTCAGGACAGTAATGATTAGATTTAGTTATAGATTTTAAAGCTGGAAGAGCCCACCATTACCATCTGCGTAGTAGCTCATTCCATAGAGACTACAGAACTTCCCTGAAATAATGCTCTTACAAACATGTGGGCAAATGTTTGAGAAATTAACCCAGACTACATTTAAAAGTTATGATTACAGACCCTGATTCACTATTCCAGTTGTTAACCACAATCACTGAAACTTCTGTATTTTACTTCTAGTCTAAAGCCGATACTGTCCAGTCCATGAGGCAACTATTTGCATTCCTCACCCAATCCTAAACTCTCTGCTTACGCACATAACCAAACACGCATTAAGAGACAGAATATGATAGAAGAGATTAAAAAAAAAAAAAAAGAACCACAAGGCTTTTAAGGAGAAGTGTGCTATAAATCTCTTTTTTGACATTTAAATCAAGCAATACTTCATACAAGTTTGGTAAACTACCTAAGCATGTGTGAACCCAGTGCATTTCAAAAGAAATGCTATTTACTATGAATATGAGAATGTATATTGTCTGGGGGGCGAATTTTCTCACTTTATTATTCCCATTTTTATGAATGAGGCTCTATCACCCCTTAGAAAGGTCTTTGGCAGAAATGACCTCTTCATCTACAGATAAGATAAACTTCATTAAAGCTGCTGCGCAGACACAGCCTTGTGAGCCCCCAATTTACAGCCTGCTAGAAAGAGACTCCTCGATGGACAGGAGTTACTGCCTAATAAAGCTCTTCTCTTGCATTGTGCTGCCAAGCCTACTGCTTGTTGTGGATAATGGCTGCATGTGCCTTTTTCTGCTGCAGGCACTTTTTTCTGGGATCTAGGATGAAATCATCAATTCTTCCAAAATTAATAGAGCAGCTACGCATGTAAATGACAATTAACCAATTTTACATTCTTTAAAAGCCCCCATGATACACTAAAACCACTTACAGTGTTCAGCAAAACTACTGTCTACTTTGTGTCATAAAGCACCAGGTAAAGGGATAACTAACCTGGCAAAAAATGTGTTGCTTAGGAACCAAGAGGTAAGGAGGAAGAAGAATGCATTTATCAAATTCTACTGCAAAAGCTGCCCAGAATGGAATTCAGTGGCACACTGAATCACAGAAATGTAAAAGGTAGGCAGCAGCGTGTTCTGAACACCAGAACAACCAAAAACTGCTGATTAAGGTCAATTAGTAATTAAAAACCATAAAACCTCTCTGATTCCACAGAGGGTGATAAATCCCAGCCAAAACACTGTACAGGAGTATGTTATGCAAATCAGAGCCTCAGGGCACTGTTGCAGTGTAAGTAATAACCAGGAGCTGAAATTCTGCAGGTAGAGCATTTCTCTCCCTTCCTCTGGGAATGTGTGAGCATTCTGAAAGTCAGCAGCTCCATACGTTAGATGGGATTTCAGCTGGGCCTGGATGAGTGCCAGGATTTCTGAAAACATACCATCCCCTGCCTGCCCAAACGGAACACGTAATGAATTAAGAATTTTCTGAGAACCCTTTCCAGCGTTCTGCTCTGGTAACATCACACAAATCGCTGCTTGGATTAACAGCCCCAGCACCGTCCTGGGCTTGTGGATGATGCCCCACTGATTCCCTCTTCTGAATTCCTGTCAGGCATGTTCAATGGCTTGCATCAGGCTGTCTTTTCAATTACACACAAACCCTGTGAAACATCTCCACCAGTAACCAAACACTGCGAGCAACACGGAAACTCGAATCCTCTTTTAGAAGATCACCAAAGTAAAGCTTTGCTCTCCTGTAACAACAAAGTTGGGATTCATCCACGCTCTGTTATCCGGCCTCAGCACCCATCAGTTCTTATCTGTTCTCAGAATTCCACATTCCTCCATCCTTTTTCCAAGCACAAGGCTCAGCTCCTGCGAGAGGACTTTAGACAGACAGAGCTGTGCAATAAAACCAAGCTGCTCTCCCAGGTGGGTTTGTGTTTCCTTCCCCACGCCGAAATGAAAACCTCCTGTCTCCTCGCCTTCCCGTTCGGGATGAATTACCCGTGCAGGCCCTGCGCTGCCAGCTCTGGACTACTGACAGTATCATTAAGCTCAGCTCCACCAGGGACAAATCTCTTCAGACACTGAACAGTAATACTTTTATGCTGCCTTAGGACTTTTGCGGCATTGCATGTTGCGTCGGGAGGCAAATCCCTCTCCCAGTGCAGGAAAAGGCACGGGCAGAGTGTTCAAAGAACGTGTTGTTAGAGGTTTCTCTGTGTTTCTAGAGAGCAAGTGTTGCCTTTTCTTCTGGAAGCGCTCAAGGCAGAACAGGCTGCTCCTCTCTGCTGTTTCCTAAGAGTTCACAATAAATCTCTGAGTTGTGCCACAGGCTACAGGCATTAAATGTTGTGTGAATACCCTGTGCAAGCAGGTGTAAGGGTACTGACAGCTCCAGGTACCTTCCCAAACCCAATCCTGGAAAAAAGAACTTCCTGTGGAGTGTGCAACTAAAGGCACACTATTGTACAGTGCCGACAGGTAAGACAAACATGTTTTAACTAAGGAGTGGTTGAAGTAAGATCCATTGATGTCCATGGAACATCACGGACATGTAGCTATGGACCTCTAATGAGCTATGGAATGCTCCTGGAATGACACCAGCTGCTGTAGCATCACAATTCTGCAGTTGCTAAAACAATTGCCTCGGCTTAGAGAAAGTTTTACTACTTTAGTTTCCTCCGTACCCCAGTGCTAGGCCTTATAAATACTGTGAAATAGAAACTATCACCACATTCAGCAGTAAAAAAAAAAACACAACAGAGGAAAAAGCCCTGAGAAACTAATTTCCTCAACTGGGTGTCAGCAGTTTCTGCATCAGTCTACAAAAGCCTTGAGTTATTTGATCCTCAGGTTACATTTCTTCCCTGAAAATGGACTTCAAGTGCATGTATTTGGCAAAATCGACTCTTAAAGCCAAAATAATTTCCAGCTGCTGGTAGGTCAATACTTCTTTATATACATATACGATGGATAAAACAATAGTTGTTTCTGTTAATTGTCGATGCTCTTTCTTTCACAGATTCTTTCACCCACGGAACTCCTGCTACCATAAACCCTCAGAATTCTGGGTACTACAGTAACATACAGTAACAACACATATGGTCAAAACTTTCACTATTTCAATTGTCATAAAATAAAAACCTAAATCGTATTTTGTGCAACAGAACTGAGTTAAATACAAGAATCGAGAAGGAACGTGTTGCCCTTTTTTTTGACATGTAGCAATGATTATTTACAAGTAAGCTGTATCCATCTTTTGGTTTGGCTGAAGAGATACAAAATACAAGCTCTTTTTTTACTGTTATAAGAAATTCCTTCTAATATTGTCTCTAAAGTAAACAATTATAAATGTATTCATGGGGATTTATAATATTGCCAAAGCTCTGTTTCTTCAGATCATGGAGCAGGCACCTAATTCTCACAGGATTTTTAAAAACATTTTTGTTTAATACATTTTGGATCCTCTATCTCTTCTGAATTTTGAGGTTTTAATGCATTTTCTGTTCATTTTTTAAGGGAAAAAAGCAAGAACACTCCCACATTTTTACCACAAATAATCTCAAGTCATGTTTCATTTGCCTCTCACATTCAGGTTCGAGCCCATAAGTAAATTTTCAAATGGTGATAAAATTGTTAAAGCCAGCAGCCCAGCAGCTGTATTATATGTATTTAGCTGTATTTCACCCTTATCAGAGGCAACATCCACATGTTAGCCAACATTAATGATAAAAATGGACACACCTATTTTACATACAAGCAAAATATCAGGTTTAGAATAATTATGGAAGAAGTAGAAATGCTGTGTAATTTACTAAGTGACCTGTGACTGAGCTGAAAAAGGTAAACCATAAACATGGATTAATTGAACATAATATACAGATTTTGATTTTACTAGCAGAATGCATAGATTAAAATTCATTCTTAAAGTTATTATTTGGATGCTTGAGCTCATCTGTAAAAATCAGAGTCTGTGCAGAGGCAAACCACACAAGTTGCTTTCTGAAAATCAAAGGGGCTTGTGTTTGCTTAACGCCGAGGCTGTCACTGATTAAAGATGGGCTTGGCAACTGTATAAATGGGGCTTGAGAAGGCAATTCACTGCTATGGCAGAAACCTGGAGCCAAAAACCTAGGAGGTCTCTTCCAGGATGGCCTTGCTTGCAACTAACTCCAGTTTCTCTCTTGTGTGATTTCAACCGCCCTGATGAAGACATTAATTTCCTTTTTTTTGGTTTACAGCAAATCATGTCGATCTCTGGTTACAGCAGAGCTCTCACGATTACTAGCAATACAGATCAAATCCACAGTTCTGTTCCTAGATGGCTCATTTCAAATACACCAAACAAATATCCCATAGTCTTCATTCCAAGGATACAGTAACTTGGATATGCCTGGAGACATGGAACAGGAAACTTGGTTCCTTTCCATCTTTTATGACTAATACTGTGGGTGTATTAACTCTCAAGTGGAAGGTATTGTGCTGATCAGACTTTGATCCAGAGCCTTGATCCCAGTCTACTGTTTCCAATGCACAGCATAATAATCAGAGAAAGAGTCCCTTGGGTAAAATTTTGGGGTTAAAAAGATTTAAGTGTGCGAGGTTGGAACCAACTCACAGAAACAAGTAATAGATGGTCGGTGGAGACTCATACCACTCAACATACATTGCTCAAGGTTTGCATATGGAACTCCAATGATTCCCAAACTACAAGACTTTCTCTTCACCTGTTGGTTGCCACAGACCATTGAACCACAACATTCCAATACATCACACACAGAGAGCTGTAGGGATGCACAAGAAAACGCATTCTGAGGTAGTTGCAGGAATGTTAAAATGGACTAAACTCCCAGTGAGGTCACTTTTTAACCTGAACTGCCGGGACCCCAAATATTGGCTGCCAAGTTCTCTTGGAGTCACTTCTATACCCTGCAAAGAGACACGAGTCACCCATCAGGCTCCCGTAACTCTGAAATTTGCCCAATACAACAAAGTGTCAATCCAAAAACACCCTGGTACAGAAAGCAGTGTGCTAGGGACAGGGAGTGCTTGGCTCTGCATTCAGCAGTATCTTTCAAAGTTTGGTCTGGCAATAGCGTAAAACTGAGACCCTAAGATGTTTTCTGGGTTGCAGCCACTTACACCTTAGGAATAGCTCTGTCCCGATGCGCAGGAAAAGCACTGAGGAGGATTATTCTGGGGGGATCTCCCTTCAACCCAATTTATCATTGATTGGTTCTAGGACAGGATCAACTAGAAAAAAGGCGTTTCCCCGTGGGATTTCACCAAGACCATGTTATTCCACTGACTTTCATAACACTCAGGGGAGCCTCAGAGATCCAGATTACTTTGCATTTTGGAGAGCCCAGTGAGAATTACCACAGATTTAAGAAAACCAGTATTTTCATTTTATATTTATGGTCTTTTTTTCCACTTTTTTTATTTTAAGTGTTGGTATTTAATGGTTTTTCTTTTTGCCAGCTGTTCCCCCATAAGAAGGGTGAGCTGTAAAACCAGTTCCAAACTGTAGATGGTTTTGTAATCAGATGAAGTTAAGGGCAGCAGCTAGGGACAGTAGCACTCAATAAAACTTTACTAGTTAGAGTAAAACTGGCACCAGTATTTTCTCTGTTAATATGATTAGCCCGCTGGAAATTACTGCATGACACACTGTACTTAGAGCAATCTGTCACCTTCCTTTGTTGTTGCACTGATCACAGAGATCTCCTTAAGGACATATTTATATGTTTTAGAAATTCTTCAGGGAGAAAATGTAATAGAGCACTGATGCAAATTGCTGCAATACCGTGTACCGAACCGATTTTAGAATAGTATGAATATTGCTGTTTCTATGGAAATTGAGCACCAGTTTATGGATACAAAATCCAAATTCACACAGGCAAAACCCAAGCACAAACAGACTCAAACACACACACACACACACACACACATACATACACTTGCTGAACACTTTTGGAATCAGTCCAGGATGATTTATTTTCCAACAGTAAATTTCCTCCGAGTATAACATTCACTAAACACTATGAGCACTATGTACAACACTTTACCAGGATGAATTACACCCTGGGAAGTTTTTAATGCCAGGACAGAAGAACATCAGCCAAAAGGTAAAATTGGGCGGGGGGGACCCCACCCATACCCCTGCTTTTAAGCCAACCAATATCAATATCAATGTCAATTGATACTCCTCTTTGTAAAGAGAGGCAATATAAAACAAGCCTGCATATTCATTAGTGCTTCTCAGTAACACATAAGCAATTTTAAGTGAAAAATTAGGAAATCCACTTAAGCAAGGTCTAAGAACAGAACTGGAGTTTCCTAACTCTAGAAGTGGAAGAAAAGCTCCACAGGAGGATTTGAGAACAGGCAAGTGTGAAGCTGGCTCCTTACTGAACTTGAGCAATTTGATTTCTGGTTTTGCATTTCCCAAGCAGCCGCTGTGTTTTATGTCCACAGCCCACATTATGCAGTTTATGACTGGGACATATCACACATCTATTACCTAGGATGACTAATTATTTGGGAATTACTGTGGTGAGTAATGGCAGCAGAATTTGCTTTATTGCCTCAGCAGAGCTGAGCTGAAAAATGCCTTATGGATATATCTAACTCCATGAAGACAAACAACTTTATAGCCATCATTAACACAAGCTGTAAATGCTAAACATGCAATTCTGTAGGAATTCTTAGAGGCATGGAAGAAACCCCTGACAGCCTATCTGGAATATAACCCACCCATGCAACCTCTCTGCTGTCCCATCTACAGAGAGGGAAGCAGAAACACTGCAGCAATTAGAAAACACAGTTGTGATTTGCAGAAACATGGGGAGTTTGTGTAATTCAGTACAGATGTAAGCCCGGGGTAAGTCTGTCAGCATAATCAGGATTTTCACAGTATGTGAGTGCTGCCTCCAGGCATTTGGAAACACCTTCTCCCTGCTGGCTCCTCACACTACCTGGGAGTGGAATGAAACCAGAGCTGTGTTCTGCACCATCTGCTTTACCCCACACTGACTGTGGCCCTGATCCTGCACATGCTGCCATTCACACTCAAAATTCCTATCATAAACAGCCCCGCTGCTCATGTGAGGCAAGTACAACACACACACAGTTTTTGGCAGAAGTGGAAATTGTGCCTCTTTACGGTCACCACGGAATTGCTGACGGGTTAGGAATGGGTCCACAAGTGTCACTACACGATACAGAAAAACATGAGGTAAAAACAAATTGCAGAATCTGTGTTTCAATCACCAAAATTAATGCCAGCCACAATGCACTCGCTAAGCAATAAAGGTCTCTCAGAAAACAAGTTCGATAAAAAGTAGAGCAAGTAATAGGCAAAAAGATCCAACTAGCAAGGATCCAACCAGTGCTGCTGAATTAAAACAGGCCAGGTCACTCTTTCCTCTGCTTCTTCATGGATACAAAGTTGTAGAACATAATCAGAAGTACATATGGGTACCATCAGCCTTATCCTTCTAATTGTCTTTTCTGGCAGACCCAAACCCTCTCAGAGCACGATCTCCTTCCGCTTTTCCAAACGCAGTCATGGGCTTGGAGACCAAATCTTGCAAAGGTGAGAAAGCAAGGAATGTAAAAAAAAGTGCAAAGGGAGTAGTTTACTTTATGAAGCAGGCACGTTTCTCCCGTTTTCCTCTATCCCTTTACAGTTTCTCCAGCCCATGCTACTGAAGGAAAGGATGTGATTGAAAAAAGCTGGGCTGGGGCTTAGGGGTGCACTTCTGAGCTCTGTACAGATGTATGATGGAGAGCTATTAGGTACTACAACAGTACAAGCTACTAAGAGGCACCTTGTGAATAATTTTGTTTGCACAGATACTGCTAAAACACCCTCCCCCCCCAGACATCTGGAAGGTTTAATGACTACACAAGGATCAATTATAAAGGTAAGGAGGTTTAGGTTTTGAGCCTATACAGTTCTGTTTCTGGACACAGTAAGAGCTTTTTAGTTTGCCAAATGAATTAGTAAATGAATATAGAATTGCAGAGTTTTCTGAGCCTCTGGAGAAAAAATTAGTGGTTGTGGTTGGTACTGCCATTTGTTAAAAACTGTTTGGGGATTCCTCTGGAAACACAAGGAATTGCTTTCCATGTTCAAGGGCCAGTCAAAGAAAGTGGAATAGACCGAATTCATCAGTGCCAAGCATTGCCTCCTCCGTGTCACACTTTTAATGTATGTTTAGTATGCTGCGTGAGACCCATGGGTTTAGTGATCCTCAAATCCTGCAGTTTATCACTGGTGTGCTGGAGCACAGGCACGCTGGACTAGAGGAGATTTTTTCCAGAGGGATAATCTCTTTTTTATTAGAGTTGCCCTGGTACTCTGACACAACCACAGTGTCACGGAATCATTCTGAATCTCCAAGGCACTTCCCAAGCAGTGTTTTCTGAACCCTCACTTCCATTTGGGAAAGGGAGTCTTGGCCACTTAGGACCCAACTGCCCTTTCCTTTTAACAAATTTTCTAGGGATTACAACAGCTTTTTTGAGGGATAAAGAAAGAAAAGAGAATGGGTGGTTCAGCCAGTCCCATTCTGCGTGAAACTACAACTGGGCTCAAATGAAAGTTTCAAAGCACACTTAATGAAAGAGACTGCTGGAAAGGGAGTCTGGAACAGAGACTCTACAGCAATCACTTCATATCTGTGGTCATTTTCCCCATGAGCCATGAGGAACTTTGGGCCTCTACCTGTTGATTCATGATGAATATTTGGGAGAAATGGAAACTACTAAATACATGACACAAAGTACATCCACAAACACCACATGTACTCTGTTATGGAAAACCTTACTAGGCTGAGTATGTGAAGGCTCTTTGCAAAGCAGCCTTTGAGGAGTTCCTCCCTGAATTTCTTTCATTCCAGACCGCCTGAAATATGGGTGTGAGAAGTGCAAGGGTGATAACACACATCAAGGTACCGTATGACTATGCTGCTTTAGCATGATCTGAAATTGGTAGGGAAACACAATGGCATTTTTTACTAAGAACTGAGAAGAGAATTGACAGCACGAAGAGAACCCAAAGGGCAGCTCTGGTTGCTTATCCAAATTGTTACAGTGCTTCAGAGGACTTTTTTATACAACAAATGATAAGAATTTTGAATAGGTTGTTCTCTCTCAGGAGAAAAAGAATGAATTTAGAAACCTTATTAAAAATAATCAGAGGCGCTCTTATTTTTAAAATGTATGAATTAGGTTTTCATTTCTTTCCTATGACAAAACAATTTCAAAACAAGATAGAGAAAACTCCACATATTATAAATTCATTTTTTCCATAAAATACCAAAACCATTTTAAAAATGAAGCTCGACCACCTCCCAGAATGAGAACACATACACTTAAAGCGGGGAGAGGGGGAGATAAAGAATCTTTAAGCCCAAGTACTTATTGAAGACCTTATTTAAACTGAGGTCACTGCAATGCCTGCGATTCCTTTGCAGAAAGGATCTGGAAAGAATGAGTGGTTTCAAGGTGAGGGCAAGTGACCTTTCCCTCCTCCTGTGCTTACTTTCCTTTTGTCCCCTGCCTTTCAATTACAGAGCAGCTTGACTGCCCGTGCAGGGGAGGGAATGCAATCCAGGTTGCCCTCGGCCAACATCACCTGCCCACAAGCCTAAATTGGGCACACCCATGGATTCTATTTGAGAGTTACCTTTGATCACATTACGTTAAACCTTGAATTACTTCATCTCCACTTACTGCCGTCCCACGCCAACCTAAGATCTTTGTGTAAAACACTGTCTTACCATCATTCTAGTACCTACCACCAAGGAAAAATGGAAACGAGGCAGTAAATTCAAAGAAAACATACAGTTACTATGCTAGGGCAAGTCTTGGCACATCCTAAGATAAAATAGAGAACAGTGTTTGTATTGTGGGCTGGTTTTTTTGAAAGGAACAATGACAGCTTAGTTCCATGATATAACGTGGTGTAAAATCTGCCCTAGTGAACTGGCACAACCCCATTTACAGCATGTGCAGAATCACAGAATATGCGGAGTGGGAAGGGGTGATCCATCAGGATCATCGAGTCCAAGTCCTGGCCCTGCACAGGACACCCCCAAGAGTCACACCCAGTGCCTGAGAGCCTTGTCCAAATGCTCCTTGAGCTCTGGCAGCCTAAGGGCTGTGAAGGCAATCCTTAATCTTTTTACAGTGTGTGCGCATTCCAACCGTGCAGGGAATCCTTAATCCTTCGACGACAACGCTACCATTGTGCTGTTTTCCATTCTTCTGCCAAAGCAACCTCCTTAAAGCCCAGCACAGAGTTAAAACAATCCCAAACCACAAAAACCAGAGAGACTTACGTTTGCAGCGGGCACATGGGATCCTGCTGTATTCCAGGAGCACATCTCACGGGAAAAGGGCTGCTAGGAAGAGCCCGTAATTCCACGTCTCAGGCACTACCAGGCACTGCGGGCCGTTACCCCTCAGAGCGTGTGGGCTCTACGGGGTCGCCCTCCCGCACCCCGGGGGCGCCATGAGGCGCAGCCCCCGAGGCCTAGGCCGCGGGCCGGGCCCGGCGGCTCCATCCGCCTCCATCCGCCTCCATCCAGCTCCATCGTGCCCCGGGAGCGCCCATCCCGTCCCCGCGGGGCCCCCACGCCGTCCCCCGGAGCGGCATCGCCACAGCCCGGGCGGGGATCGCCCCCACTGACCACCGGGTCCGCGCCGGGCGCTCCCCCTCGCCCCGCAGCATCGCAGCCGTGTGCCCCCGGCCGCAGTTTCGCGTTACAGAGGGGTTGGCAACACCTCCCCGCTTTCCTCCTGCACCGTGTTTGTGACTACGGGCTCCAGGGCACCCTTTCCGGGACACTTCGAAAGGCTGCGCTGGGAAATGTCTCTGGAAAGCCTTCCAGGAGAGAGACCACAGATTTTTAAGTCCCATCAGCCCCGCTGGATCACAGAAGAGCCTGCAGACAAATGAGATTGTGTTGGCACAAGCTGGGAGCGCGGAGCTGCAGCGCCCAGGGCACAGTGCCATGAAATCCAAGTGCTGCCAGACTCTGGGCATTGTGAAACCAGGGGCTCACCTCCGAGAAATCCATGTCTGCAAATCCAGCTCTCAGCCGCTGACATTGCTGCACCTCTTTCCTCAGATAGCACCATAATTTAATTAAGTGTTGATGTGTTCTGGGTGGAAGCCCCTCAGCAGCACTGCTTCTGAATAAGCCATTTCATTTAAAAAAGGGAATGGGAACAGAGGCCTTTCCCATATTACAGAAATATTTTGGAACCAAAGTTGAATTCCACTTATCATTGTTTTCATAGTAGTTGGATTTAAACTCTAACGGGAAAAAAAAATTACATCACAAATTATATTCCTATAACTCCTTAAGAGTGTTTGCAAAACCAGTGGAAAAACTTTAACCAAATCTCCCAATATTGTGGGAATCTGTTTTGCCACTGTTTTCCAGGCTTATCAAAGGACAATTCTGCCTTGGTCTTTGCTTGCTACGTATTAGATGGTCTGTGGTTGGAGAACAGTACTGGGAAACAGTAAGCTGTTGCTATAGGATACGTCCCTTTTTCCAGCTAAAATTGCTACATTTTACATCTCAGGAAACCTCTGGAGCTGATTAAAAGTAGCGTGAACAAACCAAGACGCAGATTTACAGCTACTTCGTTACATGTTTCTTCCTCTAAAAAAGAGAAGCCATCCCCTCTCTTCCTTGCATGTATCTTAGAGACTTTATGGTATCAAACGCAGGCCAAAGGAACATATGGCACTCGGATTTCTTCTGGATGAGGTCATTCTGAAGTAAGGTCTCTTTTCCTCCCTCTACAGACACTTACATGCTGTCCTCAGAATTTGGCCATTACATTCCAGATAAAATTATCGCTTTCCCAGTCCTTAGTATCTCCTCAATTTTCTGTTTTAAGTCAGCGCCAGGAGGACAGCCACATTCCCTGCACAATAGCTGACAGATTCCTTGGGTTCCAGCCAAAATGCTGCTTTGTAACTGGTTCTTGCTATGTTTTAGAGTCACTTCAGCCCCTGAGCTGCCAACTTAGTTGGGAGTTTTGGGGGTGTTTTCAGGAATCTTTTTTGTAAGAGCATGAAGTGACCTCTATAGCCCACTAATTCCTAGTTTTGAGAAAATTCAAGCTGCTCTTTTTGGAAAGAGAAATTAGGGTGGTAGCAGGAATTTGGTTTAAAAATTAAACGTGCTCTGTGACCATATCAAAAAATACCATCAACACAGGTTTCACAGCCTGTAAGATAGGTTCGTCTGTATGATCTACAGCAACTGGTGCTGGAGTTGCACATTAGCAGTGATTGTACTGGCACACGTTTTGTGATGCATCCTGTCTATACCAAAAATATCAGGCATTGCATACAGGGAGTGGAGAACAGTGGGAAACAGGGCTTTGTGCAAGCGCTAATTACATACGTTGGTTTAGGACTGGAGCTGGTGAGCAAAAGAAGATCCATCAACAAAAAGTTATTCTGAGGAAGAAAAGGGTGTGAGGAGAGTACCAATCCACAAATAACATACCCTAAAGGATTTTTTTTCTCTCATTAGAATACTTCCTCTGTTTTCACATTTCTTTAAACAGACAGACAAAAAAAACCCATTTAACTTTATTGTCATTATTACTCTTAATTTTAAAAAAATCAAGTAGTGAGTAATAGCAGGCATTATTACTTAGATCCAGCTTATCTCTTTAGCTATGAAGTCTCCCCCTGAATTGCACACTAGCTCCCGTTCACAGGGAAAAGGTGCTCAGGAGGGCAGTTGCAGCAAGGGCTGGAGCCCAGAGATGGGGACTGTGCTCCGCGGGGAGTGCTGCCGGTGGGTTTAGAGAAATCGTTTGGCCCTCACTATCTCATCACTGCCTGTTGTGGAGCCCTGACCTGCCTGACCACAGGTGCTGCGAGGCTCCGGCAGCGTTCATTAGAAACCGGAGATTTTCAGCTGAAAGGCCCTACTAAAAATATTATTGTTTCCATAGCAACAGCCCGTGCAATACAATGGGGTGGCTCTTCGCAGGATATTGCCAAAAGATCAGAGATGAGAAACTCTCACTTCAACCGGCAGAGTTGCAATAGAGCAAAGGACCCACAAAAGCCACGGCTATTTATATAACCACCTCTGGCTCTGCTTTGTGTCTTTGTGCAAAGCTCCCGATTCTGTCAGTGCACCATTCCAAAGACAAACTTTCCAGTACCAGAGAAAAACAGGAGCAGCAGTACCTAATGTAGTACATAAAGGTCTTCTCCTTCCACAGGTTTCATACTAGTTGCCAAAATGCTAATTTATTAATTTTGCTACAACTCCAAGCACCTTCAGAGCCATATCAATATTTAAACAGCAATATATTGAAGCTACAGAGCGGCTGCCCGGACTTAATAACAGAATCATGATTGCTGGAGGTAAAAGATTTGATAAATACACACCCACAGATAGGCTTCAAAATTCATAGCCAGCCTCCTAAAAGTTGAATTTTGTAGAACTGCTGAACAGTCATTAGCCCTTAGGGTTTTGGAGTGGGATTTAGTGGGAATTACTAGGAGAAAAGCTCTTACTGGGATCAGAGCATTATCATTTGACAGCCTGAATGGATGTTACACCTGACTTCAATCCCATTCTTGAAACTCTGCCTAAAACCTAGAAATAAACTAGGAAATCAATCAGCTTGGCCTTCATGAGAGCTGTCCTTGCTCATTATCTCTGTCTAACTTGAATAAACAAGAGTTTTTGATATGTTGTTTCTGAGTGAATAGTTGGAAGAGAATTTAAGCAAACTGGCTTCCCATCCTTTGCTCTAAGTTATCCAATTTTCATCTCAAAAATTGGTCAATCTGCCAAGGCTTCATATGAAAACGAAGGCAAAGCACAACTAAATGAGGATATTTCTTGGAAGTTTATCTTTTTTAATGATTACAACAAGAGGGCATTGGAGTTAAAGCGCATCCGCTGTTTATCCTTTGTGTGGAGTGGCTGCCTGCAGAAAGGTTCAGTTTACATTATTTTAAGTCTGGCAGGAACTGAATAACTGAGGGCCAGTGCCTTGCTCAGCTATTCAAGAAGTAGCATTCAGCAAAATCCTTCTACAAATATCTAATTGGCAACTCAGGCTAATGTAATTAAATCAGCTTCAAACACTCGTTTAGTTGCCAAATTGTTTGAAGTACAGTAGAACACAGGGATATTGCCAGGGAGATATGGATTAGCAAAAGAAGAGAAATATAAAACTACAGGGCTAAAAATAGAATTGTACTGAGGAAAAAACAATGGTTTTCAATTAAGAAGTTTTTCTCTGATATTTATAATGACATTGGCATTATAAAACAGTTACAGTAGAAAGGTGAATATATAGCAAAGATGAATTCTCTGGAGACAGCAGGTACATACCAGTATTAATATAGCTTACAGTCCTGTAATCTGTATTAATATGCACTTCCTGATCTTGCAAAATGCAATCCCTATCAGTTGTCCCACTGTGGCTTTGAGTAATTTACATTCAGCAAGGCATTGAATCATGTGATTTAAAGGGATGTGGGCACATGCTTAAAGTTAAGCCCATATAAGTGGAAAGGGATGAACTTCAGCATATGCTTAAATGCTCACTGAATTGCAACCTCCACTCCTTTGGCATTTGGCACATTTGCAGGGGTAATTTCATGGCTTGTTTCCTTTGTCTACAAGTGATTCCGTGTTTTTCTGTGTAAAACACATCTCCACTTAACGTGGAGGTACTAACTTCAGGTATAGAAAAAACCAGTAAAATAAAGATCATGTTTTATGGACTTTTTTCAAACTTGGCATCACCTAACCAAGGCAGAAGTCCAATACAGAAGAAAATATATATATATATATTTTTTTTTTAATCAATGATCACATTTCACTGCAATGTTTCCCTTTCTTCCATTTCTTCTTCATTAATCCCCAGTGATTTTTCTGAGAACAGAGTAAAATCTCCCTCAACATCTGACCTACAGTGATTTTTGATCTGCCAGAACAAGAAGATCAGCATTATCCCTCCCGTCCTTCACATTTTACTGTGGAAGGAATTAGTAGGTAAAATCTGGCGGTAAACAAGGTTGCAATAAGAAGTCTTCACCATGAAAATAATGAGTCAGTTAAATCATCCCTGTCCCACTTCGCTGTAGGAATCAATGGTCATAGCTACAACAGCACAACACAAACAATATTTAAATTCTTTATTAAAAAATAGCATAGGAATAGAAGTGAATAAGAAATTAATGTACATTCCTAGTGTAAATATACTACTAAGAGGAAAGAAAACTGTTAAAACTTTTAAACTGTTGTAAGTGGATCGGCACAGTGAAAATAAAAACCTGACGAACAAAATGCTTTAGAAAAATACTGAAAATCTAACATTGAGCAATTGAATCAAACTGAGAGATAAAAGCACTCAGTATCTCTGAAAATTGATCTTGCAAGCATAGAAAGAGCATTCTAAGTGTAGCCTGACAGGTCTTTCAGGGACTTGAGAAACATAAAGGCAATTGAATGCAGTTCTTTTATATTTTAATTAAAAGAAACATTCCATGCAAAGACCTAATTTGCCAGTTTCCAGCCTAGACTGAATTTTTATAGCTGAATTTGAAACTCTTCAAAATAAGGGTTTATATAATGGAAAGGCTGACACAAGCCTGACTTCAGGGATGAGAACCACAGCATCAGATTTTCCTCTCTCGCTGGAGAAATTACAAATGGCTTCAAGTAAAATTGAGGTAAAGAAAAGATAAAAATGATCAGCAGCTTGAAGAAAGCACTTTTGAGTGGCAAGCAAGATCAGATTCTAAAGCACATAAAGCAGGTGTTTGCCATCATCATGAGAAATAGCAGGGAAGAATTTTGCTTTTCCCTGAGGCAGATCTTCCTCGGACATGCACTGGGAAGGAGATTGAACTCGAAAGCAGTGAAGCTGCCCTGAAGAAAAGTAGTAACAGGTGCTGGCAATGCCAGAGAAAGAGGAAATGCCCTCTTCCAAGCAGCTCTTGGGCAAGACAGTGTATGATATCAAGCAGAAGGCAATCCCCTGGCAGTTCCCTAACATAATTGTTACTCTCAGGATTTCAGCAAACAGCTCTTGGCTTCCTTGCAACTGCTTGCAGAAACAGGAGTACTGCAACACTTCAGCAGCTGCATGTCTGCAGGATTGTAGGAAAGCTGGGTATAACCCTGAGCTTCCATTTTTTGCTCTGTGCAAGGGAGAGACTTGTGTATAAAGATCTAGTTTCTCTCAAGATCTATTTAAAATCACTTCTATTTTTATTTCTAATAAACCTTTTGGGGTTCGGACTGTAAAACCATCTTTGTCTCCTTTTAGGGAATTCACTGCAGCAGAGTCTAGGATGTTCCACTGCAAAATCCTGGCTGACTTTGGATACTCAGTCTCAACACGTGAGTTTGCTTATCACGGTGGATGACAATGGGAATTTAAAGAAATCCATGCAAGCATGGAGATTTTTCACTGTTACTGTATTCCCTGAATCCCCAGTGATGCTGGTTTTCAGAAAAGCAACTGAGTGACTGAATGGAAATTGGTGGTTTCTTTTGGAAGTTTAGGACAAGAGTTAAGCAAATAAACAAATGCTGTAGACCAGAATATTTAAACTGATGCCAAAATAAACCCAGACAAATGCTGTAGTGATTCAGGCTCTGGAATTGTACATACAAGAGTGTTCACAAATGTTTTCACTCTTTCAGCAGTAACAACAACAGAAAATTACCACAGGCACGGAGTGAGTTATCTCAGAGTTAATTCTTTCAAGTGGGAGCAGCACCAACCATGGCTCTGTTACCTTGGTGAGATTATGTGACACACCAGAGCAGAGCATGTTCTCCAAGTGTGTCAGTCACGCAGGTAAACTGAAATTCTCTACGAAACTACCTAGGCACACCTTTGCTTCAAAGACCAGAACTCTTCTTGTTCCATTAGAAGAGATGTTTTTCCAACCTTCCTGGCAAGGAAACTCCCTCATTTCTCTCCAACACCTGAATGCCCAAAAACTGACATTCTGCACATTCCCACTCTGCATTTTTTCATGAAAATACATTTAAATTATGATTGTGTAAGTCTCTCTTTACTTTTTCGATACCAGGCTAGAGATCTATTTCATGTTATGCCTTTTCTGCTTGTTTGGAGCCAAGTGTGGAGGAATAAACCACTTGGGAATGACAATATGAGTGAGCCGTGGGAGACTGCCAGACTTTATTACGGAAAACCCACTCAGAGTGGGACAAGGTGCAATATAAACCAATCTGAACTATCTCAAAAGGCAACAAGCAAATTTCTCTCTGATTCAAAACCTGTCTTGCCTTTTTTCCCCTCTCCTTTTGATTTTTCTGCACCTCTGCGTTTCTTAGGTCTGGTCATGTCTGAAAGCAAAACAGTGACTTTTGCCAAAAAACCTGTTGTCACAGGATTTCCAGTACATTTTGGCAGGTGCAAAAGATAGATCCCTGCATGTTTACCCAGTTAAAGTGAAAACTCCAGGCCTTCAGAGATTCCTCCAGTGCAAGTTAGAATATGAGCCTAAAGCAATTTCGTTCCTTTTATGTAAGTCAGGGTCACCTTTGTGTTAAACAGAATCCAGAAGGATTTTCAGCATGAGTTTATTTCTTCGAATTTCTATTTCCTTAGTTCCCTTTCTGTGATTTAAGAATCCCAAAGGGAGCTACAGTTTACCACAGCAGGAGAGTGCAGACAAATATAAGAACCTATGTTAATAATAAAATTATCCAATCTTGCTTTTTGTTGCAGGTGCCAGAGAAAATCAGTCTCATACATCCTCTCCAAGAACTGAGGATCATTAATCATAGCTATGCTTATTTTTTACTCCTTTTCAATGTATGTGTAATTTCCCTAAGAACAGCAAAATGCACTCAGTTTTCTGTGCTGTGGTCTTGCTATAGGCTGGGTCAGCACCTGCATACAAAAACACTCCTGAAAAAATACCACAGTGAGTGAAAAAAAAATAAAGCAACTTGCAAAATGCATCATTTTATGGGAAACCCACAAGCCATGGATCTCACTTGACTTTAAATCAGTTATAAAACATCCTTTTAAAGGGGATTCTCCAGGCCATAATTTACTTGTTTTGGTTTTTTTTTAAATTTTATTTCCAATGGCAGAGAAATCCTTCAGAAATGTCCTATGAAGTTATAGCTGGTGATTGTCTTCCAGAAAAAAGAAGGATATATTTTTTTTCAAATTTCAGTGTGTCTCTGCTGCTTCAAAATGCTTTAGTAACCTTTTGAAATACTCGCAAAAGCAATCAATTTGCTGAGATGACAATCTACTGAAAAATAAATGACTCAACATTGATGTCCTTGTTGTCATTCCTAAGAAGCCAGATTTTAGATACCATTTCTGGGTTTAGGCTTCATGCTTTGCTTAACTCAAAACAAAGTTCTTAAATGTGTTATGAAGGAAAGGGGTGAAGCACAACAGGATTATGTATTGTCTGCTTTGTTATGAAATGAACGTGAGATGCTTTTACTGACCTTTTTGACTGGCTGTTGCCTATAATGTAACACTATTTCAAATACCACTTCCAGTCTATGTAAAATCATTTGAGAGGTGTAAATGTAGTTCCTGGAGGGTGCATGACAAAGTGTAAGTGTTACACTTGTCATCATTCAGAGCACAGAGGTTACATAAGGAATGCAATTGGGAACAATATTCGGTACTCCCTGTGAATCAGGAGTGTAGTACAGCAAGTAAATAGGAAGGACCATGATAGTTATTACATTGATTTTGTTCCATGAATAAAGATAGCTTTTTAGTCTCCAGGGATGGCAGCTGCCCAAAAGAACACAGATTGCTTGGGATAACTTACATGGAACTGTATCACAGGGCAAACAATCATTTCACTACAGTGGGTAGAGCAAGAAAGAGCTTGTATGCACCGGGAGTGTGTAAAAGGCAATGGAAAGTTAAGCTGCAGAGCTGAGTGACTTTTCAAAGCAGTCCTGAAAGAGGCTCACACCTTGTAAGTGTCAGAAAGCTCTGAGGGTCCTGGAGCTTGAAGTGTCTGACTCCCCTGCGCTCAATCTTCCAGTCACCAAATCTGACCAAGAATGCAACCCGAGCTCAAGAGCCGTATGGTTCTTTGCACCGTGATCACAACTGATTTTATTCCTACCCTCTGGTAAGAAATCCATGCTAAGAACTACACTTGCATTTGTGAACTAAGACTTTCAGATCCAGGCCCCATTTGGGCTCAAGGATGTGGCAGAACCACATCCCTTAAAACACAAGTCCAAAAAATGGTGTCTTGATAATTATTAGGGAAGCTTTTAACTGCCCTGGAAGATTCCAGAAGCACCCTGGTAATTAAATGAGGGGGTTAATGAACTAATAACTTCTGTGAGTTGAAGCAGACTGTCAGCCCAGTGTGATCTTTTGAAAATTACAGTGAACCTGCAAGTGAATCCAAGCCCACCCTTCCCCTTGTGGCATCAGCTGGGTGGAGGCTCTTCTATTCAAACCTGAGCTCTGCCACTGCGCAGCCAGCAAAGTTTTTGTTAAAAGACAAAAGCAGGGGAAGAAAACAAACTGGGTGTAACTTCTTAGGGATTTGCATTTGTCTGGGTGGTAAAAAGCTGAGGGCAAAGTGTGGACAGTTGGGAAGCAAACAGAAAGCTCAGCCAAGCTCTTCCTCTGCTTAAAAAAGGAGAAAAGAAGAAAGAAAAGAGGACTTTATGCTACTGCTATGAAGCCAAATTGAAGTGTTTAGTTGTTCTACTTGAAGAGGTTTAGAGAAAGTCTCTGAAACGGCTGGTACAGTCAGAATTTCTGCCACCACAGATGGTGGCTTTCACACTGCCACCTTCTCTGCCATCAGATGGGATGAATGTGACAGTGCCAGATACAGAAGAAGGCTGCACAGTGGTGAGGAAAGAGAATTTCCCTGTCAGCAGCAAAGAACGGTGAGATGAGCTCAGCAGCCACCTACAGAATTCCTGCCTCAGTTGAAAACACCCAGAGAAATGCCTGTGTGCCTCCGACAATCCAGACCAATCCTCAGGACCTCCCCTATTTCCTGGAGAGCCATTTGAGAAAGTGTTAAGCTCAGCTGAAATCAGAAGCAAATCTGCCTTAGAAACAGAGAAGACTGACCCACACACAAGCATGAAAACTACACATAAAGAAGTGAACTGACTTACAGACCAGTTTAATAAAACATCTCTGGTGCCAGTGTCCCACTTATTTATATAAGAGCAAGAGACAGCTACTTACTGTGACACTTATTTACTGTACCTATCCCTCTCTACTGAGAGAGGTTCAGAACAGTTGTGCTTAGGCAAAGGTATTTTCCTTTATTTTAGGAGCAGGACATGCAGGTATTCTGGAGAGGGAACAGTGTTAGATATTCACTCTTGGCCAGGGCACACCAGTTCAGGGTACCAAAAAGCAAAGGCTGTTTCTTCAGCAGAGACATCACATGTTGCTTTAGCTTGTATTTGAACAATTGATTTGGAATTCTCCTTCCCTCAAGAATCTAGGCTCCTCTCCTGTCCTGGGGGACCAAGGATTTTTCCCTAGCACACAGCAGTCCCAGCCAAAATGGAGCACCTAGACAGATTTCTACAGCAATATGATCACTCTGTAGTCATTTCCTGATTCTGATCCACCAAAAAGAAACTGTCCCAGGTTTTTTTTATAGAGTAATTTGAGCACAAGATATATTGTCAGGTCTGAAAGGCAAAATATGTGGCAAGACTCAAGGGTAAAATTGAAGCTGGTGGCTAATTTCCATTTTAGCAGAAGGGCTTGCTGCTATGTCAGATGCAAAAAGTGTAATTATTTTTGTCTTTGAAAAGAAACACCATTTAATTAACAGAGTGCATGCTCATCACACAGTAAATCCACAGGCAGTTAGATTCTTGCACTGGTAGAAATGGGGTGTGCTTTGAGAGACAGAGCCAGACCTTAATGACAGGAATGTTTCTGGAATGTTCACAGTGGCAAGTCGGTTAAGAAAAAAGCAAACCACACTTTTCACAAGTTCTTAAGTTTTTTTACTTTGTTTCATCAAACTGGATTTGCCTGGATTTGGAGCAATTGGGCCAAACCACTGGGAGATTTTCAAGAGAGTAAATAATATGTTTGAATCAAAATCACAGGAAAGGGATTTTGGCTGAAATACTGAATTGATGAGATAGAAGCATTTTGCTACAATCTCAACATTTGCATAAGAAAGTTTGACACGGTCCATATCTGCCCTGCTCTGACCAGTGAGTAAGTTGAAGCACAAAAATGTCAGATCCATATATCCCAATTTGTTTTACCAACTATTTATTCATGAGCAGAGTAAAGTCAAAGGTAGAACTATGTCAGAAGATTATCAAAATAAGGCATTTCCTTGAATCATCTGTGCCAAATAATATTGTTTCTGGTTCTGTTACTCAGACTAAGAGTTCTGCAACTTTTTGAAAGATTTTGAAACCCAAAAATATTAATAAAAATTTTTCAGAGTACCTTTCTGCTTTCGATCATCCCTGTTACATACTTGTTCTTAAACATATCATCAAACAAAAATAAGCTGATTACGCCTACCTATTGCCCACAAATGTCTGGCAGTCAGACATTTATTTTAACTAAAAGTTAGTAATTGTGAGAAAGGCATTGCTAGAAGCAATGAACAATGAACACATTTCTGGTTTTATTATAATGAATATTTATGAAACCTTTCTCAAAGGATTTTCTCTGCTCTTCTCAGTATACCCTCGCTCAGATTTTTAAATAAGATGGTTTTTTGCTGAGATGTTGTTCATATCATGGAACTTGGATGAAATCATGTCCCTTACAACCCTAGCTATTTTCCAGTTCATGACTCAAGCAGCTGAATTATTATTATTATTATTAAAAGGCAGACATTTAAGACATAATCTAGCTTGGGTATTTCTGTAGAAGGGACATTTCACTAGAAAGTTTTTACTTTCCTTTCTGAGCCAGCATTTAGTTAAAAACATCCCTATACTACTGATATTAACCAGCTTTTTCTTTATTCCACTGGCAAGCAGCAGCATCTTATATTCCTCAGAATGCACTGTGAGGCAGCAGCAAGAAACACTACCATGTGTTTGTTGAGTGGTGGCAGGGAGAGAAAAATGAAGCAGTACGAGACAAATGGTGTGGGAAAAAAAATTGTAAGGGAGATTACAAAGTTTTATGAGACCTTGTAAGGACAGTGACATTAAAAGAGAAAGATTTTAATGTAAGACCATTCTTTAACTTCAGATGACAGAATATGTGATATCAAGAGAAATTTCCAGTGCCAGAAGATGGTCTCAAATGCTCTCCCATCTGAGTCCAGTACAGCCTTGGATAGGTGGTCCTGTGGTGTAGATGGTACAGAGAAAGCCTGAGATTGAGCCAGTTCTGGGAATTTCTGCTCCAGAAATGCAGGTAAAAACACTGTGGGGAAATCTAACACATCTGTATGTCTGCTAAAACCAGCTGGCATTTGTCCTTTTTTATTTATAATGAAAATACACGTTAGAATAGTTCATCATAAAATGTTACGGTGTTGGAAGGGACCTAGAAGCTCATCCAGTCCCACCCCTGCCATGGGCAAGGACACCTTCCCCTATCCCAGGTTGCCCCAAGCCCCGTCCAACCTGGCCTGGAACTGTTCCAGGGATCCAGGGGCAGCCACAGGTTCCCTGGGCAGCCTGTGCCAGGGCCTCCCCATCCTCACAGGGAAGAAATGGCTGTTAAGGCTGGAAGGAACCTGTGGCAGGCAGAAGAGGAAGCCTTGGCTAAGGCCGCCGGGGAAGTTGGTCTGTGCACATCAGAATGAAGGAAATTAGCAAACCACTGGCAGGAAGTTAATGGTTGTGGCTGCCCACATGTGGCTGAAGTGCTGTGGGGCTTCTGGGTTCCCAGCCTTTTCCCGCCTTTGCTGTTCTGTGCCAGGTCTGTGACTGCCGGGAGAGTCGGCACATTCCTGTGCTCCCAGACCCAGCAGCAGCGTGAGGTGAATTCATCCGCTTATCTTTTATGGGGAATCTTAAAAACACAGAGTGCTGTTCCAATTTTAGGGACGCAGAACCTAAAGCACAAGTTGGGGCCGGGTGACGCAGAGAGCTGTCAGAGAAGCCCAGTCCTCATGCTTCTCCTTTTTTTTAACAGCAGCACCACTAAAATGTGTGATCTGCTATATGAAGCTGTTGTTCTCAGTCTGTTTGATAGCAGGAATAGCACACAGAATCAGACATTTTCTATTATGGGCTATCCAGCTCCTTTCTGAAAACTACTGAAAGCACTCGCGTTCTTTAGTGACTTCATCTGGTTCAGGTAACAAATTACAGAAAATTGATTTCAAATTTACAATCTCATTACTAAACTCTAAACCACCAAATACCAAAGAACGTATCTTTTTTACTCAGTTAATTCTAAGCATATATTCATGGCTTATGATTATTTGCTAATTAATTAGGCCTGGGTCCTGCACCACCCACTGATTACTGCCTGATGTACAACAGTAAGTAATTAAAAATCTTTAACTGAAGTCCCATCAATCATTCTACAATAGATCTTCACCAGCTTGTAATTTATGTACTGTGTTTCTGCATAAACAATTTGCATCTTGTGTTCCTAGGCATGAAACTTGTAAGAAGTAGATTTTATATCAGCACCAGTCTACTGTAAGGACTCAAGCTTACAGACTCCGGTCTTGCAGCAAAAAGAATTGGACACAACCATTTTAAATTCTGTTGTGTCTGAGGTGTTTTAGGAATTGCCAGACATGGAGCAGGACACATGTAGCTCCTCACAGAGTATTTGTACAACCAAATTGAAATTAAATGTAAACAAAAATATGGTGATAGCTGTGAGGTAAAAATCAGTTCCAATGTTCTACCTACTACTTTTCAAAAAAATGTAGGATATTTTGTAGAAATTACAATAAGTGATGTTTCTCATTGATAGATGAGCAGCACTGTATGTGGCTGCATTAAATCGTATTTTATATACATAGCTCCAGCTTCCCAAAGTTCCAGATGGCACCGTACAACCTCCTGTCCTACCATTATTTCCCATTCCAGAGTCTTTGTCACTGTCCCATTTTATCAGCCATGGCTCAGTGTTTGCTCCCAAACCATGGCCTGGTGGCTGTCCCTGCCCCATAACCCCCACTTTGCATCCTGCACTTCCACAAACAATTACCCCTGCCTGAGTAGTTGAGTTGGAAGCTCTTTCTTGCCATTGTATTTGTTTATTGGAACCAGGTTTCATTAGCATCTCTGCAAGACAGAAGACTGCATCAACAGATTTAAAAGCTGCCAAAACCTATAAAATCCAATCAAGAAAACAATCCCTAAGGGAGAAAATGATTGAGTGCCTATAAAGGTACCAAGTTCTTCTACCCAGACGGGCTTTTTTTCCACAGAATTCTGCTCTATAAAGCCACTTATGGTGCAATTCTGGCACCATTGGGTGAGACCTCATTATCTGGGAGATAACAGGACTGTTTACAAGGAGAGGGAGAGCTTGGGGCCACTGAGTGTGTTAAAAGAGCGTTTCATTTGAGAACTGTCAGGTCAAATTGCTTCCACTTCTTATGTTATCCAACTGTGAAAATATTAGTATGCATGCTAGGTAGAACAACAGACTAAATAAATAATAATAAAAGAAAAAGTTCTCTTTCAAGTCTAGGGTTTTTTTGCAGTATTTGTGATTAGTAGTTACAACAGATAAGATACCTCCTAGGAGAACCCTTCTAATTAAAAGCCAGAGTTAAAGCAAAGCTTGAGTGAGTGGAGTGAACAAGGTACATCACTGTGGCCAGTCACACTGTGCAAACACTGTGTGTCTGCAGGGTTGAGACAAATGAGGGGGAAAACAGGGAATATTCTTGATAGTATTGTAAATATTTATGTTGCAGCAAAGTATCCTTGGCAGCCTAGGCAGAGGTTTTAAAATACAAAGATAGAAAAGGCCAACCTTCTACCAGATGGGGTTTGGCAGAACATGACCAAATAATTTACAGATTATATAAAGAGATTACCTGACTCATCCTTGGAGCACTGCAATCTGTGGACTGAACAGAGGCAGCCCTTCAGATGCTGCAGTTTCTTTGGAAGGAAGGGAAGATTCACTTAGGGGAGAAAAACACTGGTTAGGTACTCTGCTGTCCTGTACAAAGTGTCTTCCAGGCTCTTTTCTATTCCAGTACACCTCTGCAGATCCCCAGGAAGGCAGGATGCACACACAGATACATATTCTTGCTGGTGTCATATCTAATGCCTGCTGTCCAGTTTGAGTGCCCAGGTTACAATGGGACAGGCTTAGCAAGGGGCCAGAGATGTCAAGGAGCTAGAGGATAAAGAGGGACACTTTTTCCACTCCTCTCCACGTGCAAGGCAATGGTGTCATTGCTTGCAAGTCAAAAATCTGCTATGGAATGACCACTTCTGTGAATAAAACTATTTCTGAATGTTTACCTGTTGTCTTTGCTCATTTGAACTGACTGTTCAAACTTATTCAGTAAAAGAATGGAAGTTCTGTAGTGACCTCTCTTCTCGCTCCCTGGAAATTGCTGATCAGCTTTTGTGAGCAAAACCTCCCAGCTCTATGTCTCTCCTGGGGAAGCCTGGCTCCTGATCTCCCCAGGAAATTAGCAGGGCAGGGAGCAAGCTGTGGCTGCATTCACCGTGCCAGCACAGCACAGCACGACGAAACACACAAAAAGATTTTAATAATGGTAGTTGCATGCAGTAAATCCACACCCTGGGGAGCACGTATGTGCTTTTTGGATAAGCAAACCTGTGGTGGTTTAGCAACCGCAGTGGGAAAGTCCCTGGCTGTAAAAGCACAGGTCATTGCAAGCAGGTGAGAGGAAGAACAGAGTAAGCTGTGGCACTGGCTGCAGTTTCCATTGTGAACAGCACCTGGCTTCCCAGGGGTGACTCCATCCCCATGGTCAGGTTGAGAAGGCCACAGAACAGCCAACATTTTGCTCCTGTGCCACCATCTCTAGCCAGGCTGGCAGCCTGCTTATGGAGAGCTTAAATAACTCGCCCAAGGCAGAAGCTTGGATCAAGGGTAAAGAAAAGATGATAATGCTTTTTGAAGACTGTGCATATGTAGGAAAAATACCCCCAAATTTTTTCAAATTGTTCGCTAGTACAGTCTCATTGTACCTGTCATCGTTAGATTTTTGTGACAACTCTTTACATTCTCCTTTTTTTGCTTGAAGTCACCGAGAAGTTATTCAGAATATATCAACTTACCTTGTTTTCGGTTCCTCACAAGAATGATAAATATTTCAGAAAGTTCTATTTCTCATTATTATTATCACCTTCATGCATTTTCAATCCTTACTTTTTTTTTGGCATAAGTGTGGGAAGCTGCCAAAAGGATGAATTTTGACAGCTCTAGCTCTTTTTTGTTTGTATTGATGAAAACTATCTGTGCAGAAGAGAAAACTTTCTTGTTTTGTAAATGATAATGAATATCTAGGAATGCAAACGAGCATGTGGGTACTGTGCCGCTGGAACAGAGAGAACAGGACGTTCTGTCACTCAGAGCTGAGGAGGAACTGCCTACCTGGCAAGAGGAATCAGCACACAAACAAGTGACAGTTTCTGTGTGATTACAGAGGTTGTACAACAAGGTTTTATACTTCCCAAACCAAGCTCACATTGCTGGCACGACACAATCCCTCTCTGAAAAGCCATTTGATTCGGTGTTTCTCCTCTCGAGGAGTTCAGGGAGCCATGCTCTTATGCCTGTTACCCTCACAAATGAACTGGTGTATTTGAAAAGTACCTTCTTCAAATCTTTTCATGAGCATAACACAGCAAACTACACAGATTTTATAGATCTGATGACAAACATTTCATGTTATCTTTTCCGTGAAGAAAAACCCCCTATTGCTGCAAAGCCTGAAGTCGGATCGGCCAACAGCAGCACATGTGCAATGCCAAAGTTGTGCTCCAGGGAATCAGGATGCCGTGAGAGTTCTGCCAAACACAAGCAAACAAAACACAAGGGCCACAGAACAAAAGCATTAAAAATAATTTAAGCCAACGTAGAGTAAGGAGAAAAAAGGCACTAATAACAGTCTAATAAAGGGCTGCTAGATCTCAACCATACCATCTCTGATTTGGATGTGGAGGTTGCCCTTCAAAAGTGGGTAAGGGGAGGGAAACTCTTCTTGGGGATTGATGTGCCAGTTCTGTGGGCCACAAGGCTCTTATGTGTATGTGAGATTCCACTCATTTTTAATTCCCACTGCACAGAAGAAATAAGCTCTCCTTTAAAAAGTCTCTACATCACATCAGACTTAATTCTGTCATTCTCTGTTTTACATTTAAAAGCTCTGGAAGGCCACCCAGCATTTTTGTCAGTGTACATGCAGAGGTCTACATTTTCTTTTTCCCCTACACTGATGCAAATAAACAGCAGTGCTATTTAATACAGGACTAAATAAAAAGCGAAACAAACAGAACTTCCAAACAAAAATGAATGGTATACTTTGTTAGGGAAAAGAACCCCAAATCTCAGAATGGATAAGGAGGGCCTGTGTCCGAGAAAAAGAGAGGAATAAAATGCCAGCATGAATTTGTGAGGAAAAAATCATGCCAAGTCAAATCAATTTACTTGTAGAGCAATGAGACCTGGGATCACAAAGAGAACACAAGTTATCCTTGAATTTATCATGGTATCACAGTATTCATAAAATACATTAGAACATCTTTCAAGTTAACACTGATTAAACCTGCAGTAAAACATGATGATCAGCTTGGATGCTGGGTTTCAGTAAAAATTTGGAACAATTGGATAAAGTTCAAAGGAAATAAGCAGAAATTGTAACAGGTCTGGAAGACATGGCCCAAAGGAAATAATAAATGCTGGATTAGGATTATGCAAATGTTAGTGCATTCCTGCCCACCTAATAGAAGTAAGTGCTGTGAAATGGAAGAGAGTGATTCTCTTTCTTCATGTATATGTTGGATAAGACAAGGAAAAATGGATTGAATTGGATCAAGGAAGATTTATGAAAATCTTCGTATTATGAAACGCCCTGCAACACCAAGATTGGTTCAGGAGGTTTTGCAACATCACCACTGGAAAATTAAGAAAAAGCCCGACAGCCATGTCAGGAATGACAAATACATTTGGTACACTGTTGTGGGGGAACGGGGATGGACTAAATGATCTCTTGAAGTTGCTTCCAGCCTTGTGATTCTCTGATTTCATGGTACATTCCTTTATACCACAGAGCTACATGTTTAACATTTTACTGTTTAGAGCGTTTCTCTCAGGAATTATATAATTTTCTTTTATTATTTACACTTATTATAGTCCATTCACTTCATATTCAGTATAAATATTGCAACACTGCACTCTCCTACTTGAGTTTTTTTATTTCATTAAACATTTCCCTCTGTGAAATACCCTCTTCAATAAAGCATGGCAGCAATAATAAATGACCCACAGCAAGAGGAGGACTGGAATGGGAGAAGTATAACAGGAGGAATTCTCCTGTTTCATAGACATTCCATTAATTTATTTCCAGCAGGCAAAGTCCATTTCCCTCTCACCAGGGTAAACCCTGAACTGTGGCTCAGGAAACACTCTTATGGTAGAGGCTCAAATAAATGCCTCACAATTTTCTACTGACACCTCCTCAATAGTTAAAGTGGTTCCTCTGCCAAACAGGTAAAGCCACAGAGTTCACATTAAATATCATTATATCCATCAGCAATGACATGTGGAGTTTCAACATTTGGGGGTGTTGATGGAAACCAAAAAAGTTCTTGGTGAGATGTAGTGGCTGCAAACTGAACAGGTGACACCACTCCGGCGAAATCCAAGGCACCACCCACTGCTGAGTCACCCCCAGCCATTCCCATCACTTTCTAGCCTGGACAGCATTAATAACACAACACTAATTTCTTCCAAATGTTCTCAGCATTTAGCTCTGCACCTCAGTTCTGAGCTGCTTCGCATTCCTGCTTTCCGCCATGGAAGTCTCAGGCCCAACCCGAAACCTGTTGGTTAGCACTGAAAAAGAAGAAGTCCTCAAATATTCTTCTTTTATAATTACAACATCAACAGTTCAGGGAATGGAAAGTGCTTGACTAATATTTATGAATCAAGGCTTAAAATGCTTTTTCCTTTTCCCCATGCACAGATCACTGACAAGAGAAAAAAATCCAAGAAGAGGTAAGTGATTTCTCAGAGTTACAGAATCAGCTTGTGGGAACACTTAGTTTTAACTACTCTTTGCCCAAACTCTGCTATTCCTGCTGCAGCCCTTGCTAAACACACATCCCCAGGATTATCAAAATGTCTTTAGGATGCAAATCCTTTTACATTTACCATTTTTTATGCAGGAGTTCTTCCCTTTCACTGAAACACCACATATGCTTAGTTGTCTGAGTCACTTTATCTCAGCCTGTTCCTTTGTTGTTGGACTAAGTTTTCAAGGAGAAACCTTTACCAGTCCCTACTGCAGTGTCTCTTTAAAAGGAGCTGGAAGTACCCGTTTTCCATAGTCTTCTTGAACATGTTCTTTCATTCCAAATCCGATCTGGATTCTTTCAGATCCTGGAAAGATCACTTGAATTTTATGCTAAACCCTTTATTACATATTGCAACAAGGCTAAGGACTCACACAGAAATGAAGCACAAATACTTTGCTATAAAGAGGGGGCCTTTTACAGACCTGTTTTCAAGGTGAATATTTATGTACAAAATATCAGTTCAAGTTTCGGGTTTTCTTAGAGCACTGTAGCAGAAAAGCAGAAGTATTTTAGGACTTGGTGTCCAAAATTGGACAGATCTCAGGTCTCAGGTGCACAGGTCCTTCTATACATTTGCCCTAAGATCCTCTCCTTGCAGAATCGAGTTCTTTTGTGTTTCTACACAAAGATGTCTGTTTAGAATTTGGATAATCTCAAAACCAGATGAAATGAACATACGAGCAACGAGAAATCAGTGTCTATTCTGGAAAATGAACTTGGGCAGAAAAGCAATGAAAATGTTGGCCTGCTTCCTCTATCAGGAGATGCTATCTGAGCCTGTCATTTTGCTGTCCACAGGGAAAAAGAGTGAGATCTCCATGTAAACTTAGATCTTGTGATTTTCATCAGCTGCATCTCTGGTGCTTCTGTGATGCATTTAAGAGTCAAACTCAGCTTGGGTATATTTTTAAAAATCAGTGAAGTGGTAAGTTCAAAGCAGTTTCTGACCACATTGTGCTTTAGAACATTTAAGAAAGCCTAATAGACCATTGAGTCATTATCCTGATATTTATAACATTGAGAATAATAACATCCTGAGGGATGAGAGACTACAGAGAGCATGTACAGTCATCCTCTAACAGAACAGCTTCAGCAGACACTGTTAGAATAATCTTTCGTGATTACAATCAAGAAAGGACATAAATTGCAGAACACATCGCATTCTTCCCTCAGCCTTTTGGGAAACTGCTGACAAATTCCACATGACAAGCCCTTTGCAAAATGTGAGCAAGAGATCCACAAGAAGAGGTAGAGTTCAAGTGAAAACCTCAATTATACACAAGCATCCAGTCAATGCAGACCTCAATTAGCAGATTCTGTAAGGACTAGGTAAAAGCAGCAAGTGAAAACCTGTGCAGGTTTATTTAGATAGCCTCTGATAATGGAGTTTCTAATGTATCTGTGTCATCCTGTTTCTCTGAGCAGTCAGTGTTGTCTTACTGGTTCTTCATACTCAGCTTCATATTTAATTATCTCCTAACTGGACAGTGAAATTCTCTGTAAATGTATTGCTCTTGTCATTCTCTGTACTGTGACAGAGCTGATCCTGAGCTAGAGCTTCTAGGGGCAAGTAATGCAAACTTGTAACCATAGAAGTCTGTCTCAATCAGATTTAGGAAATGCATGTTATTTCAACATTCAATAGTTTCCATCACTAAAGCTCTTCTGAGGCTGCCATAATATCCTCTGTGTGCTTTTCTTTCTAATTATATGTATACAGCTAGTATCTCATTAGCCACATACCTGCCATGTCTCTGCTCAGAGACTGCAGTTCCGTTCCTGACCCTTTTCTTTAAAAGATGTGCCAGAAAAGGACTTTTAAAGAAACATTAGTACCACTGGAGTTTCCCAGGCATTGTGTGAGGGGCACTGGAAAAGCAGCCCCAAGCTGCCACACAGCTCTGGTCTTTTGCTGTGTCTGCACAGATCTGCTCCTGGCAGTGTCACACACAAGGACTCTTTATGTCAAGTGTCCTAACTGGGAAGGGGGGTGACAGCCAAAAGTTCTTGAAAAGCCTCTGTTCCCAGCATTTCACTTCATATCCCGTTTCCAAAACACTGGATTTAAATGTCACTTTGCTAATCCCTTCATACACAAGTATTCATTGTAGAGCCAAGGAAGCAATTCTAATCTTTGTTGGTAAAGAATGAAAAAATGCACTCAGGGCTGACTGTTTACATGACGACAAAGGGTTCCCAAACCAGATGCCTTTTCCCAGGCTGGCTGAGCAATCCTGACAGCAAGGTGGGAGCAGAGCGGCTGCGGATGTCTCAGTTCCCAGTTCAGTAAAAGGAAATCTATTTAGTTGAAGAAAGGAGAACAGGAATCTTCAGGACTGAAAAGCTGATTTTGGAGTGCAGGTAGAGAAGTGTTAACACGACTGATCTGAAGTCTATTTTCCTGGCTGCTTGTTCTTAGGACAGGGGACAGCGTCAGCATCCCTGCCAGCTCTGTGAGAGCCTCCTCCGAGCCAGCAGCACCGGCACAGAGACCTGCCCGGCCTCCAAGCAGCCAGGAAAATCCAGGAGCCCTCCAGTGGCCAGAGCTGCCTCAGATCCTGACACGGCTCCTGTTCCCTTGGTTTACCTCCCCCGTGCAGAACTTTAATGGAAAGATGTGCTATTTTTACCCGTTTTGACACTGTTGATGGATGGAGTCCCTGGCAGGAGTCAAAAGGCTGCTATTTTCTTGGGACTGCTCCCTGGCTTTCAAACTGTTTTGTCCTGCTTTCAGATAACCCAAATCTTTTTACTAACCATGCATGCTGGAAAAGTATTGCTTTAGCTGGGCTTTTGGGAAATTAGGAAAGTGATTTATTCTCTGATTGTCTCAATAAAAAAGTAAGTAAATGACACTGGCAGAAAACTTGAGCACCTTAGTAGAATTTTAAGTTTGCCAACTAAGTATTTCACGAGGTTCACATGTACCCTTGCAGCCACCAAACTACCCTCTGGTGACTCAGAATGTACTGTGCACTCTCTTTTTCATGATACAAATGCAATTTTCTTCCACTGCAATGAAAATACCTTTATTCCGTAGGTTGCAGGAACAGGTCTATAAGAAGACTGAACAGTTTCCAGTGTACCAGCTCTCTGTGGTGCTCAGGGGTCAGCGTAGCACTCACCTTTAATTACACACAGCCACTACCTGAGGAGCGTTAATGGTCTCTCTTAATGATCTTTTACACATTGAATTGTGCTCTCCTCTGCGATACCCTCGGATACTTCACCAGGTTACTTAGAAAGCAGGGCCCTACCCTTTGCAAGACAGAACTCGCCAAGACAACACACCCATAGCACAGAGATGAAAAGAATCCAGCTTCAGCAGATCTTATCAAGGCATGCGATAATCTGAGGCACGATGATGTGAAGGGGGAACTGTCACTTATTTCACCAAAAGTGAATTTTTTTCCCCCTTTTCTAGAGCTTCAAGGGAAAGCAAATCTCATTCCTGGAAGCCAGCCCTTCATGTACTGTCCTTTTTGTTAAGTGCATGCCTAGGAATGAGGAACAGAATTGCTACCCAGGGTTTTAGCACAACAGTGACCAAACACTGAAGTCCCTACATTTCTTTATAAAGACATGAAACTCCAAGGCAAGGTGTCATACTTCAGGCAACCTTCAACTGGTGATGACGTATATTCTTTGGAGGACTTATGGAAAAGCAGAAGGCAATGTTATGTTATTTTTTCCACATTTTGCTGCTGCATTACTTTCAGAAAAACACCCCACATATAGATTACAGATTATAGAGGCAACATCTGTGTTCTCACCAGAACCACATGTGGCTGGTTGGCTCTTCCAGAGGAACCGACTGACTCAGACAACTTTATATTTGGCTGTAAAGATGCAGTTACACCTTTCCACCTAACTACACATTCCAACTGCAGTATCCCAGCTGTCTGGGACACCCTTAGATCTCTTCAGCACACTTTGGGCCAGATTCTCAACTCATAGTGAATTTTCCCTGCTTTGCTACGCTATAGACCCAAATTGGCATATCCTGTTTAACAGGAGATGAGGAATAGCATACCGTTCCCTAGATAAACATCAGACTGGATGAAGATCTTTAGGAATTACAGTTGTTAAGTAAATACATTTGAAACCCAGAAAACTATTGCCATATTTTTGATATAAACATCACTTCTCAGTTTCTTTTAGCTGAGAAAGAGCAATGGATCACTTCTACTCTCCTCACTTCAAATCCTAATTCAGCCTCATGAAAATCACTGACTTTACACCACAGCTGAATTTGCTCTGTCACAATTTGAGGTGGCAGAGAGGCTGGAGAGGTGTAACAGGTATCTTTGCTCAAAACAATCCACATCTGCCCTTGTTTTCTTGTTAATTACTATTTTATGAGATACTAATTCTTGGTCCAGATGACCCATTGATATAACCACAAAGACTTGGAAGAATTGTTCCTGCTATAGAAAGACTGACTTAAGCATTTTTGTTTGCTGAAATAATTTTTAAGCCTTCATTTCACAAAACCTAGGAAATGCTATTTCAATAATAGATCTTTTAGCTCTGCAGAAGAATGTGTGTTATAAATAAGCTATAGCTCTTTCCTGCTTTATGGCATGCGAAGATTAGCTTTTTCTAGATATTACTTACTGTGAAGTAAATATACTGGTGTCCTGCTGATAAGTCCATTATTTTTTTATAGCTGCAAATAAAGCCTGTTCCCCCTAACAGATACCTCTGACAAGCTCCTGAAAATATGCCTCACACAGACACTGCCAGTGAGTCACCTACAGCATTGCCCTAAGTGTCGTTGAAGCCTCTGTACTTTTAAAAGTGTTCCCAGAATCTCAGCTCATCTCTGCTCTTCACAGCCTGTACCTGAGGAATAAAAAGTTTGATAGACAGTTCATAAACCTGGCCAGCTGTTAGCCAGCACTGGGAAGGGACTTCCAAAGGCGTGTGGCCCTTTCCAAGAGAACCTTTGCCAACAATCCCATTTTAAATGAAATATCTCTGTGGATCACAACTAGGACTGTTCGTGCAATGTGTCACTAGCCTGGAACCCTGGGGAATAGCTGGCTCTGCTCCGGAGTTACGGACTTCGGCATGGACACAAGGAATTCTTTTTCATCGCCCCAGGTGCAGTTGGAAAAGAAACAAAGTTTGCCAGGAGTGCAAGAAATGTCAAGACAGCAAGTGCTGCAGGTGGCTCTTGACAGCAATTCAGCAGGGGCGCCTCTGATTCAGGATCAGAGCTGCTACGTCTGGAATTTGTCAGCAGCCAACGGACATATTCTGAAAGAAAAGTGGGATAGATCTTTTCAAAGGTGAATGATGAAATTTATTTCACTTAATCAAGGGCTGCAAAAGCATTAAGCACGCAGTGCCTAAAAGCCTGAGGTGCCTGCTGCAATGCTTGTGGGCTGGAAAGAACCTGTGATTTTGGCATGCAAAACCAGGACTCCGCAGAACATCGCAAGTTTGCTGCATATGCCAGGGGCCCGCCTGGGGCTCTTCTGCTAAGGGAGGAGTTCCCATGCAAGGCATGGAGCTGACCAGATAATCTAAATTTCTGGGAATAGCAGGAAGTAAACCAAAGGGGCTGCTGAAGCTCCATGGCCCATAGATAGGCTGTGATCTGGCTGACCATCCTGGACAAGGATTCTGCAAGAGGAAGGTTTGGGTGCCTGGGGCCACTGTCATCTGTGACGCCTGAAGTCCTGCTATCCGATGGCTCTCAGGAGTACAAAACGCAGAGCTGGTGGAGCTCTGACACATGAGGCTGGGAGCAGAGCCAGCCATTTGGCCATCCTAGACATGGGAGTCTTCACTTACCAGGCAGCCATTAACCACCTCTCCCACTGACATCAGCCATCCCTCAGCTTTCTCAGTACCTTCAAAATGGGATTTTTGACCCTAGCTCTTTGACTAGTGTCCATATGCTGAAGGGAGAGGGAAGCTGTAAGTAAATGCAGCGATTTTTCACTTTTTCAACATGGAAAAACACTGCATGCCAAGAAATGTCCTCTTTGTACTTGTTCAGACAAGTTGCTAATGTCTATATTGCAAGATTCAAGAGATAACATAATCTCCATTCTGTGTGCACATGTGGGAAGGAGAAGGGCTAGCAGAATGTAAATTTTGACTCTGTTGAAAGCACGGCCCTGTGGGAATAACTCCCTACCATGCTCAGCTGCAATGAGGAAGCACTGCTGGAGAGAAGAAACAGGAGAATCTTTGTGAGTGCTGCCTTTTCCCCTCCGTGCCTGGCGATATTTAGCAAGTCCTTCCCCACAGTCTTATTGGTGGAGTTGGGAGTGATCTGTTCTCCAAAGGGGTGGGGAAGGATGGCTCTTTATTTTAAACACATGGTGAAAATGCTGAATATAATGTTGGGAATTTGCAGCTGGGAACCGGATAGCAAAAAGGATGTGAATTAAAAAAAATATCCCAACAATTAAATCATAACTCAAAAAGGGGTAAGCAAAAAGCAAAATCTTTGCAGCTGGAATAGGGCAGGAAGATAGAATGGATTTGCACATTCAGTTTATTTATTTATTATTCCAAAATAAACGGAAAACCAGGCTTAAAAGTGCAAATGTGCAGCCCAGCAGTGGAAGGGTGGGCAACGGTTGTACAGAACATTCTTTAGAGATTAGTCACTTTAATGTGCCCATATGTATCTTCAAAAAATGGACCAGATTCTCTGTGGGTGTAAAAGGCAGCAGTTCATAGAACTCAATTATTTATACTAGCAGAGACTCTAGATAATGTTTCTACTCCTGGCAAACACCAAAGTATAAAAACTTGACAAAAATACACACAGAATAGCAAAGTGGGGAAGAGCAGACCTTGCAAAAAGTGCTTCTCTTCCCGCTAAAAATACGTATTAGGTTTTCCTTTTAATTTAAAAAAGATTTTGCTCTAGAAGTCTACTTTCCCCAAGCTGTGCAGCTAATTTTAGTGGCTGCCACACGTCACAACACTAAACATTTGTGCCAGCCTGCCCATTCCTAATGGGGGGTATTTATTTGTTTGCTTTCCAAGCAGTCACCGAAGTGAAACCTATCTGGCAAAATTCAGCGTACTGAGAAGAGAAAACCAGCTCTGATGCCCACAGATATCATCCTGGGTGCAACTTTTGGAGGGTAACCAACCTAGCTAGCTCCAGTTAAGAATATCTCTGAGAACTACATGTGTATTTGTAACCCCAGCTACCCTTGGGTTCCTGTGTCCATCTGTGGTGGTTTTGGCCTTTTCTCTGTTTTGTGATCACTCCCTTCTTGGAACAAGAATAGATTATCATAGTCAGAAAAGAGACTTAATATAGGTTGCAAAAAATCCCAATGCCTCCCCGCCAGACTGCAATTCTCTCTTTCATTTTCTCTGACAGTGGCAATGACAAATAATCAGAGAAGAGGGGAAGTTCAGACTGAGGAGCAGTCATTGATGCAGAGCTGTGTACAACTGGTGGGTAAAGTTTTGGCATTATTCTTCACCATTTGGAATTTCACATTCCTGCTTTTAACTTCCCTGTTTAAAGGTAACTACATATGTGAAACTCTAAGTACAATTCATTTGTCTAGGGATTTTTTAGCCCAGCTCACCATTTACAATTAATCCACCTGTCCTGGTATGAATTTTCTGCTCGTCTATTTTTAGCATAACTCCCTATTTGTCCTCAGTATTTTTTTAGAAAGAAGTTGAAAAGGTAAAGTAGATTTGTTGTGCTTAATACACACAAGCTGTGACTACAGTCTGACCTATTGTTCTTTTTTTTGTGTCTTCCAAGAGGGAAAATAGATATGGAATTTTTAATCAATAACTTGATCAAATGCAAAACCATGAACTTTTTTCTTTTATAGCACACCAATACAAAACCGGAATTGTACAAATGCTTGAGAAAACATTTCTCAAAAAACCCATTGTAAAGGACAAGTAACATTTTGCAGTGGTATGAAGTAAATTTTTAACAGGAATTAAAACTTTAGTGCCAACATTTACCAAACAAAGCATCACAAGCCACACAATGACCCAAATTCACTTGCCATTTACAGCCATGCAAATCCTTCTTAAGTACAAAGAATTAAACTTTTTCAAAATAAATCTGGCCTTAAATAAAGATGTGAGATTATCATCCTGCTTGAGAAACACACATTAAAACCTGGGAGAAAGAATTCTTCTAAGCAACTCTGACATGGTATTTGGACAGCTGTTTAATAACAACATAAAATCCTGCTAGTTGAGTGCTATTATAGTTTCTCCTTGTGCTTCCAGCTGGCCAATGCCTGGTCTAAGGGGAACGAAGACCAGAGCCAAAGATACACATTGCTCTGTGCAAGAATCAGAGAAAGGAAAGGCTGGGAGCCAAATCAGCCCCTCTGCTGCTGGGTGCCTTGGGCTGGAATTCACACAAAGGCCGACCAGAACTGGCCTGGAATCCCATCAAGGAATGCAGACACAGATGTCACACTTCCACACATGTGGTCCAAGGCCACTGCAGTCTTTCCATGGCTCTTTGGTCTGACACCGTGTGGGATGACCAGCCTCCCTCTGGGATGAGGTTCTGACCTCTGTGGAAAACCCAGCTTTGCAAAATTGCCAGGCCTTCACCAGGGAAAACTGATTCTGACCTCCCCATGGGAAACCTGGGCCCCAAGTCCATGACAGGAAAGTGTTGTGATGTATAAAAGCTCATTCATGCTTAGATATACGTAATGTCGTCCGGGAGGGTGAAACCATCTGAAAAGGAAATGTCAATTCATACAGCTTGTTGGAAAAACAGCACTGGAAGCATGTTTTATCTGACTATGCTAATCTATTCAAGCCAAAACTGAGAGAATGCATGGTTTTTATCTTCTTTTGTTTCAGCAGAAAGCAGAATAGCAGTTAAAACACGTCACTGCAAAAATGAATCGATTTTGTGCTTAAAACACCAAATATTTTTTCTTCATAAAGAATGCTGAAATGCTAGCATTTCGTTCCACTCCCCAGTGGGACCAGACTTCAAAATTTCTAAAACTTCCCCTGAAGGAAACTCTGGTTTTGCAAAATTTAAATAGCCAGCTCCTAAAGTGTTTTATGGTGTATGTCCTGCAGCTATAAAGGAGGAGAAACAAAGACTCTAGAAAAGCCTCAGTCAAGGAAAGCCTTATTTCTTGTGCCAGTCTTGCAGCCTCTGATGGCTTTCACCCCTAATAACGTTGCTACCACATCACAGAATTCGGTATCAGTGCACTCCCTCACTTCTGTTATACACAAACCCTGCAATACTGAGGATGCAGAGAGACAAGCAGCACAGTCTTTGACTCCACCAGACCATACATATGTTTTAATGTCATGTGGCAGCAGTAACGGTATATTAAACCTCAGAGTTATTTTGCCCTGACCATGAATAAGGGTCTGTGTAGATTAAGGATGTCTAGCAGCTGATACAGGACCTCTGTACATGAAGCTTTCTTTTCCCCATTGCCCCCCAAACTGATTTATTCAGAATTCTGCCTGAATGCATTTGCCTGATGTGAAGCCTCTGCAGGATGCCCTCATCTTTAATCAGTGTTCTACAGAACCTGCTTTCCTGTCTGGCCATCACCCAGAAACGGCTTTTGGGTAAAATGAGAAAGCATGCCAAATAAGCATTTAATATAAATCAGGTGGGATTTGATAGGCTTCATGTGGAAACCTCCTCCTTGATTTAAATATGTGTCAGATCAGGTGTCTTGAGTATTTTACATTAGAAGCCACAGACCTGGGAAAGAGCCCCTGAAGGTCCTGCCCCAGCTGCAAATGCTCAGGAACAGCCCCCCCAGGAATCGCTCTGGGTGAATTAATTCATGCTGCGCAATGCCGCCTTGCCATAACTGTGTGCCTACTCTTCCAGTGTAATGTTTTATATAGAACTTTTTCTGTTCATTTGGAGACACATTCAAAGTAACATTTTGCTGAAGCAACTATTAGATTTGTCACGGGTTAGAAAAAAGTCATGGTGGTTCTCATTTTTTGTTCCTTCCTAAAAAGTTTTTTTTACTATTAATGGATGAATTTCCCAGTCTACTGGATTGCTCCCATGAGCAATTTTTACCTAACTAAACTGTTCCTAATGTCTACATTTCAAAGTTCTGCTTTGCATATTTGCCTTAAGGTAGTGTAGATCAGTGTTAGTACCAAAAACCTCAACAGAACTGGAAGTACCAGGCATACACAGGGATTGTTTCAATGTGTGTCATGTTCTGTGAGAAAGACACCAAGAAATTGTCCAAGTTGGGATGCAGCAAAGATTCCTTATCTAGATGTCAGCCCAGCCATTTAGATGTAGGCGGAGGAAAATTCGCTACAACTTCACAACTTCCTCCTGAATTTAGGTCATTCTATTATATTAATATGCAAGGTCCTGGACAAAAATTATATGATTAATTAATCATATTTCATTTTACCCTGTTAGCAACAAGAAAAAAACCTCCAAACTGAGTGCAATACCACCTTGCAAGATAGAGAAACTGAAACTCAATTTCATTTCCTTCAAGAAGACAAATATTCACATAGTTTTTCTGTGAAGCACCCTTGGTTTGCACAGATCCCCATCACCTGCAGCATAACTCCCTGCTGTTATGCAGTTGGTGTCAGATATGTGAAGCCACATCTAATGCTTTTCTACTTTTAGAACACCTGCTTCCTGCATTTATCTGCACCTGAAGAAATGGACTCATTTCTCATATATACAAAAAAGAGAAATAAGAGAAAATGGAATTTAAGTGCTAGATTTAAAATTATACCATAAACATTTAAAATCCAGCAGTGGATGACTGCTCGCTTCCTCACCCAGTAGAAAGCAGTAGGGCAGGAACCACTGGACAAAATTTATACTAAATTAAGAAAAACATCAATTTAGAATATCCAAGAGACTTCTGCCATCAAAAACCTTTAATTCCATCTAAACCTTCCATTTTCTGCTCACACTCAACAGCTCCACTAATGCAGGCTGAGGTAGCACGTTCAGGTGAGACCCTGTGCTTAGAAGGAAGAATATAATTGTGGTAGTTTTGAAGTTTCCTCATATACAGGGTAGCACCTTTGAGTAGTGAATAAATAACTAAGAAATATTAATGATGCCTTTTGAAAGATCACTGTCAGGCCTGGACTGCTTGCAGGATGGCTGTGATGTTTGCTGAGGAACACAACGTAGTGTTCAGATGATGGAGGTGAAGTGGCACGATAGAGGTATGAATTAAAACAACCCAGCTAATGAAGAAAGAAGGGGGTTTGAAGTTAATAAGAATAATGGATACCATGTGAGTTATGGTTATTAAATGAAATTAGAATATCCTAGGTAGGAGAGGAGGATTTTTACATCATCATGAGGTGATGAGATGGTTAAGCCTGAAGGTCTGGGTGAACACCTGCTCCACAGCCAGCTGAGTAGCACAGGTCACAGAATGACCTCTAAACCTTGGAAACTATTCATATATTCATGTCAGTACCAGAAGCACAACAGTAAAGGCTGAAGTTTGGTTCTTTCTGTGCAATGAACAAAAGTTGTTGTGGGATAGAATCGTGTGCATTTTGGTATTTTTATTTTAAGGTATGCACTGAAATGCTGGGCAGATGCCCAAAGGACATAAAAAGAAGAGAAAATATAGCAAGAGAGTTCTTTTGTTTTATTTGTAGAAGTGTTTGCCGATCCCAGAAATATGTAGAGGACTCTCAAAGCTAATTTGTGAAGTTTGTTGCGGTACTTTGAAAGGGATTACTTCCACTGAGATACATGCCAGCTAGTCTAGACTAAGAGAACAGCAAGAGTAAAGAAAAACCATCAATAAAATAATTATTTATATGGAAATAATCAGACCAGTCAATCTTGCCTCCTTTTTACCACCCAGAACACTGTGCTACAAACCCAAAATGTAGTTTAATAAGCAGAGCTGTTTTTATTGAGAATGACTTTAAGCTTTAAAAAGGCGGCTAGAGAAAAAAAAAGAGCAAAGGAGCTCTAGCAGCAAGCATCCTATATGATTCTGGCATAAACAGCATAGAATGACTGCTGAATTTACAGAAGGCCAAATAAACAACCAAGGCTGTATAAAAAAACTGAGGATAAGTGTGTCATTTCCTTTCTTTGATAAATCCACAAAAACCCCTGACGTTAAAGATGACATAAGAATAACAATCAGAAAGAAAACAGAATAAAAACCTTTTCTAGAGGAAAAAAATGGCAAAAAAGCTGTCCACAGATTTGTTTGGGATTACAGAAGGAAGCTGACGGACAAACCTAATTTGTTTGCTCTGCAGTTCATAAATAATTTTGCAAGTGTCTGCTAATTCCCACACTGTGTGGCTGGGTGCAGCACACCTGAAACGTTATGCAATAGAGGTCACTGCTTCTCCTGCTCTGGATTCAGGCAGGAGCTCTCATGCTCAGAAGCCTCTGCAGGCACCCACACGCACCTGGGGTTCCAGCCCTGCAGCTCTGCTCTCAACCATTTCCCACTCCGGTTTCTGTCTCAGCCAGTTTGGTTCAGTATCGCTGTTCTTGGAACAGAGGAAGGTGAAGTTTGGTTCCTCCTGCCTTTCTCACACCACACCCCCTGCCCATCTCTGCACGGAAGGGAGTTCTGAAGGAGCACAACAGCCACCTGGCCCAAAAACCTCAGGTATAGGTTTTGGTTCACTATCAACATCTTCCTTCTCAACTGTTTTTTAAAAACATAATTAATTTTTTTTTTCTGAGTGGTTTTTTTTGGCTATGCTGGTGTAAAAGAGAGCACAAAGAGCTCATTATTATAATTATTATAAACGGTTCCCAACAAGTGAAATACCTTAATGACAGACTCTTCAGATGACAAACAGGGAAACCAGAAAACTCCTTATGAGGCAGCCTTATTCAGAAAGCTCATTTGTTCACCCACCAATCCTTGGGCACAGGGAGTTAGGAACTGGCCAGGAGAAATGAATCAGTCTCACAAGGAACTGCAGCAACGGGCTGAAGAGCAAGAGAAAAATGTAGCTACAGAATAAGAAGGTAGACTGAGAGTCTTGTGGTTCTCCAACAACTATGTAAGTAACAGCCATGAAACAGTTTGCTTTATCAGGGACCATGGCTGGCCAGGAACTCACATTTATTGAAAAGGAGACCCCCTGCACTCTTGGTTGTTTATAGCATCAGCAGCATCATCTTGTTAAGCTGGTACCTGTGCAAAAACGCAACCCTGATTTATTGGCCTGTGGGTTTTTTTGCTATTTCACTCCAAAGAGAACTCAGCAGGCAAAACATGACACTTTCCTGGTAATTTTCACACCTCAAACTAGCAGCGGTATTTTTCTAATAGTACATATTTCTCTGTTTGCACTTCACTCACCCAATGTGTCTGAGCTGAAGGCAGCAGATTCATATTTGTGATAAACACACTGCAGTAAAGAATATTCTGTGATTCTAAAGAACAAGAATATCCCTGAGACTGGAGAAGTGCAAAGCGAAACAACCCAACCCTCCAAAGAGACTGGTACTGAACTATTTGTCGGGAAGTGAGGAATTGAAGGTGAAAAAGGCTAAAAAGCACCTGCAAATTCCAGTGGTCTTTAAAGTCTGTTTTTGGAGCATTTGAAAAAATACCAGAGTAAGGCAGTAGATACTAAAATTACAACAGCAAACCTGACTTCAAGCTGGGCATTAATTGTTGCACCATTCCTTGCTGCCCTTGAAGTGAGCTGCATTTCCACGAGTTACTACCAAATAACCAAATCACACTAAATAAACAAAGCAGCGTTGTTTAGTGAAATAGGAAAGTGAAGCATCTTGGCCCAAAAAATGGGACTTAGGTGTAGTCTCCACCCCATAGGTCCACATCCACACTTCAGTTGCCATATGTAATGAATTTTGCTATTTATTAATGGGTTTTATAATTCAAAGCACTCCAGTATTCCAGCCACTTTTATTTAGCAGACAGCCTCTCCATTTTCTAGCAGACTCTTTAATGGCTCTTTTCTCTCAATACTTAAACAAATGCTTTATATTGTTTATCCTATACTTCTGTATTTATTAATTTAAACAGAAAATTATTTAGGAGTTAAAAATCAGAATATATTCATTTCTCTTTTCTTTGAGTTGCATTCTGCATTTGAAAAAATCTGAAGATCTCTTTTGATTGAAGGCATTCTACCTTCATCAGACAGAAGAAGTTTATGTAGAACAGCAGGTGCTGAAGGTGGGTGTATTTGACTACTACAGAAATTGGCAGATAATAATGACATTCATGAAAGATTTGTCAAATTCAACGTGGTACTTGTTAAAGTTTGTTGTTCCTGTGAACCTTCTAGAATAACAGAATACCTACTTGTCAAAAAAAAAAAAGGTCTTTCTATTTGGATCCCTTGAAATCCAGGGAAAAAAGAATCAAAACGTCACTCTCTTGCTTAGAATTTTTTCTTTCTTACTTGTAACATAGAACTGCTTTTCCTTTTTAAGACAAGAAATCACAGTGGCTAATAACACTGCTCAATTATTTACACCAAATAGTAACTTATTACTATGATTTAATGAGAGGGTAATTGATGTTGTTTCATTACTGCCTCATGAATAATCTTGACTTCGATTGCTAATATGGCAGATAACAAATTCCTTTCATGGCATTAAAGAATTTTAACCTGTGACTGTATTAAGATCAGGATTTCACTTAATGCTTTTAAATCAAAGTTCAAAGAAGTAAAAGCAATATGTACAGAGATAAACTGATTCTAGCCTGGTTGTGCTCACTGTATCCTGGGGTGTGTTTATATCAGATTTAAAGGTGAAGCAGTGACAAAATAGCTGATGTGGAGAAAAAAGAAATTTTCCATGTCTGTATGAAGAACTGACAGCTGTCAGTATTAATTTTTCTTGCAATTTATAAAATAATTAAAGATTGGTTTCGGTGGTGGGAAACAAAGGGGAAAAAAAGGGTTCAGTCAAGGAAAAGCTCTGATTGATGTTTATCTGTGGAGAGGAAGCTGAGAAGGTTGGGTTTTTTTCCTACACCCTTGGGATTAGCAGTTTCTGGCCTGTCCTTGTGTGGATTTAACTTCAAGTCTCTCCTCATTCCAAGTTTTCCCTTTGAAACAAAACCCCTGTGTTTGCCAAGGAAAGCTTTTAGGGACAGAGCACCAGAAAGGAAGCCTCAAGTCTGTAAGAGAGCTGAGAGGAGCTTTTGCCTGTTCCCTAGGGATGGCAGGGTCAGAAACCAGGCTCCTGCCCCCGGAGGCAGGCATCCCTACAACACAGGCAAAAGCTTCCCTTTGGGCTCCTACAACACACTTCTGACCTCCAGCAAAAGAGACCAGAGGCTGAAAAACCTCAAATGCTCCCACAGAGATGGAAACCAGAGATTCCAAGGGCAGTGCCCATGTACCTACAATATCTCATGGCTGTTTTAAGGATTAAGTGGGATTAAAGAAGCAAATTGAGCTGAAAAACCCATTAGTTAACAGTTTCTACTAAATATACTCCAACAGAGGGGAAAATTCATGTTTAAGAGTGAGTTAGCAGGTTGCTGTCAGCTTAAAACTTGACCACAACTAAATTAAATGCTCTCCATTCATTGACTTGTACTTCAGTGCCAGAACTGCTGGAGCAATGAAACTTTTCCTGAGTCAAGAGCTCCTTTAAGGAGCTCTTTGCACCACTCTTTGCACCAGCCATCCTTATCTGCTCAATTTATGAGCCCATTTGAAAAGCTCCTGCAAAACCCAGAGCGTTCTCAATACTCAATTTGGAATGCTCATAACTCAATCCAGTGAAAACCAATTTTCTCCAGAGAACTCAAAAGCCTTTCTTCTTGGTGAGAGCAATTTCCAAGCTGTATTGCAAGTTCCAGCTCCTATCGGTTTTGGCTGTAAAAGTGTTTAAAAAGAGTCACTCTCTCTATAAATACAAATGCATATAAATATTACACTGATATTTTACTTTGGTATAGATATTTTTTAACCTCTCAATTTCACAGATACAGAAGCAGCTGAATGGCCTTCACTCAGGAGCTTCCAGGCAAACTAAGATTACCATGGGTTTCAAGAAGAGACAGGCTGAAATATTTAGGAATCAAAGGTGAAACTGCAGAAAAAAAGAAACTTGACAGAAATGGAAATCTTAGAGTTTTTTGTCTTGCTTTCCATGGACCTCCAGGGTCCCTAGAAATCCTACACTGAGCTCAAGACCCCTTGTACTTGTCACTCTGCAGGAAAACATGTATTAAGAAAAAACTCTTCCTCAGTAACAATCTAAATATACACAGCTAATGGTGAGAGAAGGAACTGAAATTGAAATCCCAATAAATCATCCAACTCTCATATAATTCAACAGTTCAGCCACTAATTAAATTTAAGCCTCCAGCCTAATTGTCCTATATTCTAAATCAACATAATGCTGTTTCTCACTTGTTATTTGTTTGCATAGCACAGTTTCCGTTGCTTCTAATATGCTACAGGCTTTGTTGCCAGAGATCCAATGTTTCCATATCTTACTCCTTCCACATTTGCCTCCTCTCATTTCCAACGTGCACTTTTACCTGTTTCTATCCAGTAGGAACAGATTCAACCCCAGGCAGCCAACAGATTTAAAAATATCCCTTAGCTCATTTCTGGAAAGGTTGAGAGCTCAACTCCATTGCCTTTCCTATTGTAATAAACAAGATGGGATGAGATCTCTGTGTGGAGAGACCCCACACAGATGATTCCTGGCTTTTATATACCTCATTAGAGTGGGAAGAGAAATAATTTTGTTACCTCTGAACATTTCAGAAATATTGGTTTTTCCCCTTTTCGTGTGTACATAAAGTTGGAAATCTCAAACTGTTACAAGCCAAACTCCCAGGCACTCATTGGGTAATTTGAAAATTTTCAGCTTGTATGAAACCACTGCAAACATATCACTGGTTTTTTTTAGCACTACCTAACATTTCAAGACTAGGACTTAATCAAATAATATAATAAACATCCCACATTGTCTTTTGTACTGAAGACTGCAAATATTTTTTCTGATAAATTCAAAATCTTCTGATTGCAAAAACCTTTTTCCTTATTCCATTCCCTTTGCCTTAGTTTTTGTTTCAGCAAATTTCAGCAGCATCCAACCAGTTGTGCCCCACGTCGCTGAGATTCTGCAATGCTGGTTCTCATCTTGCAGTTAAATTCTGATGCAATATATATTTCTTTGCTCTGCCAGTTTAACAGATCCTTCACATTATTTCAGTGAGTTTTGGGTATAATAACCACGGCCACATGCAAACATGAAGTTAGCAATCAAGTCATGATTTTACATATGCAAACCAATGGCAAGCATTCAGGAGTTAAGTGTAATAAAGTTTGGGACAATATCAGAAGCCACAGCTTGGTTTACATACTACTAAAATTTCCTACAGGAACTCTGGTCACTTTGACAGCTGATGAAATATTAGCCTAAGCAAAACACATCAGCACTTGTATATGTTTGAGAAGAGTAATTTATCAGAACTACAATAAACGCCAGCTGTAGTTCTCTCAACAGTCATTAGAACTTAGAAGCTAAAGTTTCGATTTTTTTTGCACAAGGAGAATTTACATTGGATTGAATTAATTTTTGGTATATCCATGAATCATTCAGTTTTAATGGAGTTTTATCAATTTATATCAGCAAATGATTTATGCCATTGGCATGAAGCCCTCGTAGGTTTCAAAACTGCTGAAATTAACTGTTGGAATATTCACTTTGGTTATTGTATCATTTTGAAACTTTGCAAAGTGTCTGAATCTCTTGGATAGAAAACCATGCAGAAGCATTTCTTTCAGCCAGAAGACAAGGCTAGAGACAGACTTTGCTGAAAAATAGGTATCCCAGCTGCAAAATCTTGCATTAGAGCTGAAATGAGTACTTCTCCAAGACCTACCTTTAGCACATGAAAACAAACAGAATCAGCGGTCATATCTGAAACGATATTGGAGGATTCGTTCCCTCAGTACCACATTTACCCTTTCTGGCAGACTGCAATAAAACATTGCTGCACTTACACTGACAGCACTTTACAGGTAGTAACTTCCTAGAAAAACCTTTTAAAGTCTCATTAACTTCGTTCTTTTCAGCTCTGCTTTTATATTTCTGACTATTTCTCAAGTTTTCTGATGTTTTCAGTTTTAAAACTTCTTCAGATGATATTCAATAAAATGTTACACAGACATGAAAACACTTTCTATACACTGCAGACAGTCATTTATGTACGATTCAGCTTGAGTTAAAAAGGAAAACCATACTGTAAGCATGATGACTTCATGTTGCTTGCTAAAACTAAGGCTTGCCGGTATTTTCACCTACAAACTTTGATTCTTTTTCCCAAGAGTGGGCTGGAAAATTGTTGTTTTCCCAATTATTACTGTGCAATATAGTTGATAAATAATTTTTTTTTTAATAGTAACTACTCCACAGACAGCTAAGCTGGAGAATTATCCAGGGTGATGCTTTCAAAGGCACCTTTTATTCACCTTGATCTAACTACTTTAGGAAAGTTTCTGCTTTCATGCCGAAAAGACTGGGCAGAAAAGTTTTGAACCTTGATTTTATAGAGGTAACTCGTTTTTGTTTCCAACATGTGGAGCTTCTCTGTCCACACACAAGCACCAATGAAAGGGAATGCTCAGGTGAGTGAGGACTGCATGTCGTCTTTTTAATTAAAAAAAACAATGTTCATGTACCACAAGATCATCCCACAAATTTTATCTCAACTGAAACCTCCCACATGCACACAAAAATAACCACAAATCCACCTAAAACATGAATCCATAAAGAAATGGGAAAGCATCTTCACCTTCTCTGGACAGGTGTCTCTCAAAATGTTTTCAAGGATTGGCAAGCAGGCCTTACCTATCTGACAGAGCCACTGACAATATCCTAACTGTGGGAATGGTATTCACTGGCATAACTCCTGAGCATTATCTGAACAGGATTGTGTCTCTGCAACAAATACTGAACAGACTGACCTCTCAGATCTTGGTAACTTGGAATCAACTGCAGCATATAGTTAGTGACAACTTGCAGTAGGAACACAGGGTTTACTCCAGCCTGAATTTGGTGGGTGAACGTGTCTGGTATTTTCTGCAACACTTGACAGTAAGACGAGATCCACACCAGTGGAAATAACATCCCTTTATAGGCTTTGGATGTGTATTTCTCACCCAAGAGCACTTCCAGCCCTCAGAGTGCTCTCAAAGAGCACTTGCAGCATGAGCCAGGTGCCTGGTGTAAACTGTAGGTGAGTTCTTACTGACCTAATCATATTGGTTGAAATAGGCAGACCATGATGAAAAAGGCTTCTCTCAGTGCACTTGTTGGGGAAAGATTAATGGAACTGACATTTGTGAGAGCAAAGATAAAGCTGAAAGCCAAGAGAAACAGATCAAAACATCCATCAGCAAATCAGAATACAACAAAAATATTTTCTTCTATACTGCCTCATTCTCTGTCCAGAACTACAGATTTACATGAGATGTTACCTATAACTCATAAATATAGGGAAAAGGCAGAACCTCTAACAAATACTTTGGGTTCAGAGCTGGGACTTCCTGCTGGAAGAGACAGGAGAAGAGAAAGAGTTGTATAGAAAGAGCAATTAAATCTCTCAGATTGAGTTTTGACACTCAAACCTGCTACTAACTTGTGGGTGACCGACAGCAAAGTGAGAACTGGCAGCATTTCCTTCAAAGAAAAATCACTGCATTGCCTAGTAAAATATTATTTTAAGGTGTGACTTCTCTTATTTGAAAAACAGGATTGACAAATGCTATTTCTGTCCTGGATCCATTTTCAAGTGTTTCCACTTTGTAGCAGCAACTTCAGCTTCAATCAGACTGCTTGCTGCTGGAAAACACAGGGAAGTCATGGCCCCTAGTACTCAGGAGTGGCTGCTATAGGCCAGCTCCTGTAAGCAAAATCCAAGTATTTTTTACAGGTAAATCTAAAACTGCTTTTGAGTTCACTAGGATACCTCACTTGCATGAAGCTGGCGTGCTACAGATGCTTTTAGAACAAATACCTGCTCCACTGAAGTCAGCAGCATTACCACTGACATCAGCAAGATTAGGCCTAGAAGTTAGAAATTTCCCTGTGGTATCTGCACCTGCTTTTCTGTGCCTTGTAGGTTCTTACCTTAAATATTACTGAGCTGAAAAAAACACAGAAGTGTTTTAAAAACCTCTTTCCAAATTGGTGTCCTTGAATGGACAGACCATTCTCCATCCTTTATGCCTGTAACATCACTAAATAGAGATGTTTCACAAAAATGCTAAATAATAAATTAGTTCCCTTTTGCAAACAGATTAGATGAATTAATCAAAAAGCCCTTAAGCTTTCAGAAATGCATATATGTTTTGCATAATCTCCTTGGATGTGGTTTAGCAAATTAATGAATTAAGGTTTATGATTTCCTTTCCCCTGTACTTCCCAATTAATGTGCTTCTCTGTAAAATTCAGCAGTGGGAAAGGATAATTATCCTTAAAAGCTGTATGTGCAGAGCAAGATGCACAGAGAAGCCAAGTGTCTGTGTGCAAATTCTACTGGAGATGGAACAGAGTTCCATCTTCCTGAGCTACAAACCTGCCAGACATAAACCAGTTCCAGACTGGGAATGCCACGGTTCCCAGAAGTGCATCACCGGAGAGCGCACAGTACGTGGAGTTTACTTACAGCAATCACAGTAACCAAGCGCCAAGTGAGTAAACTTGGGTCTCTGCAGGCCGCAAAAATACAGCCTTGGTTTGCAGGGACTCAGAGCAAATAACTGATCCAGCTCTCCCGGATCCCAAACTCATAGCATGAGCCTCAGAACACCCTCACTTTATAGAGTTTAAAAGTGCACATCTCGTTTGATTTTGGGCAGATAAGAACAGTTATCTCAGGCTATTAAAAAGCATGATGCAGGAGAGAACACTTTGATGCCAGTATCTTTTTCTTTTCAATATTATTAATTTTTAATTGGTGGCTTTTGAACACTGCAACAATCCATTAAAGAAAATCTTTCATATTTTTAATATATTTAATATAAACTCCTGTATCTTGAGACCTCTGATACTGTGCACAGAGCTTTCAAGAGCAGTTTGTTTGGCTTAATGAGATTACTGCTGAGGAATAAGCTGAGTATTCAGCTAATGTACCTAATGTACCATTTTTACTAAATAGTAATTTTTTAACACAAGAAGCAACCAACTGGATTTCTCTTTGCTTTGGCAAGCTTTGAGCACCAACCCGTTCATCATTCTTTCATCTTGATCTCTTTCTAGCTCTCTCCCCATGTCGTGCAACAAAAGCCTTTGATGTCCCAGAGCTGTGCCACATCAGACACCACAGAATTCACACCACAAGCTCATTAACTCACTGGGAAAACTGTCGTGTAAAAATATACGGAGTATCCCCCTTTTTTTTGTAGCATTGCCCAAAAGACTGTAAAAAGGCATCATTACAAAGTGGGGCAGACATGTCAGCATTCATTTTTAGCTTATGTGGCTTTGGTTATCTTCGGTAGTTTCTCACATCCTTGTTAAAAACCATTAACACTGTAGGTATAAATACATGCACACAGGTTTTGTAACAACTTTTATTTTTTAGATGCAGCATATTGTTCTTCTTAGTGTGGAATATTATACCTTTCGCACAAAAAGTCCTGCAGCACTTCAGAAACCACTTTAAAGAATGAATGTTCAGTTCACACAGCTCTGTCAGTAACAGCCTGTGATTTATCTGACACAGATGTTTTATATTGTTTGATAGGGAGAAATACATCCAAGCTTATAGCTTACATTTTTAGCAAGATATTTGTGCAAACTCCTGGATGTAGTGTCAGCAGACTCCTGGCAGTCACCAGCACATCTGGCTATACTTAGTATGAACTCAGACCTCCACAGCCTCTCTCTTGTTAGAGAGCTCTGCTTGTCTCACAAAGGCATCACACGCCCTTACTAAAAGGTCCAATAACCAAACAGTTAAGAAATCGTAAGATTTGATTTTTATGGTTATGGACAGCCCCTCAAAACCCAGAAAGCATGACAATTCAATAAATTACTGTACCTGACAGATCACAGCATTAGCAGTAGACAGCAGCAGCTGGCTGATGCCAATAAATCCCATATGAATTCCTGTCACTCTCCAGGGAACGGTAGCATAAAAGCCTCAAACAGAGATTAGGCAAAAGAGCTGACCCAAAGAATGGAAGATTCAACAATTAATTGAAAGCTGCATATTTACTGATGGACCCAGCACAGTTGAATTTGTCCCATGATATCCCATGGCCAACAAAACCCTGAGGAGCCCAAGAGCAAAGCTGAAAAGTATTTTGCTTTCAAATAAATGGTATAAAAAGGCACACGCTGGCAAAATCACTCACTGGGGAGAAGACAGCTAGCGTGCTGGCAGCACACTCTCACCAAAATAAAAACAAGTCAATAATTTCAAATTATTTTTTAAAGGAAAAAGAAGATTTTACCTGAATTTAGTCTGTTGAGAGATTCCAGAAAACTCTGCAAATAAATTCAAATAATGGATTCTTCTGAGAACATCATCTCTCCAGGGAGGATCAGCATGCATATTTGTTTCTGATTTCCCTCCTATGATGTCCTCCCCTTCTTTCCTGCTTAAGTGCCAACACTCTCCACGTTAGTTCCACTTAGTGGATCTTTAGTTGTTACATGAAATGCTTTGAATGTATTTGTTCCAGACTTTAAACTTACCATAGCTTGAAATGTGAGAAGTAATAAAAAATATGAAAGGCTGACTCTGGTGTGAAAGGGTGAGATAAATGGCAGATACCTCCTCACTGCTAATTCTCTTCCCTGGCAGGACATCTGACAGGGCCATCTCTAATTGTGTGCATTCCACATACCTGAACTAGGATGTTCCAGTAGGCAGAACTTTATTTTCCTTCTGAAAATTCCTGAAGATTAATTTTTAGTCTTGTTTTTCAGGCTTCAGTGAATTCTTAGATTCGTGGTCTCTGGAATTTTAAAAATACATTTATTTTAGCATTTATTGATAAGAATCAGTGCAGTAATTTCTCTCCGTTCCCCTTTGAAAAGATAATTATGATCATGTGCAGCAGAAAAACATTTTTCAGCTTTCTTAGTGTGGATGTAGACTTTTGAAATCTTGTCATATTCTACAAACTATCATTATACCTATCAGTAGTTATAAAAGACATTTAAAATAGGTTTTAATGGGACGGACTTCTAGTTATGTCTTCTGTGGTCTTGCACACCTTCATCCATGTTCATAAATTTCAAAAGCTACTCAAAAACCTATTTATGCCACATATGAGGCTTAATTTGTAACATTTACATTATTAAACATTTTAGGTGTTTTTAATCTGCTAGTCATAACTTTACCTACTTTTAGACAAAAAGATTAAGCCTCTAACAATTGCTTTTAACGTTTCTAAATGGTTTTAAAAGCAGGCTTATATTTTTATTACCTTAGCTAATTTAGAATGAAGTTTCCAGACCTCAATTTTATTAAACCTACCATTCACTATCATTTCAAATATAAAAAATATTGCTAATAATTGCACAGAAAACAGCTACAGCTTGACATAATTTGTTAAATGAGAACACACAAAAAATGCATTCTTTGCTTAATATTCAGCACAAATTGTAAGGTTGTTGTTGTGGGCCACAGGAAAATAGAGAGGTAAAATTCGATTTAGTCAATAAATTCTACTCAATATCTGGAGTTTAATTATAGAATTAAAGCAGAATACAGTCGTGCCAATTTCCATCCCAACAGAGGTATTTCAAAACATGAGCAGGCAGTTCAAAAGTGACCTACAGACACATTATTACACTCCAAATAGTGTTAGTTTTAATTGTGACACACAAGGGAAACACAGGACAATTGCAACTAGACAGAAAATACACAAGTAGCTACATCTCCTACCGTGACTGAAATGAAGGCCTCAGTGCAGGAGTTAATCAGGAGAATTCCTAATTAAGGGCAGCTGGACAAGACAACCACACGTACAGTTTCCTGACTGCCCACCGTGGACACATCGATTGCACTGAGAGCTGAAAAACAAAGTCCGTAAGTCACAAAATGATTTGAGCTGGAAGGGACCTTAAAGCTCATCCAGTTCCATGGGCAGGAAGAAGTCCCCAGGAATAAATCTCTATTAAATTTTTTTTAGTATGTTTTGGTAGGGCTTTCTAAGTGAGACGCTCTACAGGAATTGTCATTGAAGTAACAAAACATTCAGAGAAGACTGAGAAAGGAAAGCATTTGTAATTCCAAAACTGAAGTGTTGGTAGTCTTTAAAATTCCAATTTAGAATTGAAAATATGCTCAGATAATGGAAAGTCTACAGAAGACACAGAAGCCTAAAAGATGCTTATGACTCTGTGCTACATTAATGGCCTTCCCAACCTAACAGTATTTGTGCCTTTAAAGAACTTGTCAGAACACTTCAGTACATTTTTATTATGAGTGTTATATTATTCGAATTCTTTCCTTTCCATTTCACTTGGTAAAATAATTTCCATTATGGATTTTCCAAACCAGGCAGGCAGGGGATGTTGAATTGGAGCAGGAAGTGCAAGAATCCATAATACTGAGAAAGTTTACTTTACTGAATTGGCCTTAGACACTGTACTTCAATAAGAACTACATTTTCGTAATGAAACTCTGCCTCTGGAAAGATACGAAAGCTAAAGATAAGATCTATACTCACAGGAAGGACAAATTTTCAGCTTATTTATGTTTTGTGAGGGATATGACTTCATCTCTTCCCACCGTATATCTTCTAATCATATTTGTGTATTTTTGGGCAGTATAAGCCCCCGGTGCTACATAAACAATGGATAATGAATGAGTACACGTAATCAGTCTCCAACAATTCTATTATGATTTCAGGAGTTACCTGGAAACCACCCTGAAAACAACTGTGCAGAAATACAGTGAAAGAGGGACATAGAAATTACATTTCCTTTTCTTCTAATTAGACCTATCAGAGCCCCATCTCTTTTCCAGAACATAATGAAGTATCATTAGCTGGAGTAGGATCCCGTCTGACAGAAATGTTGAATTTCTTTTGATTTATAACGTAGGCTGTCTGCTGCATCTCTTGTGAGCCTGCCTGGTTTTGTCTGCCTGCCTTCAGAGCCGAGAGGAGCTGTGTGCTGCTGCTGGCACCAAGCAAAGCCAGGCAGGTTGGACAAGCACGGACAGCACTTCCAGTTGCAACTCTTCAGGCACTGCAAGGAGCTCTGAGAACTCCCTGGACCCTTCCCTTCTCCAGGCTGAACCACCCCAACCCTCTCAGCCTTTCCTCATAGAGAAGAATCTCCAGCCCTCACGGCCTCCCCTCAACTCGCTCCAGCAGTTCCAACAACAAACCTTGGTTGGTTTACAGGGGCATTACTTTGAAATGACATTTTACAAGGCCAAATCCAACATCAAATTACCTGGTTTTATAACTGGATGGCAATTACTTAGCTTTTCAGTGCTCTGCCTAAAAGGTTGACTCAAATAACAGTTTAAATCAGAGCCTCAGTTCACTGGAAGAGGAATCTGAAGCCAGGGAGCAGCACACTGGTGTGATGCCCCCTTCTCAGGGAAATCTCGGTTGTCTGGGAACAGCGAGTCTCTGAGCAACACAGTGACATGTTCAAGGAAAAAGCAGTGTGCCAAGTCGTACTCATGTCATGTACTCATTGACATGGCCAAATACTATCCATAAATCTGGCTTTCTGATCACTTCTAAAATATTCCAGTCAGCCACAAACTGTCCAACACTTCCTCAGGGAAGCGGAGCTCCTGGAGACATGACTGAAACATTCGTGCCTGTGGGTCATTCTGCCACTATATCCTACTTGGTTGCCATAAGAGTCTCTCTGAGCTTGGGAGATTTCAGCACGTTTTTCCAAAGTTAGCAAGCATTCCAACAAATTTCAATGGATCACGTTACTTGAGGCCAAATGTTTATGTTTCACTGAAGCCCAAATAAAATGTGCAACTAACAAGCAGAGTGGTAAGCAGTGGTAGGAATATGAGGCAAATGTTTGACTTTCTACGTGTCAGCCTCAGACTGAGTTAACTACAAAGTCCTTCTCCTGGAGGAACTGCTCGGGAATCACGCTGGACACACCAGACACAAGGCATTCTGCATGTGCCCCACAGGCATTGCTCTCCTCGCAGGAAGGACAGCATGGCCACAGGGAGAGCAGCTCCAGGGCACCTTAGGGATGGCTCAGAGGTCAAACCACAAAATGCAGGTGCATAACCCTCATGAAGGCACAATATGATTCCAGGGGCTATATGAGGTCACTAATGCACTCCCATACCTCCTTTGGTTTGGTTTAGGGCTGCGGCGGTGAGTCCATAGCTCAGCCCATGGCAGCATCGGCCACCAGGGAAGCAACTGGAGTGCTCTGCTTGTATTCACACAGGAGATCCAGCTTCATGTAACCTGCTCATTAAACAATCATGTAAAATTACAGAAGTAGGGAAAGCGACCGCCATAGTATTTGGAAAATAGACTTGAATGAGGTTTGAAGCTACTGTTCCCATTTGCATAAAATATTGCTGAGAATAAAGCAACAGCTCTGAGTTGCATATTATTCCTCTGTCTCTGTATAACATTTCAATCCAGCTCCCCCATAAACCCAAGGACAATTAATTTCCAAACTGTTGATGGTGCTACTGCCACCAAAGTTCACATTTTAAGGCAGCTTAACACACATCCATCCAGAATCCCATATTTATCGAAGGCTAAGATTTTAAAGCTCAAGGTCAAAGTCCTGGGCCCTAAAAATGTAATCCCCACCTGGTTTATTGCATTGGTGGCAGATGTGAAATTAGCCTTATAAGACAAGTGAGACAAGCCCCAGGATTTTTGCTGGTCTGAGAGGTAAAGATTAAACATATTTAGTTTATGCTGCTCTCTGTTACCCTTGAGAAACACGAGATCCACTGTCTTAATCATTATCATTTTCATTACTACTCCTTCTGGCTTTTGTGATCTTGTTAGACTGTTCTTCCTTTAAAGGGCAAATGTGCTTAGCAGAAAATGATGGCTTATAGTCCATTCACCTCCTAAACACCTGCTTCAGGTTAAGTTGCTATTACTTACCGAGCTCACCGTACCAAATTTACAGTGTAAATAAACATGGTAGAGGATGGACAGAAGGGCATATGAAATACAAGTGAAACAGTGGAGTTACATATTTATATTTGTTGCACCTGCTTTCATTTCCCTTCTCATTTCCTTTATTTCTGCCCCTGATCCAGACCGTGAATTTTGAGAAACACTGGACTCAATTTTTGATGTACAAAATCAGACAACTAGAAGATTAGCCAGTTGTGAAATGCCTTCAAAAGCATCCCCCTGCCTATCTAAAAAGCTGCACCTCAGCCTGCTGGGAATGCATTTCCTCCCTTTACACAGAATATCAAGCAAATGTAATATATTCAGAGTCATCATTGTTATTGTGGCACCAGCATTCCTGTGAACAAGGACAGGTGGGTTATGTTACGTAGGTTGATTTTCCAGGTATTCAGGAGCTCTCATTGGGTCTGAATGCAGAACAACAGCAGCCACTCTCCTGCAACTACAAGAGCACAAAAGCACCTGGGCACCTTTTCTCTTTCTGGAGACAGATCTCTCTTGTTTCTATAGAAAGTGGAAGAAACCCTCAATTTTATAAAATCACTCTCGTATCTCAAGTGAACAGACACAACACTTCTACTTTCCTGGTCTGCTGTTCCCGCTGCGTTCCAGCTCTGCAGTCAGACTAATCAGGCTGCTAAGAACTTTTCAGGGTGCACAAATGTTATTATTAATCCTTCTCTGGCTCCATGGCTAAGAGAACTGAGCAGCTCTCAGCCTGAACAGACCTCAGACACAGAGCAAAGCACTGAACCTCTGAAAATGGCTCTGAAATGGGATGTGGCACAGCACTGGCTCTCTGAGGCTTTTAGTAGCAATCTCTGTATAATGCCAAGCTGTGTAAAATACAGTGTAATTCAGAGTGTTCCTCTGCTACCAGAAGGAATAATTAATGCAAGCAGTTATTACAGAAGAACACAGCCAACCTTATTTGCATCGGTGGTACTCTGCCAGACTCTTTACATTTGTAATAAATCGTGATTTCCAGGCCATTTTAGAGTCCCTTTGCATGAGCAGTGTGAAGGGCAGAAGCATAAATAAAAAATGAGAAAGCCTGCAATATAAATGAATTTTAATGTGAGGAGTTAGACATTTTTAGGTACATTAAGTTTCATATTGAGCATGAAAACACCAAAAGAACCCCTGAAATTTTGTTCTGGTTTGATTGCTGTGTAAACCTTGTCTCAGGAAAGGTCTAAAATTAATTGATGCTGAAGCTACTGAAGATTTGTCCATAACATAATGAAAACCATATCATGAACTTTCAGTTTCTCGGAGCTGCGTGATCAAAGCGAGCTAAATCGTTAATCTGCTTTTGTAAGGAAATGTGTGAGACATCTGCTGGCAGCACATTCAAAAACCACAGATTTTTTTTCCTACTGGTTAATGCAAGAGCGGAGACTAAAGTCTAGTTCAAAACCCAGTAAGATTAGTAGAGTCACTCCTGTTAGCTTCAGTAGCTTTTTTTTTTTTTAAATCAGAACCCTGATATATAAAAAAAGGTTCAAAAGAACAGCAAGTGTGCTTGTCTTTTATTTTTTTTTCCTCTTTCTTGGGGTAAATATAACCTCCTGCCCTCCTTGCTCTGCAGTGCTGAAATGCAAATTGAAGACTTGCAGCGCTCCCAGAATGAGGCAAAGATAAACAGCTGAAGAACAGAAAAACAAACAAAATTTTCAAAAGACACAAGGAAGAACTTTGAAAACAACTTTCCAATATATACAGTAAGTATCCTGCTCTACAAAGCACAGGAGACGCACATTTGGGCAAGGGATATTGGCAATAATGGCCCTTATGGATCACATCTCATCACTGAGCTTCACCTAACAACCTTCAATTCTGGTGGTTTTCGAGTTTGTTTTGCTCTAACCCTCAGAAGCCATTACAGTGGAAAATGGAGCTGATTCACTGCTATTGTAGAGGGCCATTCAACTTGAAAAAAAAGATTGCCCCATTTCTATCTGCTCTCTACATACACGCTGAAGTGGAGTGATGCTAGGCATATCTAGATGGAAGTAGAGATAAATGGAAACAAACCACCCAGTTCTCCCCACACATTTCAGTTTTCTGGCACGCTAATTTGAAATTAATTACTGCTTGCATAATAACAAATGAAAGGTTTAATTAATTCTTTCAAAACCTCATCAAATTAAACACCCTATGTACATTCTACGTTCTGATGTGGTATGTGTGACAGGGATACACTGAGCACATCAAACTGGGTAGAGGAGCTTAAGTGTACCAGGAAGTAGTCACTGAAATGATGACCAGGTGTTTTACTGTAGCTGCCAGGTAAAAAGTTCATAAAGAGAATTGTTTCCCTGCTGGCAAACAGCAGAAAATCTTGCGTACACCCACCTAGAATTACCTGCCAGAAGACTTCAGCCTGAAATATTTTCTCTTAGGCTTTCTCTCTCCTTTTTCTCCATCCTTAAGATATGTTTGAGGCATATCTTCTCAGATTTATTAACACTACAGCAAATAAATTTGCTAAGCTTGAAATGTTAAGGCCGACATAAATGTTCTTGAAAGATGGAATCCAAGCATCTCTGTCATCGTTAAGCCTGCAGTGTTTCTCTCAGGATTTCATTGGAAACCCACACTTCTTTCTAGAGATCCATTTCAGGATCAAAATGCCTTGGCAGCAGAAGATGAAGTTAAGAACTGACAGATCAAGATATGATAATAATAAATGTGATGGAATAGAAAGGAAAAATTGAAGGCTAATTATTCCCTATAACCTGTGTTTCTCTATTGAGATGCCACATAGCTCACTATTCCAAGTGATTTGAAGGGTTGTTGTTGTTGTTGTGCTTTGCTTTTAAACTGAAGAGAAACAAGCAATTCCTCCTTACCCTCTACAAAATTCCCAGTCCCCAATAAATATCCATGATTAAGTAAGATCTGAGAGGCAGTGACACAAAGAACACAATGAACTTCAGCCCTTTCAAAGGCATTTGTGCAGAAATAGCAATTTTTTAAAGCTGAGTCAAGGGTGCAGTTTTGACAGGGTGAACAAAATACTCAAGGAATCTGATGCTGTGGAAAAGGGAACTTGTAAAGAGCCTCGGAGGAAAGAGGCCACCTCAGCTCAGAAAAGGTCTACATTCTAAGCAGTAATTACAAGACCCTGACTTTTTAGTTGCTCCAATTAACTCTGCAGCTTGAAATTTCTGATTATTTTCTGTTCAGAAAATGATTAACTGGCTTCACTGGACTGCTTAAAAGACTAACAGAGATCCATGTAATCCAGATTTCCCTCAGGACCAAATGCAGACAGTGAACAGTCAGATGCCAAAGGCACTGGCATCAGTATTACACGTGGTCAACTTCGAACACTGAGAGAGCATAAACACAAAAATCCTCACTTTCCCCACACTGAACGTCACTACCATTGCCACTCATGTACACCGTGTTCACAGACAAACATCTTCTCAAGCACTTAAAAGTATCACCTTTGTAAAGATGCTGCATTTTCTGGGGGGAAAGAAATCTAACATAGGCAAGACAATATTTTTTCCACAGCCGCCTAATGTGTACAGCTTAAGGGTAGGACTACACAGAAGAGTTAAAAGGCAGTAGGGGATCTGGATGAACTACTTGAGACAGTTCATTTCAGTCCCAATCAAGTCATATTAGAGAAAGCTGACAAAACTCTACGATGTTACATAAAATAGAATATACTCTGAGAACTTAAGTCAAACTCTTTAATATGTGACTGCAAAATCTCATTTTTCCTTAATTTCCTGCCCCAACACCTACCTATTTGCACAAAATATTACTGTTCGATAAGCGGCTTTCTTAAAATACTTCCATTGCATTTAAATACAAAACTCTCCTGTGCCTAAATGGCAACAGAGCTGTAAGCAGAGGAGTTTCACATTTCAATCAAGAGTACAAACCATGGCACCAATGGAATGCCAATTGCTGCCAATGCAGCCATCAAAGTTTCTCTCCTCTCCACTGCCTCTACCACTGTGCCTTTCAGTTCTCACTACACATCTGTTGGAGCAGATCTTGCAGGCAGATACAATAATAAAAGATGATAAATTCTTTTAAGACAGCCTATCTTCATGGGTTTAGTGTATATGAACTGCTTTGGATCACGTTCACACTGGAGCAGCACATGGTCATCATCACATCAAGCCTGAAGCCATTACAGAAAAGAACCATTCCGAATTCCCATACTTCAAACTCCTTCATAAAAGAGTATATAAAACCGTCAGCTTTGCCTTGGCCGTTATGTCATGCTGTGCACATTTCATGCTCTTTTCAATCTGCCCCTCTAATTAAAGAAGTTACATTATCATGACTGTGAAGAACTTCTCCCACTGCAGCCAGATATAGCAAATGACTGGGCAAACAACAGTGCTTGAATTCCACAGGCTGACGTCTCCAGGAGTCAGATATGCTTCAAGGACAGCAGAGTCCTCGTGCCAGAGCCCTGCCTGCACACACCCTTTGTGCAAACACTTTGTGTTTGAGCCTGGGACTATCGTGCCAGCTCTCCTCGTGCTGAGCACTTGAAAAGCCCTCCTTGCTTTCACACATCACAGTAACACCATCAGGAACAATTTCAAGTGGCTCTGATGCAGACCAAGAACGTTCCTATTAAAAAAGAAGTTTGCCAGCAAACTCTGTGAGCACTTAATGGGCTGGTGAATAGATGAACTGAGCTGAGACTGACAATGAGGCGTCCATTTCTGCTGGCTGCTCTTTTACCTCAGCGCTGCAAAGAGTGACAGGAATGTTCGTGAGGCTTCAACTCTTGGCAAACTCCTTCCTGCCTGCAAACAGGCCTAAAATTGCAATATAAGCAATTCTTGCTTGTGCCTTCCTGCAAAGAGTCATCTAAAAGCATTGTATCCAGATGTTCCGATCAGTGTTTTCAATTTACTCCTGTTCATAAACCAAACGTGTCTTAGGGATGACTCGCACATCCCCTATATACTTTTACATATGACCTACTCTATATAGATTTCTATTGCGTGAGGAATGCTTTGCCAAGAAGGTTACTCTGAACATCAAAAAATTAAGAAACAGTATTCCAGGCCAATTTTGAACTTCTACCATAAAAACCCCATTTCCTAATTATTTTTTTATACACAGAGTGCTGAGAAAACCACAAAAGCAGGTTTCCCAGGACAGCATGCTGATAATTGGTTACATTTTTTTTTAGCAAGTCATCATATTTTTTTCTCCAGCAAGAAGTTTGGCTGATTCTGTCTCCTGTCCTGTCCTGAGGCTTTGGTGCAAAGAAAGCTTCCCAGGTGAGCCACTTGCCTTTTCCACCCCAGCCGATGATTAAGCACAATCTATTTTACACAGGTTTCTCCTCTAAGTAAAAATCAGTGTTTGTAGGTTTTAATTAAGAACGTCAAGTTTCACATGAGGCATTACAGAACTTGTGAGCACCAGCGATAGAGACTGAAAGCAGGAGTTGAGAAACAAAAATAAGAGATGAATTTGACTTTTCTTGAACTTGACAGCATCTTGACTTGTTTGAAAATGAATCCTTTCTCTAATTAAGGCCTGGGGATGCTCCGGGAAGATGGATTTCCCCAGAATCTTTGCTGACTAACAGAGACTAACCTCATCCCTTAGCTTTGACAAGACAGAAATTCTTGATGAGCTTTCCTGGTGCACTCTGACTTGTGCCAGACATATCTGACTACGCAAGCGATGCTGTCTGCAGACTGATGGACTCTTTGGTAGGCACTGAGGTAGCAGGGGAAGATTAAAGGCTCTAGGATGTGCCACTGGCATTTAGAAACCAGCTCCCAGCCCAGAAAAACAATGGGGTTGGAACTGCATCCAGCCCAGCTGGGGAGCAGAGAGAAAACAAATTCATTGTGTAAGAAATAATAATTTTCAGAAGCAGATCCTGTGTGCTAGAATCAAAGGGGCTGGTAAATTAAGGCCACTCTATAGCAGTGGAATAAATTAAGTGTCATAATGCAATGATATTTATGAGGTTTTCCTGTGGCAGAAGACCTGTCTACATCCTAAAAACTGAATCCAAATAATTAAGAATTAATATTAATCATTCTCTTTCAGAGCTACAGTTATGCTGGTGCAGGATTTTGGCACGCATATCAATAATCCAGTTTCATCTGTATGGCCACAAACCTCTTACTGTGGGAAAAACCTGTCATGTTTTTGGGTGCTGGACAAGTTACAGACTTAAGTAACAACCACAGTCTTTTCTGGTAACAATTCTGAGCTTTCCACGCCTGAGATGAAGACAAAGGCAGGTTCATTTACATGGGAAGCCCCACTGATTTTTGCCTAGACTGTAAAGCTATCAGTTTTTTCAGAAGCCAGAGATAACCCATACAGGCTCTCTTTCTTTTAAGAATAGGTGAACATTCCTCCTCGATGTGGAGTCAGAAGTGAGCCATCTTTCTCAAGTTTCAGAAACAATTCCTACCCTCCACACTTTTCAGCCTGACAGGGCTGAAGCCATACACCCTGCTAAACTGCTGAGATTTCATGAGGTCAAACAAAGCACTATCAGGCATTCAGTTCCTACAAATACTCTATATTTTTTGGCCTTTCATCTTGAACTGGGATTTTTTTTTTTATCTTTCAAACTGTAACAGTTCAATACCAGGTACAACCTCATGTGGATCTAATTATCACAAACAGGCAAAGCAATCAAGCTTATTACCTAAAACAAGGAAGAAGCTTCCTGGTCCCTTTTTTCCCCCCTCCTGTCCTAAACATATTTTCTTCTCCCAAAGTATTGCCTGGAAACACTACCCACTTTTGAGTGCTTTATGTATTATCAGGGATATGAATACTGGCTAAAAAGAAGAGAATAAAGCAATAAAATATTTAGCCAACTCATGAGCTTTACATGACTCAACTTCATTGGCATTGTTCCCAAATTTTCTTCACTTTAAGGATTAATTGTATCCACTTGCTCTCATTTCAGTTACTTGGTATAAATTGAAGAGGAATAAAAGATGTTGAATTAAAAGGTTAATTCCAACAGCCTTTGAACTGAAGGGGGGAAAAAATGAAGACCCATTTTCTTTCATGTGCTTGAATCAGAGTTTATATCAAGGCACATTGATAAACTTGCAAACACGCACTGGCAAACTTGCATGTTGTCTTTTTATTCCATCAATTCCACATACACATTCTGAACACCCTTGATGAGTATTTTATGTGCGTAAATCCAGAGTTATTGCACAAATGTTGAAGTACCAGTAGAGCCTGGTCTCAGAGACCAGAGCACTAAAGATGTGATATGTGAAAGCAGTATCTTAAACCAGCAGCTAAGTTTGCTCAGTCTTACCTTCCTATCCCATGCATTTATGAGATTTGGTAGTAAGATACTGGGGATAAAAATCAAATACCTCTTACTTGTGGCAGGGATGATCTTGTGGCTGTGGCCTGTTCAAGATCTAAAGCAACTACATCTTGGGAAGTAAGCACAGGATGTCTGGTGTTACCTTGGGAAATTCCAGCTAAACCATGAGGCTCCAAAATGCTGCACACTTGAAGCACTTGAGGAATGGGATGCTATCTTTTCCTCCAACAGATTTTGGAAGCAGCTTGTATTTGATGAGCAGATGTATATTTTCCCTCACTTTCAGCCCTGCAATTTTGTTACAATTCTTGTTACACAGCTGCCACCTTCAATTCATTTCTTGCACCTGACAGGGCTGTTCTGAGGTCAGTGCTATATTGACTATGGTTCTGCCAACTCGTCCAGCAGCAAACCAGGAGCTGCCCATGCCTTTTTTCTGTAATGGGAAGCTAAAAGAAGGGGAACTCGAAATGGGCTGCAGTTGGTATTGATTTCCAGAACGAAGCTGAGAAGAGACAAGACCCCTTTCTCACCACTTCACGACATGCAGAGTGTGTAAAACCATGCAGATGCAATAAGAAATAGTTATAAACTGATCCTTGATATGTTTAGGCTGGAAATTAGGACATTTGAAATTATTCGAGACTTAAAATTTTGTGTTAAACTTTCACAAAGTTTCATCAGAGTTCAGAGGACAAAGCAGCCTGCCAGTTCAGGTACAGGTACAAAAATAATAATCTTCCAATGAAGGTATTCTGAGGGTCTTCCACAGAGTTTAGCATTTTTCCCTCAGCTACTAAAGGGCATAGTGGTAAGAGTATTTTATAAAGTTTATCATTACATGAGTTGGTATATCTAATAAAAAATAATTTTGGGTGAAGAAATTGTGTTTTCGTGAATAAATGAAATTGAAAACCTACATTTCTCAATTAGCATTCCTTTTCCACTTAAAAAGCACTACGATTCTCCAATACGGTAACAGACGAAGGCAAGGATGCTTTGCCTCTCTCCCTGTTGCCTGAGTGCCGCCTTGTGGGCCCTCCCTGCAGGTGCACCCGGATCAGACCTACGGCCATGACCTGGAAAGCCGGGCAGAAAGGGCAAATACCCGTCTCTGCTTATTTCTTATCTTCATGAGAATAAAATAGCACTGTGAATTTTGACGGGGAGGCTGGGAGTCTCTCCGAGCTCTTATATCAACCGCACCCGTAATTTTCGGTTTTCATCCCAATAATGTGAAAATCCTCGTGCTCACTTCGCCGTTTGATCTCCTTATGACATGAAAACTAGATTATGTACTTGGTCAGAACGAGCTGCTCCACATACTGACACCAAGCCTTTACTACGTCTCTTCAGCAAACCAAAGAGCCTGCACACATAATCCAAGAACAAAACTGTTCTGCTGTGATGTCTACACACAAATTATACAGAATTTTTCATCTTTTACAGGACTGGCTGCCCAAGAACGGAAATTACTTTATTTGTACTCTGCACTGCAAATACAGATATTTAATTACTAGAGTTCAATAAATTTCCTTTGAAATAAATATTAAATGAGGGAAATCTGGGTTGTCTTTGCTCTCCCATTTCTCCATCAATACAGCTGCTCAACTTAAACATCCGTCCTAGCAAAGGGACAAGGTACTTGGCAGCTGATTATCTGCTACAACCTGACTGCTTTCACAAAATATGTGACAGCAGCCTCCCATATTTGCTGCTTCTCCTCCTCTTCTTTTGCTTTTACATTATTTCAGATTATCAGAGATATTTATCAAATGCAAAATATCCTCAATTCTGCTTTCTAGAGCTGAACACAAATCTTCTACAGCAAATTAAATAATCATGAAAAGCATATAAGAAGTGCAATCAAAGAACAGTCACTTAAAAATAGTAGATTTCTTTCATTGCAAGGTACTCCTACAAGAGTATTAGGTACTTATACTGACAAGAATAATTTTCAGGCTTTAATCATCTATTTCAGTAGGGTTCGGCTCAATCACTGTAGAACACTGACATCTTCAGGTGGAAGAGCTATTGAAGTACATAAATAAGAGGACAGGCTGAATACAAACAATTCAAATATGAAATAATTCTTGAAACAGAGGTTTTCCTTCCAAGACTTACTAATTTAGCTCTTTTCTCTTTGAAAGAATTACATCTGGCTCCAGAGACAGTTCCAAAACGTTACCATACACATGAAAATAGCTGCAGCCTTTCCAACATGGGATTTGAGTGATGTTTGAAAGGTGTCAAAAGATACGAGGGTGCCTTACAAAATATCCTACGAAGTGCCAATAAAATCTACAGTTCTTCATTAAGACATTTTCCCAAGGATTTACCTGTTATGGGAAAGCCAACTTTTCCCAACAAATTTATAATCTTGATACAAGTGAACAAAGCAGTTTTTAGTGTCTCCATTTGTTTCCAGCAGCCCTTTTTCAACATGTGCACTCTCAATATTTGGATTTATTTGACTCAAGTCAAGTAAACAGCCAAATTCTGAATTTGCAATCATGACAAAAAAACCCCCTAAAATTTTGTGGTCCTGTTCATAACTTCACTATATCCAAGGTACAGTTAATATACTTTTGGTATTTCTCAGCACACAGATACTCATCTGACATTTCAAGCAGGTGTTGTTTAAGAAAATAGATTTTTCCTAAAAAGGGCTTTTGGTGAATTTTATTCTGGATTTGAAGGCCATAATTTTATAGGATAGTAAGTGATGGTTCTCAGATGTCTCAGTAACAGGTGATTCAAGCAATGTTAACCTATTTGAGAAATTCAAGTTAACTTACCATTCCTGATCCTCTATGCAATGCAGCGGCTCCTACTCCCGGGCATTCTGCACAGGTGAATCCTTTCTAAGCCCCAAGGCTCCAACAACAAAGACGGGCGTGTCATTAAGTGACAGCTGCATTCAGATGATAATGGCTAATGTAAGATGCAATGTCACCAAAATCCTCACGTATTGACTGATGACATAGTAAATTTTAGTCATATATGAAGATGGATTTCAAATACCAGTGCAGGTCATCTAGCACCCAAACTCTTGGATAATCACTATATAAAGGAAAATTATAATCTATCCACTCAGACACTTCAATAACTACAAAATAAATTGAAAGTCTGTGTGAATGCATGAACTGTAAAAATCAGGTTTATGCAAGAAGACTCAACTCTTACGTAAATACAAAACCTTTGAGCACCGACGGATTTCTTACAGGGATACTACTGTGCGTCCCGGCCCAGTGCTGTGCGTGCTGCAGAAACCCAGGCCAGTAAGGAATGGCAGTGGACTACCTTTGCTCTCTAGAGGTCCTCCACGAGCTGTAGTTGCCTCAACTTCAGGTTCTGTAGGTTTCGTGCTGCTGAGCGGCATCAGGCACCTGCAGCTTGGTTTCTCTAAATACCTGAGACACCGTCTCTCTCTGCATTCACCCAAACAGCTGCTCACACTTGCATTTAAATCAGTGCCCAGCTGTAGGAATATGGCAGCAGTGACTGTCACAGGCATGTCCCAACTAGCACTTGTCTAGGAATTAACAGAAGAGTTAAATGAGCTTCAACAGTGAAAGGTGCTTTCTGGTCCTGCCATGCAACTTCATTTTTGGCAATGACAGCACAAAGCACCCTCTGCTTGTATCAGCCTGAAAGCACAACGGTATCTGAGAGCCAGGGTGCCTGTGGAAACCACTGAATACAGATTGTGATGCTACATTACATCTTCTGAGGGAGAAAAAACATGTTAAAACGGAAGTCCTGAATTAATTTCAGCAGGACTACTCGAGTACATGCAGCAAAGACAGGGGTAATGCGTGCGGTAGGGAAATTTGTTCTCCCAATGAAGACTGTAAAGCAGAACATGGGAAATATCTCAAAGATATCAGATAACTGCACTTACTGGTTATCAGCAGATGACAAATCCCTTTTCTGCCACTAAAGCACAAGAACTAGAACAGTACCATGGGCACACCACAGCAGCCTTCCTTTCAACTTCCTTGGCTTTGTTGCAGACCTCTTCCCCATAACTAATTAAGTATAAATAAGAAGAACTGAATAATCATTATAAACGCAGCTCCATTAACTGAAGTCTGCTGATTTTAAAAAGGTCGTATATCCAACAAGATGGGGAGAAAAAATTAAATGTGGGAAAGCAAGGCTTAATGTATATGGACATTCCTGAACAGCACTGATTTAAAGTAGCGTTTTCCACTCCAGTTCTCTGGAGTTTGAAGTTCTGATCTCAAAGTACTCTTCCTTCCCCACTGATAGACTTGCCTCACTCACAGCTGCATGACAGGAGTCCCACTGCAGACCTTTGCGCGCAGGTTTTGAGCCGCCATCAGAGCTCCTGTTCAGCAGTACAGCACTATCTCCCTGGGAGTAATGATATGGAATCTCTTCCCCGTCATCAACTTGAGAAACAGGAATCTTGGATGAGCAATGAACTCTTCCTTGGTCAGCTGGCAGACTTGGCATAGGGCCCTGCTTGGTGGGTGGCGGGACAACAGGCCTTGCTGGGCCTGTGTTTGCCAACACTGCTGATAATTGCAGGTTTGGCTCCAGCGTAACCCAGCTCGATGACACTGTCAATTACCCTTATCCTCCATCTCACCTTCCCACCTCTGGTGCATCACTGGTAATTAGCTGGGAGGTACCTGAAGGCAGGGACCACGTCTCTCATGTACAAGAGCCTGCACACCAGGGTCCAGGGAAGATTTTTGGGCGTCACTGCGACACAAATGATAACCTTGGCTTCTGATTACTCTACAAAACACAGCCCCTGCTTAGGAGATGTTAATGAAATGTTGTTTACTGAATGTCAAAACACGTTAGTATAAAGAGCTTGACTTTATTTTTTAAGCAGATAACTATAAGATTCTTACAGGTTTTTACTTTACTTAATGGAGGCCTGAAAGTGGCAAAATATTATTCAAATAATAGAAACTATTTCCAAACTTTGTTTCCTTTTCTACTCAATTACTCATATATCCTCCACTGTTACACTAGAAGATTCTAGTCATAAGAACAATTGCTACAAGACAGTTCAGTATAGTCTAAAATGCCAAATGCCTTAATGAAAATGTCCATAAGGACTTAATTCTGCATTGCATCCTCACTACAACACTTCTCCAAGACTCTTAGTCCAGTTTAGCTGTATTCGCAGTTCTTCCCTCCCTATTCATAGATCCCCCTAAAGAACACCCCCACCACAATACAAAAACAATCCTAGAAACAAAAGCCAGGATTGTTTTCACATTATTCATTCAAGATTTCTTTCCCTTTTCTTTGCCACCTGGTTAACTTCCAGATCGATCAGGAAAATTAGCTGAGCTGTGTTTTTCTGAAGCTATAATATTGACAAGAGCACCAATGTATATTCAGATGAAATTGTAAATACACAAGTGTATATACAAAATAAATACACCAAAGTGTTGACTGAGGCCTGCAAAACCACAATTATTCAGGTGATAGCACTGACAGGTTGAAAGATTAGGCCCTATAAATGCTGCAGTGTGTGAAGGCCATGTTCTGCCTCCAACAAGTTTGTCAAACTGGCTGGCCCATACTGCTCTGTGTTGCAGTATTCTGTAACAACAGATCATTGGGAGTTACCCTAAACAAATACTGGGAAATCTCTTCTAGCTGTCCAACATATGCAGTTGCTACATAAAAGCAACTCTGACAAAGAACTCTGATCCATTTTTCATAGGTGCTCTCAAGAGAGCTTCACTTCTACTCACAGTTAACCTCAAGGACACACCTCTCTTACCTAATCAGCATACGAAGGAGCCAGAACCTCATTCTATATTCCTTTGAAGTTAATTATCCTTATTACTTCTAAGAACAAAACTTTAGTTTACCAGAAGTCTTTTGTTACCCAAATATTCAAGTATTTTGACTTGCTCAATTATTTCTGAATTACAGAATACCTAAAACATTCCAAGAAATAGATGCTAAGACAGAACAAGTTCTCCTCACAAAGAACTATTCTTTGCCGTAGCACAGGGGCATAGAATATTTGTAATGTTGGCATTTGTGATGTGGTAAATGCCAAAATGTATACTTTGTGCTCATACATGCCTGACTGTTCACAGGGAACTGTAAAAGGTGTCACCCCATGACAAAACTGAAAACTGAAATCAGGGCAGGGCAGCTAAAGCCAGGTCTTCATGAGTAACCTGGGTAATGGGATTGTACAAGAGCACTGTAAAAAATAATAGTGACATAGGACAATTAGAAGTGATTTTCCATTAATTACAGATGAGGACTTGTATTTTACCGGATTTTAAGGCCATTGAAGAAAACAAAGCGCTCTGAAACACTGGCTTACACTACTCCATGTCAAGCCTTTAAACAGTTCTGATAAACTGACCAATCAAAACTTGTATTATTCAAAAGCCTGCACAAAAATTAGGGTAAAGAAAAGCCTAGTATTTGCAAGAATAAATATTCCTTTTAATCCAGAACTTATCCCATGTCTAGAATAGTGTAATTATACCAATTGTCCCAGATAATCTGGGAAATTGCACACTTATGTATTAAAGGAACATAAAGATTTCTGTATTTGTTTCTTCACTGGGAAATCAGTGGCTACAAAAGCCATGTCTGAGGAATGCCTGTGCATTTGAGACAACACGCACATGCTCTTGTATCAAAGGCAGAACCATAAATTGTACTTAAACCTAATCCACTGTGTACACTGACATATATTCAACCATGTTACTAGAGATTAATATGAGAGTCTTACATTCTTCTTTCCAGAAATACAGGAAAAGGTACCTAAAATAAGCAGTTAAATATATGAAAAGGAAAACACTACATGAAAATAGCTTCCGTGTGTTTTCATGATTTTTCATTAGCAGTTTAGGATCTAATCTGCCTTCACCTGTGGTAAGTTCAGGAATGACTATTTCCTGGCCCATAGCTGCAGGCCAGAACCTTTCCTCCTACATAATAATGCTTTTGGGATGGTTTATTACAAGTTTTGTAACATTCATGTTTGATCGTGTTGCAGTATTGGGTCCTTCTACCGTTCTCCCACACGTACAATAAATCAACCTTTATTCTTGGGTGGACACAATTGCCCCCATTCCCTCAGGCTGCTTCATGACACATGGTCTTCTGTTCTGACGTCTGCAAACATCCAAGATCTTCTGACACCTCACCCATGACTTGTTGATCTGCATCCCAGTCTGCATCACCTGAGCACACCCATGGCACACATACACATTTCTGGCACTTCCAGCAGCTTTTCAAAAGGGAAAAAACATCCAGGTTAAATGTGCATTGGAAGGTCTCTTTATTAGTCAATACATACATAACATGAAGCATGTGGTAATTTGTTGTGGTGAGTTAACAACATTTTTGAGGCACGTCATTCCTCTGCTACGACACCATTTAGATAAGGGAATTCGGGAGGGCTTGCAGATGCCGGATGCACACCCTGAGGGCATCCCGACTTCTTGTTGTAATCTGACCTCAGAATTTATTCTGTTCTGGGCAAAACAAATGAACAGCTCTCCTGACGTGCAAGATGATGGAAGAAACAACACTTGGATCTGGATGAGCTGGGAACTGGAACGTAAGGGTTTGCTGCACAGTGCCCCTGTGGACAAAGGCTGATACACCTTAACGCCTTTCAGGAGCCGCTCATAACTTTGCAGGTTGCAGTCAGCAAAAAAAGAAATTAAAAGATTGTGAGCACCAATGCTATTATTACATGATTATTTTAATTCATATGTGGATGTTGATCATGGATTATAGCTGGGTTTGGTTCAGCCACTCCCTACTTAAATCTGAAGTTATTGCTTGGCATTTTCACAAGTGTTTGCAGTAAAACAGACTTCCCAACCAGGAGAGACAGCATACCAAATTATAAACTGTGGTGTTTTACTGCAACCCACTGTTTGCTCTTGTGTCAGCACACCTGTACTTATTTTCTTAATATGCATTTTAATACAGGGCTTGCTATGCAAGTTGCATGGGTTTTTTATGAAGCAGCAAAAACAGCTGATGATCTTACTGACTGGTGAGCTAAGTGATACAAGACGCTAAAGATCAGAACAAATACTTTATTTTCATATGGTATTTGTTCACACTGTACTTAGTTTAAGGGTAGCTGTGTCTGAACCCAGAACAAATCACCGCTAGTTAAGCCTTGGCCCTTGTTTGAAAATGCAGGAGAGTAACAGAATGTAAGTAATACAACAGAAGCCACAGTTTAGTATGACACTGCTGGGTCCTTGGTGTCACTATTCAGGGGCCCTAAACAGATGAGGAACATCAAGTAAGTCTTCTTTTTCTTCCTGCCCCTACTTCATGCAACCTCAGTCAAGGGACATAAGTAACACACCTGGTAAGCAGGTTCATAAAAGAAAGCAGAGGACAGACACCATCAGCTCCATGTCACCCAGCCAGGGTGACAGCAAAGGTTATTTACAGCAATGCAGGAACTGTGCAGCTGCAGAAACAAACTGCTTTACCTCACCATAGTGAGGTATACAGAGGCAGGTGTCCTTTCCACTTGTTGCAGGACTGGATATACACAGACTGCTGAGATTAAGACTCACCCAGAGAAATAGACTGGAATATTTATCTCTTCCCCTTTCCCCCCCTCATTTACTCATTTCAGCTCCCTTGCTGTGCTTATCACTTGGATTTCTCAATTCTGTAATCTTTGAGAAGCAAATGGAATCTAATAAAAATCTTCATTAAATCAGTGGTTCAGAATATTCCATCCTGCTGACAGAAGAACAATTTATCACATTATGCAGACAACAAAGCAACATAGAAGGACTAAGAAAAACAAAACAAATCATCAGATGACCATGTGGCCTACACACATTTTTTTGAGTTCATTTGTTCCACTTTGGACACTGGCAGAGAGTTATTTTCCAGGACACCCACTCTTTTTTTTTGTATGGTGGAATTAAACAATTAGCTCAACCTCCACCAGATTTAACGTTTGTTTTAGTAAGCAGGAGAAGCCTTCCACAAATGGTTACTACTGACTAGCATTGAGCTTCCCTCCTACAACTACAATCAATATTCTTTCTTTCCTCCTCTCTCTCTTCCCCCTTTTTTATTTCCAAGTTTAAACAAATGCCTTCACAGCCTACTTGCTGCAACAGGCAGCTGTTTTTGGCAAATAAAGCTACTAAAGGGCATTTTAAATTGCACTAAAGAGCACTGTCAAACACTTGTGACTTATGGATCAATAAGTCCGTCAAGATGTCGAAAGAGAATACGTGCTTACGGTCTTAAAGCAAGTGTTGAAGACACTAGTGTTGAAGATAAAATAACTCCCTTCATAAAAGCAAAACTGCCTGATTATGCAAGTTGTCTCCAACACAGACATTGTGCATTCTTTGGAGGGTAAGGCGGCAGGGGACGTCCACATACATTCCTCTAAAAGCCCACTCCCACTGTCTGGGAGGGAATGTGTGTTGCAAGGACATTCTTCAGGCTTCTGAAAGTCAGCATCATCTGCAGCCTACTGCCATAAACTGCAGAAGAATGACAAGCATCTCAGTAGAAGCCTCTGTGTGTGTGTGTGTATGCACACATGTGTCTGGAAATGTGAATGCAGTCAGCCTGATGTTATTGGAGATCCTGGCCAGAGTTCCCAAAATATTCAGGACCCATTTCTTTTTCCTAGGGATAGAATCATACATGGCATGGAAGCAGAAAGAGCAATGAAAATAATTTCTCTACATCCACAGTAGGCTGGTTACAGTCTCAAATAGGTCATGGGAGCCTAAACTCAAGGGCTGGGGCTTTCTGCAGAAATATAAACCCACTTTGCAGCAAGCATAATTTCATCACCTTTCCCCAAAGGTATTTAGTTTGATAATTATGTTATTGAGAGCACTAACCAACTTCCAAAACTAGAACCACACGTGACTGTTCATATTCTGTGGCAACCCTGCGAGCTCCGCAGAACTGAACGTGCCGTGGGACCTCGGAGCTGTTTATACCGTGAACCCAGCACGGGCGATTCCTGTCATTTCACATTAAGCACAAGCGCTGCTTTGTGCTCAAGGAAATGCTTTCTGCAGAAAGAGGACAGCGGTGCAATGCAAGCGCCAGAGTTCCGTCCTTTATACAGCAAGCTTTCTCCAGCACGGGTGGAAATGGGTAACACACAAACAGAAGATCAGTGATTGCTCCCAAGCACTTCATTTACATCCCAGTAGGATTTGCATACTCCAGAGTGCTTAGGCTACCCGATGAACACTCGGTAACACCACGAAACGTGCCACCCCCCTTCCGAGGGGGCAGGGTCTCCTTGGCACTACGGCTGCTCAGTGACCCGCGCAGATAAACACCCCTAAAGCAAGAGTGATTCCAGCAGCCTTTTGTCACAAGCCCAGGCATCCTCTTGGCGCAGCAGACCCGACTCCGGCTGCAAATGAGAGTATCTGATCCACAGAGTGCATCAAGTATATCACCACCTTTTCGTTCGACTCCCCTGCTCACGCTAGTTTTGGCTAAGCATCACGGTGAGCGTGAATCACCGACTTGTCGCAATTGCTGATCACAGTTGATGAGCTGGGAAGACAAGAACTTGCAACAAATCTCTGCTGAAGGCAGCACCTTGTTCATGACCCAAGACAGCTCTGAAGGCTCAGACTGACAGTACAATTACAGGATATTGAAAGTTGCCCCACATTTTTGCTTGGCATGAGCACACAAATATGATTTAGCTGCAGCCTTGCCAACTGATCTTGAAATGTTTATCCCTTTCCAATGTTTTTTCACCTCCATGCTGGTTTTGTTGCACACACTTATGACATACAAACTTATGGAGTTTCATAATCATCAATTCTGGCACCATACTTTATATTTTGCAAAAATCTCTGCAAACAGGACTTGCTGCAAGATGCAAGAAGGATTTCAAGCTGAGCGATGAAAAAGCTCATCATGAGCTACATTCTCCCTGTGAATGGCTTATGGCTGGAGCAGGGCATATTCATATAACCCATGGCTGCTATTTCTCTTAAATAGTTCAACTAGCTAACAAACTTTGGGTTTTTTTTAATTAGTGCTTCTTACGGCTTAACTAATGTCCCATGATAATTAAAAATTAAGCAAATGATGCACAAGGCTTAATGAACATACATGCAAACTCATTGTTTATACAACATGTGCCTGCATTTAGGGGCTTTTCATCATTTCAGCATATACAGTAGCTAAGAAGTCACCCCAAATCCTTGTGTTGCAAAGCTAATGTGTTATCAGTGACAAATGCTGTAGCTCCAATCTGCCAGCTGGCATGACTGTACAACAGAGTACTGAGAACTTGAATCACTGCATGGGAACAGGAAGGGCTATCTTCAAGTCTTATCCCCATTCCAGGTTGGGAATCCACACAGACCTCTGTGCTGGGATGAGATTTCACACCCCACGATAGGCACAGGTCTGTGTGGAGGTGTGTGACACAGAACTCACTCCCTTTGCAAATTCTCTCACCATAACACCAATGAGGGCAGCAACTGAACTCTACAACAGGGTTTGATTGCAATCAAGTCTAAGCACTCATGTGCTGCAGCAGTAGCACAGGGTTTGACTTCTCCTAGCCACAGTATTCAGACATGACTGGAATATCTGGCACACACAGCAGCATCTGAAGTGCGGTAAGTGTGATACCCTGTGATAAGCGACATATCATAGCTCAACAAGCTCATGGCTCGATCAGGAGCTGTGTTCACCTAATATCAGATGAATCTGTGGCTTATAAAAACATCCAGCTACCACATCCCTTGCCACGACACACATCCAAAATCAGGCACATCAGCTTGGGTGAAGCATTACAAAGAGAAGAATTGTAATCTGGCCATCTATAAATGCCCAGCACTGGTTCATTTTCCCCATCCCCGCACGCCCACTGCAATATTCTCTTAAACATTCCCAGGCCTGGAGAGCGTTCCCTCTTTCGGTCACTGGCAGCTGCTGTTCAGATCATTAGAACCAGCACACCTGAGTTGTTCTGCATTGCTAAGGGTAGATCAGCAGCCCAGGCCCCATGCTGTCCACACCCTGCTCTCCAAGGGTAGACTATGGCAGTGCTCGACTGCTCTGACTTCCATCAGTAGCTCGGCAGCAGCTCTTTCGTTTCCGAGATCTCTCTTGCTGATACACAAGGAACAGTCACAGATTTGCATAATGCATTCCAGCAAGTTCAACTGGATACAACAGTGTAACAGAATACCACGGAGGGTGGTAATACAGGGACACAAAAGAGCCACATACCGCTCAGAGGAACAATTCCAATTCTTTTGGTAGCTAAAAGAAAAAAGAATTGTACATATACATTTCCAGGTGATAATTTCATAAAGCTAACACTGTCAGTGACAGCTGAATTTGCTAATAAATCCCAGGTAGCCATGTAGTATCTGAATAATTTGTGTCTCAAATACTCCTGAAGGTCAGGTTGATGCAAGTGGTATTTGTTGTCTCAGAGTTACTTTTGTTCCTGTGTAGCTGCTGGAGATGTGCCCTGCACCTTCATCCATTACTCCACTATTCTGACTTACGAATTTCATTCTCATGTTCTTGGGAACGGCTTGTGGCATGGCTTACATTTGCCAAGCCATTGTACCATTTTTTGGTTTGTTTTTAATGAAATTGTCCTTAATTCAAAGCGAGTCAAAGTAACTCAAGAGGTCATATTTCCTACACTGTAATATCTCACCAGATAAGCACAGCTGAAAACTCAGTTTTCCATGCAAAGTGCACACCTAAGTTGTGGATGTGGCCAACTTCCTAATGCTCCTTAATTCTTAGCATCTGAGTCTACTGGACATAATTCTTACTCTGATTTTCAATTCTTCTTGTCCGCACTTGTCACTCATGCGTCAGGAGGAAAGGTACAGTATAACCTCCCAAATGCTATAAAATCCCTTACAAGACATCAAACTACTTTTGTAGTTCAAACATACCTTATACATTGACACAAACACAAATCTCAGAAAAAAAAATTCATCCATGTAGTATTTCAGTGGTAAACTTCAGACCCAGTTAAAAATACAGCACTTCATTCATACTTGGAATTTCTAACAGTCCGAGTCTGTTATTCCTACCAGCTTTGTCTGGTGAAACCACAGTGGGATACAATTTCTGTGCTTAGATGGCAAGTGTTTGGAGGTTCCTCATGATTTTGAGGCAGATGACTTTCTGTTCAGTATACCAACTTTGGAACAGAAAGTCCCCAGGTAATTAATACAGACAAACCTTAAACCTTGTATATTTAAGAACTTGACTTATTATTGGATTAGCTGGGATTTGGAACATCACAGCACACAAGGCCTGTAGGAAACAGTACCAGAAGCTGCAGTCAGGACAGCAAGAAGAACAATCATCAAGTGTCGCCCATTATATACCGGAACACACCCTATAAAGAAAATTTTCCTTGGTTAAATCTTGTGAAATATAACCCTCTCTCAGAAGCAATGACAAATCCATGTGACAGACAGTCCATAATTGCCTTCTTGTTTCTCCATTTGGAAGAGAAAGCTTTTGGCACTAGTTTCCTGATGACAATTGTGCCAATTTATCAGTGAGAAAAGAAACAACACTGATAATAACAGAGAAATATCACAGCACCTTCAAGTTGTTCTACCTTCTGTTCTTTTTTTCCCTATCAACTCCCTTGTTTTCTCGGAATCCCTTTCCTCAGCTTATTAATTAGAGAGCAGAACAGGTATACCTGAGAGCAAACACGTATTACTGCCACTAAGTAGTTAAAAGAATGTTTTACAAAGCCAAAGATGAATAATAGAGCAGTGAAGTTCATTTTGCTGCCTTGTATGCATAAGGCACAGCAGTCTTCATTTACAGGCAGAAACTGATTCCGGGGGATCTCTGTTCCAGGAACAATCAGTGCCACAATCACCTCTGCCTATCAGGGGATCCAATTGCAGGAAAGAGTTTCTTAGTGACTGCAGTCCTAGGTGTGGTGAATACAGCACACAGTCTTGGCAGAATTTAGCTTCCACACTCTCCAAGTCTCTGTTTGGGTACTTTTACATCTACAGGGTAAAAATCCGTCAAGTTTGACATATATATGTATATTTTTCAATAACCTATTCCACTATCAAATGCCAAAAGCATGCTTTTCAGAATAGAGGTAGTAAAGCTTTACCGATTCTAAACATTTTATATTTGCACATTGGCAAAGTAGGGTATTTTTCCTGATCTCCCTTTTCAAGCAGCCTATGTATCATAGCCAAAATCATATCATTATGATCCCAAAAATTCATGGAAAATTTCAATTCATGCTCAAGAAAGAAAATAGTGTAACATGATCTAAGACAACATTTTCGGATGCAAAGCAGTTATAACAATAGATGGCACTACCACTTTCTTCTGTAATTAATACTTATGATATATGTATATTTATGATAACATTCAGGACAAAAAGATTTAGATTTTTCATACGCTTATAGCACTTTTCTTGCTACACAAAACACCTGCACCATCTTTGATAAAGGATTACAGAGTTTATGTAAACATAGCTTAAGAAAACAATTTTATGAAACATAATTAATTCTTTTGAAAACAAACTTGTGCTGAACTGTAGAAACCAGCAGCACACAGAAAACACAACAGACTAGTTTTCAACAGCAAAGCAGAGGGGAGGCAAAAAGATAGCAAAAACATTTAATGTTTGACTGATATTGAACTGAAAAGGAGCTTAAGATACGGTATTCACCTAAGTGTTCAAGCAGCCTTCCTGGCACAAGCCCAAACCGAAGGAAGAACCACCTGACATGGAGCTGGAAGGCTTTGCCTCTCCTCATTAAAGACTCCATTTCCCGTTCTACTGAAAGCAGCACCCACAAGTGCATTCCTCAGTGCAGATGTTAGAGATAGGAGCTGGCATCGCTTTGGTGAACATCCCTAAAAATACAAATCTGACTGACACATTAAAGTGCGAGGGAAGAATTGAAAGTTGCAGAAGTTATTTTGGGAAATAAACTGCCAAGCACCAGAGAACACTGCCCAGTGACAGGACAGAATGGCAGGGTAGAGAGGAGACCCAGTATTTGTAACATGTCTGCAGTGGGTATTACAACACAGGTGCCAATAACCAGACATGTTATGCTTGATTTCAGACCAAATTCACAAAACCATCAAGATTTCTAAAGCACCCTGAAACACACTTGATTTTTCATTGCTCCTTAAGAACAAAATAAATGCACACTCCTCATTCCCTAAAAAGCCACCACCCCAATACTCGCCCATTTTACCTGATGTCATTTCACAGATCATTTCTTGCATTCCTCCTGCTTGTGTATTTTTAACAATACCTGATGTATCTTGCCAGCAGGTTCTTTTCCCCTAAAAGCATGATTGTGTCAGTGTGAATTTGAAAAAAAATTTCATCAGAATATAAGCACTTTCATAACTTCTTTCTGAATGATTTTTAAATGCACCTGTATTTCTACAGAACCATAGCTGTACCATTGCACCTTTGCTCTCCAGAAGCATGCTGTACTTTGTGAACTAGTTGGCAAGTCTGAAAGCAGACCACATCCACAGCACAAGTGCTCTTTGAATCCAATGATGAGACATCATTCCATGAAATAAGAAATGCTCATTATAAAGTCTCAGATTCACAGAGACTTGGATTTACAATCCATGGGGAAGCACCTGTTAGATCCTCTTTCAATCAGTTCAGTATTTCTTTATAAGCAAACCAATCAGCCTTTTCATATTTATGCTCCCCTGCTGCTTTGGGATCATCCCAGCTAGGTATCATCTGCCCTGAGATGGGAGGCAACAGGCATTTTGCCTACCTACTAAAGCTATTCCTCTTCTCGTGTTCTTCCCATTCGGTAACGAAAACTTCCCTGAGTTGGCTGCTCTCACCGGGACCCTGCCAGTTCTGTCCCAGGCACAGAGGATTCTCTGTATGCAGCTGTTTCCAATGTAGGGCTCAACAGACCAAAGGGAGGTGTCCCTAAACTGCTTCCAATGGCAAGTGAGAACTGCTCTGTCAGGCATAGCAGAGGTCAACATGTTAAGAACATCCCCACCATCACCACCTCCCCTTCCTCCTCATTTCAACACTCAGAACAGGTTCTAGAGGCTCACAGCTCCAAAATTTATTTTCCTGCTCTGTCAAATCAAATCCATCAGTGCTCTTTAAAATCTACAGTCCCTTTTATTCTCCAAGCTGAATTTTGTTTGTACTTACCAAGCTGGCCTCTTGAAGCCTTTTCCCCAATATTGGCATTACAAAAACAGCAGAAATCAAGTCTTACATGATACATGTGTCCATTGCATTACCCAGTGCAAAAGAGCACTAGGAAACCTACTCTAGTTTACGATTTGATCTTAAACTAAATGCTGATAATTTTAATGAGAAATTAAGTCTAGTAAGAGCAAAGGAACCAGCCAAGAGAGGTGAACTAATTCACCCCAAAATTATATCATCAGTTGGAGTTACTCCATTTCTATACCACTAACTTACACTACAGAAATCACAAAAAGCACAGCCTTTCTTGAAAATTACTCTGCAAGCAGAACTAGCAAGTTACCATGATCTTGATTCTGTTTTCATATGCCAAGGTATCAAAAGCTCCATACTATGGCAGCACTAAGCCTACTGGCTGCAAGTTCAAACCTGCTTTTTGTCTGCACTCACAGCTGGAAAAAACATCAGCTGTGCACCTTCACCTGTGCCAAATATATTTCATAAGCAAGCTAGACAAAATGCAAGACACAACCATGGAAGTTTGGTAGCCTAATTACTAGAGCCAATCTATTACTGTGCCTCACCGCAGGGAAAAAAAAACCTAAAAAAATTCAACCATATAGCCCCATAAAGAAACACTGGTCCCCGTGACAGTGGCTTAGAATTCTGTAAAATTACTTAGGGGATACAGAGGAATATGTAGATGGGTATCAAAAGAAATGTCTCAAGGCAGTGTGAAAAAACAGGGGGGGAACATCAATGTAATCTCATAGCTCTTCAAGAACTAAAAAAAAAAAAAAACAAAAACCACAACTCCATTACCTAGTACTTGAACTCAGATACAACCTAAATTTAACCTTTGCCCATTAAAGTAAATGTAGTTATTGGCTGGGAAATTTAAAAAACATGTTACTGTAAGAGAAGAGAACAGCAGCAATAAATACCAGCATCTCATCTGTTCCATTGGCTCACTTTATGATAGAAACAGGGCTTCAGTCATACACATCACATTCACAACTTGGTGCCCATTAGCAACATCATACAGTATATGTGTAAAGCAGTAATTTAATTTTAGTTCACAATTTTCTCTGCCTCAAACATATACACACAAGAAAGAAGGATGTATTAAAGCAGTACACACTTAACTCATAACTTGTGTCACTGATGCCTAAAGCAAGTAACACTTCTCTCCTCCTTGCTTCAACTCCACTGATTCAAGCCTGATTTACAGACTGAATCCCGTTAGAAAAAGAGGAGCTAACAAATGCCTATGCCATAGGGAAAAGAAAGCTACCCAGTGCCACAAAGGTATGCTAGTGCTCACACCAGAAGGGATGCAGTAACTCCACTAGAATGGGACATGTCCAACTATTTCAAATTGTTTAGATAAATACTATCAATATACAAGTCTGTTTTAATGACAGTATCCTAGGTATTCCACAATTTTTAGTGCATTAAAGGATTGCAAGGAAAGGAACTATAAGGAGACAACTATTTCTGGAGATAAGTTGCACTGTTTTTAACAACTAAAAAGAAAATGCTTGGTGCAGGCGAACAGCACAAGAAGTTCATCCATCTGCAGGGTTAGGCACACACCTCACTGACCTACAGTGCTGCATTCCCCACTTCCCATCTCTGCCGTGCTCCTTTTCCCATTTTTAACAAATGTCATAGTGGTAAACCCCATTTGAGACAAACTGAAGTGTTTCTTTGACACCTGGCATTGATTTCATACAAGAAACACACAGATGACACCAAAAACACAAGAATATCATTGCTACTTCTCCCTCAGCAGTACCCACTAAGCAGAAACTGCTACTGTGCTTACTCACCCCAGCCTACTAAGAGACAAATGACTGTCATTCACAAAGGAAGTTGCATCCACTTCTGCTGCACTGTGTTATGCACATTCACTGCCTGCCTCTCAGGAATTGTTCAAAATACATGTTTACCTGCCAAACTTGCATGCCATGTTCCTAAAGAAACACCACACAGCAGTGTTACCTCTCATTGTGTTGCAAAACTTGAATCCCAGAACTGCCTTTCACCTGTAACAAAGTGCTTTCATGAAAGACTTTGTTAGTTTCTGCCTTTTTCTTCCTAGATTTAAGTTTGCATTTACAAGTCAGGATTTGCAGCAGGTTATGAAGGAAAAGGCTTTCAATCAAACTCATCTGGAAAACAGCTGTAGGTGAAATTCAGCAGATCGGCTCAGACCACAAAGGGATTTAAGAGGGTCAGCTTCCGAGATGTAAGCCGTCATGCTTTCATTTGCAGTGATGAATGACATCTGAACTTGATTGTGCATTGCTGCAGTTGCCAATAGGGAAGGGACTTGCTCACACATAGCTTTACATTTTATATACAGCACACCAAGCAGAGCACCAGCAAACAACAATGCAGCCATATCAATAAAACAGAAAGGTAAGTTTGAAAGGAAAAGAATAAATGAAGAAAACAACGCTGTATCATTTTATGTTATGTTTCCCCCTCTGTGGAGGGCTTGGTCTTTGTGCTATTTTAATGCTCAGCTACCATTTTCCACAAGCATTTGAACGAACGCTGAAGGACAAAGGTGTCCTTCTGGAAGATGCAGCTTCTTGCAGCAAGGTAGCCCTGAGATCTTGGTTCTGTTGATTCACTGTCTCTTCAGATGAGTGATAGGAAACATCTGTCAGCAACTTTGTGACTTCATCTGTACTGCCAAAGCAAGGAGGTCGACAGCATCTGAGTGGAACCCATGGACAGCCCATACCCTCACTCCTGAGGATACAACCAGAACAGGAAACACTATTAAATGAGCTACAAAAACTCTCATACCCAAATTCACAGGCAGAAGTCTGCTTCAACTTCCTAAATTTTGCTTCTGAAGGAAAACTAGAGGGTGACTTCCAGCTGCTTTATTGTTTAGATGACCCAGATCGTGTTTTTAAACACATTTGCTCAGCTGAGCAATGAACTGGCTTCTTTAGGGAAAAAGAATTATGCAGAGCATTAAGACCGATTATAAGACACCTCCTTTCATTTCTGAATTCAGAGAAGTCCCGCAATGTTAAGAAAAACTGGTCACGAAGATCAAAGGAGAAGGGAAGGCAATTAGCAGATTGTTTCTTTTGAAGAGGGATAAGTGCCAGTTTCCCAGCTTTTGTTGATAAGAACAAGCAACAGCCATATTTTAAGGGGCTCTTAGGAAACTACTGCAAATCACAGGGACATCAGTTTGAGGCTTGTGAAAGACTTCTGCTTACTTTAAAATCTGAATTAGTGGGAAACACTTGCCTATCACAGCGAGGCAGGAAAGTCAATATTCTAATTAACAGAGAGAAAGAAAAAACATCAAAGAAAGGACAGTGCAGTCTGCACAGAGTAAGTTCAGAAAGCTGACACTAAAGAAAGGACACATTAGGTGTTGACTGCTACTTTTCACTGAAACCCAAGAAAACAAAATATAGTGAATCCTATACCCAGTCCCCCTTGCTCGCAGTACAGATAAAGTTTGATATGGAAGGTCGCACTTCCGACTGATGATGCAAATAGCAATGAGCCAGACAAGAAGGGCCTAGCTGATTTTACACATTCTATAAAGCAGCAAAAGCTCTCCAGTCATTACTGGAAAAGAGAAGAGCTGCAAAGGTGTGTACTGACTAAACACAGGTATTACCTGGAGATAAGCCAGGAAAAGATGCACAACCAGAAACAGCTGACAAAAAAATCTTGTTTGGGCTGTCAAGCACCAAGTTGTGGCCAAGGTGTACTGGGTGGTAAAGCAAACCAAGACACTACTGGGTACCTCACAGGGAAGTTTTCTGGCTGCACGAAATCCCATGTAACTGGGAACAGGACAGTTGCAGCTTGTGCTGTTGTTGCACTCTCTCCTCAGCACCATCAGATGAATGACACCCCAGCCAGGAGGAAATCTTGGCTAAGTTTTGGGCTATACTCAAAGGATTCAAAAATGTATTCAGCCAAGCTAAAATACAGCTGATTCTGTAAGACAAGATGCAAACTGAATCAGAAATGCAACTACCTCTTACTAGCTAAATGTTCTGTCTTCAAATATATGGACACAAATGAAGTTCCTAATTATCCTTTTGAGTTTTGTCTCCAAGAAGGAATTTGTAGATATACTGGATCCAAAATTAATAAGAAAATAGGTGACTTCATTATGCAAGAATGGAAAAGGCAACACGGAAGACAAAGATGAAGCTGGCATTTGCAATCTCAGGCACTGAAAAACACCACACATTAGAAAAGACTTTTGGATTTCAGTTAAACAGAACTATGTAACAAAAGCAGATAACAGAATTCACAATACTATGTGGGATAGAGAATGGTACTGAATACTGAAAATGTTATGAAAATAAAGCTGTAGTTAATGCTGCTAACTTCCAAAGTAATGAGTTCACCTATAACTAAAGCTCAGAAAATGAAGGTCGCAAGGGATGTCAGAGATACACTGCAAGTGTTTCATCCAGGGCTTCTCAAAAAGAACCCAAAACAAACCCTCAAAAAAATCCAAACCACACATTCTCAAAAAAAACAACTAGCTACCCAACACAAAAACTCATTCCAAAAAAACCCCAAACCAACAAAAAGAAAATCAGTCCAATTTCATTCACATTGCTATTTTGTCCATGAAGTTGTTATTCAGGGCATAGTCCTTCCTTACTTATTTGTATAGACTTTTAATGTACCATGAGGAAAGGCAGCTTTTCAGTCAGGTCTCCAGGGAGGAGCAGCTTGTGCTGTGACTTGACACAAAGCACTGCTGCACCAAGAAGGATCCCAGATCTAACATTCTGCTCTCAGGTTATCTGTGTAATGCAAAGAGCAGCATCGACACCAAACCAGGGGTTCATACAACAGACTACTGTGGGACAGGTGAGGTGTCAGACCCAGAGTTTTGACTTTGATTAAGGGATCATTTTTGAGAATAGAAAAGGAAAAAAGAGAGAGGATGTTAAATTTGATGTCTTTACCTTAGGAATGGCCAGCACCCTTTGCAGCAAGAGAATTACATGCAAGGGTAGAAAGGGGCCCAGTCATTGATATCTGAGACTGATTCTGACTATTCAAGTGGCTTGGAAGATCAGAGCCTGATCCATCCCGTCAAGGTGCTGTTCTCTTCATTCCCATTCTTCACTCAGACTGCAACAGTTCTGTCAAAAAGCATCCGATGTACAAGTTGCCAAATACACACACTTTTTATTTAATATAAAAAGTCACGCAGGCTCATTTTGGGGAAACAATCTATTCTGTCACAAAAAAAAAAATCATGTAACTTGTTTCCAGCAGTGCTTCTCTCCTCTGGCACACACAATAACTGTGGAAAGCAGGCAGGGACATAAGTCAAGGACTGTTCCAACTTGGCACTAAAGACTCCAAACACAAGCACATTATTCCATAGTACTGAAAGCAAAGGTGGTGTTCTGAGGAGCCTGAACATTAAATACATGGTCTGTATCATGTTTAATTCAGGTAACTCCTTCACCAAAAAACCTCAACCACATTACTGGTAGCCATGAACAACACTTGCCTTGTGTTGTTTTGAAGTATTTATAGCAACATGGCTGAAAATGCACCTAAAATTTCCAGTTTATGAAAAAGTCATACAAGATCCCCAACTCCAAGGCTATTCTAGAAGAAGTACATTTGACAAGGGAAATCCAAATAAATATATTTATGAACAACTGGTCAATATGCAGCTGTTAATCCAGCTTCAGTTCAGGTGTTACCTTCTCATCACAAATGAATTCAGAGTAACTTTGGGTTTGCAGGACCACACTAGAACCGCCCAGATATGAAAGCTGCAATAGGTAATAAAAAATTTAGCACCCCACTTATGTTGTAGGGCCTGCACACCTACAGGATCCATATAATTTGCATCTGTTGCTGAAAGTGGTCTTTTCAGTTTAGGTATCTGGTTTAAGGATCAGTAGACAATTAACAATTGATAAGCAGCTCAAATAGCTCACTTGATATCTCTGTATCTGAGCACACTCCCACACCGTCAGTGTCTCAGTTCACTCAGCTACACTGAACAATAACTCCAAATCAAAACAGCAGCAGCTGCACTAACAACATCAGTAAGAAAACTGCTTCAGTGCTGCCTTAAAAAAATACAATCAAATAAATCAGCATTTATTGGCTACATTTCCATTAACCTTGAAGCCTAAACACATTCTCTTATAAACAAGTTATTAGCAGTAGATGGTGTTCTGCAATGCTTGTGAATTGCTGCTTAACTGCATTTTAATAATTGAGAATGGAAAACTTTATCACTGTGCACTAGAACCTTGTCAGGATGAAATGCTGGGGAGCCAAAATTTGCTTTAGTTTGGTGTTTTATTTTAGTATGAGAAAGAATTCTGGCCCTTTAGTTTCTTCTAATTCAATTATTTAAACTATCTAATAGGCTTTTTAATTTTTTAAGGGCAACGCACAAGGTAAGAAGCAACTTCATAAAAAAAGGCCAAGTCAGTTGCTACATAAATTACATCAGGGACAAATCCAAAGGCAATGTGTGCATCCACCAGAGTCACAGCTCAGGAAACATCACACTGCAGCTAAGCAGCTTGGAGGCCCTGGCATCTCCTACATACACCTCTCCCTTTTGCCACAGGGGAATCAGCGTGTCTCACTCATTAGAAGGATGCAGCTTTGCGGAACCTCAGGATCACATTTCTAGAGAAGAGGTTTAGAACCAGCTCTCCCAACTGACAGTGGTAAAGCACACAAATTACCTCTGCTGTATAATTTGTATCTCTTCACCCATCATCATTTAAGAAAATTAAAATGCAAATGGTATTGGCATCAGTGATCAAAAACACCAAGAAAATACAATTGAAAAATACAATCCGTTCTGATAGTTAAAATTCCTCTAAACACATACCCACTTTGCATCTCCCATTTGTTTTACCTTCTGCAAGCCACATCCATTTTCCCTATGAATCTTCCTATTTGATAAGGCAAGAGTCATCCCTTTAAGGAAATAAATTAGAAATAAGAAACACTTGGATTAACCAGGCCTTACTGACCTTCCTTCATGAATAACAAGGAGCTTTCCCAGAACTGTGAGAGAAATGCATTCTATAAAATGAATGTGTTTCTTTGTTGTCAGACAAAAAAAATATCCAGCACAGAACCAAGGCAGTTTGTTCTAGGCTACTTGCACTTAGCAGGGGTTTTAAATCCCGGACTTCTGGAGAGAGGAATTAACCCTGCCAGACAAAGGAGCCTCAACACAAGTCTCAAAAATTGCACTGAAATCAACTACATGGAGCACCTTTGCCTCGCTGAAACTCCTGACATGGAGTGGATTTAACCAAAATATTACTTATTTTTCCCCTTTTAGTTTTGGAGCTCTAAGAAAACTCAGAGCCTTTTGCCTTCCCCCCCCCCACCCCGGATTAAAGCAGGAAGGTGTTAAAACTAAAGAAACCAGTTATACTCACGGTTTAGGACCCTAGATAAGAACAATGCAAGATAGAGTAAAAGGAAAACGCAAGAATGTTTAGGCTGCCTCTGTCCTTAATAGCTTTTATGATATCTCCTAATGTAAGTGAAGTTGCTTATTAGTTCTTTTTTCTCCCCTAGAGTCTTCAGAAAAAATTCTTGAAACAAATTTCTCATACAACTGCAAACAAATTTTTTTTCTGTGAATAGTTGTTTCAAAATAGAACTGTGGTAGAGAGAGGCACCACCTTCTCTAAGATAAAAAAACCTGCTTAGCAGAAGGTGCTTTTCATGAAGCAGTGAAAAGAGGAGTGCTCAGCTCTTCCCACATCAGGTCCCATGGCTACAAACCAGCTGTGATCCATGGAGCAACACTAACTTCCAGTGAGTATTTACTCCCAAAGGAAACAGGAAGGCCCACTCCAAGGACACCCAGCAGAATATGCAGGAGCATACTCCAGGGTTAGTCAATAGTACTGTTTCCATAGCCTCACCCTCCACCTCCATGCTTGACATGGATTTTGAGGAGCCCCTTTTGTGGAGGAGTAAGTTGGGGGCTGGCAGGGTGGAGGAATGAAGAAATATCATCCTGTTCTACCAGAACCTCCTGTTACTCAGATGTTCCCATCATCATCTAAGGAGCAGAAACCAAAATCCCAGCCTATACTTAGTGCTTGAATCACTAGCATCAGTCAAATGATTAGACAGCAAGAGAAATGCATCCGTGAATATCAGGATGGACCGGCTTTGCGCAGAATTCATCTCCTATTTAATTCATATTATTCAGAGCTTGACACATTTTTACTCCTAATAAAGTAGCACTGCTGACATGCCAGGCTTCATGAAACTCTTTTCATAATCACATGGTTGTGATAAATACAACAGAGAGAAAAGACCAACTGACTTTGTATCAGGAATTTGAAATGTACTCATAAGCAGTGTTGTAAAAAATAGATTCCGCAAGTTACAGGGACTAAGTACAACATTCTACACATAACAGTTCTTCAGCTAATAAGCTACTTTTGGGCTATGCTGGTCAAAGTTACAATATGAATAAAGGGGGAAGACAATCTACTGAGATACGATTGATTAGAAATCTATTTGTCAAATCAGATGAGACTTACAGACAGCATGTGTGCCAGAAAAGCCACACACCAGAAAGCCTCAGGTGCCCCTAAATAATACCAACTTCTACGGGGAAAAACATGCAGCTTCCCTCTCCCACTTGTATCTGCAGGTTTTCTTTTCCAGGACCATTCACTACACAAGTTTCTTCTTGGGCTCCAAATTTCCTCTTTACTGACCATGAACCCTGCAGAACAATTCTTGGGTTCTGACCACTGACTATTTTTAAGTGCGCAGTTAAAAACAGTATTGGCAAATTATCATGAACTCTGGTTACAGCTGAGATCATTCAACTCCCCATTACACAGGGGCATCTATATCAGCAACAGGCTGAGACGCTGGCTAGAAGTACTGGGCTGATGCTGAGCACACCAGAGCTGGGTTCAGTACATGCTTATGGTATTGTTGCCAGAAGACACTTGCACAATTTTAACAGTTGATATGGCCTCTACACAACTAGTGACAGACCATGAGTTAGCTTGGATTGAATGAGTCAGAAGAACACAAGTGAGCTTCCCTTACACAGCTCAAGCAATTTATCAATTCAAGAAATAAATCTTGCAAAATTTTTTTCTATGGTTGCCTGTTTTTAAATGTGTGATACTCAGAGGATTACACTTTTACTTACAGAAGTAAAAGCCTTCCATCTTCATTCCCTTCTTAGTTTCCTTTCAGAATCCACATACCATGTTCTATACTATGTACTGTTATCTATAATATTACATATATACAGACAGAGAAGTACTTGGGTATAGAATATTACCAACATAGCCCCCTTTGGAATGATGGTCATTTTCCTATCCAAGAGGGTAAAGTAGTAAAAATGACAAGCTGTTATTTTTAACTACAATGCTAACTCCTGTTCCTCAGCAGCCTCCATTCCATCTGAGTTAGTCCGGAAGTGATTGGATCTTAGAAATGTAGCTAGTGCACGTTTGCTGTGGAGCACTAACGGTGCAGCAAGTTCTTGGGGCCTCCTTTATTTGCTTCTTCCAAGGTCAGAAAAGAATGTACACAATACAGGACATCACTTGTTACATGCACATCAGGGCATTATGTGTTTAACAGCAAGAACACCTGAGAAGATGCCACTTTTTCTCCGTTTCACAGGCCGTATAACCTCCAGTTGGACATCCCCATAAGGATTGAGAGTTATGGAAACAAAGTTTCCATGGAAGTGTACAGCAGTATTAGCTCTGCAATGAAAGCATATTTTTAGGAGATAGGAACTGTATCTGCTATTACTACAAAGATGACATGAATAAGATGCAAGCCTATGAAACATGCTGCAGAAAAACAACAAACCAAAAAGGTAGTAAAAATAATAAAGAAATTTTTTAAAAGTTTAAATTGATCAAGTACTTTGTATACCAACAACCTGATCATACTGCCTCAAGTCTTCTAGACATGAACAAAGTATGCTTATTCCTCAAATCACATTTTTTGTTTAAAACTGAAGACATACACCATACATCTGCTTCTCTAAAACTACTTAGTTATTTATAATTTGCTCTCATCTGCATTTTCAGATACTCCCAGAACCCAGACACTGCTTTGCTAAGAGAGAAAACCATAGTCAAGAAGAAATGCTTCTCTTTTAGGGTTCAAATTCTACTTAGAGTAATACCGGCTATTTAATTACAGGGAAAACAACTTCCATTTAATTGTTAACCTTCTGATTGCTTAAGTCCTTAACACCACGTAATTGCAGAAATAATTAAATGCAATTATGTCAGTGATTGCTGCTCATAGATACAAATTATGCATTAATCACAATCTTGACCTATCCCAAGTACCTCACACTGGACACCATGACAAAGTTTGCAATTAAAATAGAGAAAAACCAATTGCAGAAAGGCAGCCCACAGGCTGGATAGAATAACTTGAGGTCCTTGGAATCACAGAATGGTTTGGGTTGGAAGGGACCTTTAAAGATCATCTCATTCCTACCCCCTGTCATGTTCAGGCACATCTTTCACTAGATCAGGTTGCCCCAAGCCCCATCCCACCAGGCCTTGAACACTTCCAAGGATGGAGCATCAACAGCTTCTCTAGGCAGCCTGTCTCATCACCTTCATAATAAAAAAGTTCTTCCTTATATCCCATCTAAAACTACCCTCTTTTCAGTTTAAAACCGTTGTTCCTTCTTCCCCATTCCCACAGCCAGCGTTCTCTGCACTGGAAGCACTGATACACACTCCCCAGGGAAGAAGGACAAACTCCATTTTCTATGCAAACAGTTTTTCTGAAAACTATCAAGTTTTTCAAATACTATTAATACGGACAATACAGAAGAGCTTGCATACACATCATGATTCCTTGGAAGAAAAAGCCCAACTACACCAAATGGTTCTGTGAGACCTTGAGGAGTGACCTAGAGCCTGCTGCATTGCTGTGAGCAATTGTGCTACTCAGGCTGTTCAAATTAGGCTCTTCTTGCTGTAACAGCAGTTCCCTGGTGCATGCCTGACTGAACTTTCAGAAAGGATGTATCTGTTGTTTCAGTGTGGACCCTTTGGAAACAACTAGGACTTCAGAATCCAAATGCATCATTTTTTCACCATCCTGCACGCTACCGCTTGTGCTTGGAACCAGAGTGCAGCTGTATCTATAATTTCCTATTAACTTAACTTACACTGGTTTTATAGTAACTCTGCAATAGTAAGAAAAATTTCTGGACCTTAAATTAAGGTCAACAGCTCAGAAGTTGACCAATTCACAGTGGAGGGAAAATAAGGCATCTTTTATTATTTCCATCTGGGATCAGACAGCAATTTCTCACACATGATATTCAAGATATTCCACATAAACCTCTTCTCTATTTCCCCTAACTAACCAGTAATAGAATACAGTACACCACACAAAGTCCTACATCCCATGACACAATCGCCTAGATCTGTGGCGTTCACCAGGCTACTCTTCCAAACAAGAGCCAACACCTGCCTCCCCTTTTACCAACGCAAGTAGTATTTGTAAACGTAACAGTTACTTCTGTCACCGTGAACTGAACTCTGAAACTGAATATGCTCGACACATGTGATTGTAGAAATAAGAAATTAATAGTTTCATACAAGCACTTTGCAAATCAGAAACCTGTCTTAGATGAAGACAAAGGAAATTACTAAGCTGATCAATAAATTTACAACTCTAATATCAGATCAGAGACTCAGAGCTGCCATATAGAAAATCAGGAGTTGTACTTTGGCTTTTAACTGATAGATTAATCTCTGCTAATAACTGTGAAGTGTACAGCAAGTTACTCATTAAAATGAGATCTTACATCTCAGGTGTAATAACATCTCTACTCAATTTCTATGCACTAACGTAACTGGGAATGCAAACATTCCAAACTGGGCCAGTACGGGGGGGGAAAAAAAATCCAACAGAAAACCAGCAAAGTAGAAACAGTTTAGTTCTGTCACAATGAGTCACCTTTAGGGTTATCTTGCTCTTTTTCTTACCCTTACACCTCACCCTCCCCAAGAGCCCCTATCCAACCTCCCAAACCCCAAGGAAAAAGTTTACAATTAAATCTATGCCATTCATCACACAGATAAAATGCCTTCCTATAGCTGTAGAGCTCACCTGCCTGAAGCACTGCATCATTAAAACCCATAACTTTGTGCCCTGTGGTTATAACCTTGATTTTTTTTTTTCCCCATGATCATAAAATTTGACTGCAATTAAGCTAAATATATGGCTTCCCGTGTGGAAGAGAACTGCAGGAGGAAAGCTCCCTTTTAGAAAGGGAGTGTCTTTGATCTGCCAATAGCAGGGGTGCAGCAGCAGTGCACCCAAACATCTCTGGGGTCTCATCCCCATTTCTCCCTGGATGTGGAACTCCCAGGGCAGCTCAGAGGCAGGCCCTCGGCACACTGCTTGCCCGGGGCTAGCAGCGTGCCCGTGGTCGGTGCCGGCAGCTCAGGAAGATGCAGGAACTCCCCATGCAGCAGTTTCCGCGCCCTGGAGCCCCGGGTGACACTTGCTGCTCCATACAGATAGCCGAGCGTATTACAAGCCCCATTTGCTCACACATAAGAAATGAAGTCGGCTTATTTTTTTCAGCCTCATCTTCTGCACGGCTGTACCTCTGGAATCAGCCTTGCCTTGTCTCTGATAAGCAAGATAACTCTCAGATAGTGACAGGGAAAACCAAGCTTCATGCCACAATATTCTAACATCTAGCAGTTTTAAAAGCAGCTTGTGGTCCCAGGAGGGGTCACCACCATTTTAAAAACAGACCCTATACACAGGAGATAAACCCAAATCTGATAGCCTTCCATGGACAGGGAGGGAAAGTTGGGACCGATAGGTAAAGCTTTGTAAAGGGAAGGCCTGGTAAAATCATGGTTCCAGCCTGTTACTTAGCCTGAGTAGAAATGGACTGTGGGAGAATGACTCAGCTAGAATAGGGGAAGTGAGGCTTGCTGCGTGAATGCCTCCTGCCCGCACCGCGGTGTTTGGTGGTTGGTTACATTGGGTTTGTTGTGTCTTAAAACTATGTAAACTAACAACCGACTAACGGCATAAAAAGGCCGGGTTTTTTGTAAATGAAGTTCCTCCTCTGCACCTGCCTGGGTCCTCCTCGCTGCTCCATATTGCTACAGAAAGGTAGAAGCTGATTGTCATTCCTGTTTAATTTCTGATTTAATTCTGCATCTCTCCCACCAAACAATGCCTAAAGAGCATGCTTTCCGACAGCTTGGGACTCTCAGCAACCCATTAGCACCTGCCTTGCCACTGTGGGACTTCCGTGAAGGGGACAGATGCATACTTTCCAACAGCAACAGGAGACTAGGAAATTGTATTGTTGTATTGCATAAACAGTACTTTTTGTTTGCATGGAAAAAAGATGCAAAGTGGAGGTACATTACTCAGAAGAATCCCATGTTTAAGTGGAGCTTATTGTACTACACGTGGCTGTCCTGCTCATCAGAGCAACAGCTGTTTTTAAAATCTTTTTACGACCACATCAAAGAATAACAATTAAAAACTATCACTGGTAGTTACAGGTCTAACAGCAAAACTGTTCAAGCCAAGAGCACGTAAAACTTTTCCACTCAACTACATTGAAATCTAAGACAATCTCCATTTCATTAATTTCAAAGCAAAGCAGAACCACAGGAAAGCTCTGTGCCACTAATTTGGGGGAATATCAAAACTTACCAACGTGTGCGGATCTAACATCACCTTTTTACTAGCAATATCTGCATTCCCTTCTTTAAAGCAGATATTGAGATAGCAGTATTTCAGATAACTCCCAGAATTAGACCTGAAAAGGGAAATCTGTGCAGCAAAAAGCTGAAGTACAGTTTAAGAATGAAATACATGAGATAAGAGAACATTCCCTGGGGTCTTACTGTGCTGTGCAGTGGGCAACACCCACAAAAGTACAGTTTACAAATAGTCAAATTCAGGTTACACCTTTGGAACTAGAGTTTGATTTGCTTCCTTCCAACAGGTCTAAATCCTGGGAAAGGCAGGGCAACTGAGCTAGTCAGAGGTTTCTCGTAAAACCAACAGTGTCCTAAAAACACTGTAACATTTATAAAGAGAGCTTTAGAAGTCTTGCTGAGGTAAACAGAGATTACTTCTCTTTTTTATTTTTTTTGGAGGGGGGGATGGAGCTTTTCCATTTCATGATCACCAGCAGAAGTTGCGAACACCAAGTGTCCTTAGACAATCAAATTGTCTGAACAGGTGCGAAAGTTGAGAATCTTTGTATTCTAAGCCATATTTTAGTAATTTCTAAGAAAGAATTTGTTAACCATTTGAACAACTGCTCACCACATCTAGATCTATTCCCAGGCTGGGACTTTCACTTCCAACCTCCCACCTCTAAGCCTGTTACTCTTAAAAGAGATATACAAGCAAGTTACCAAAATTTCCCTGAACATATATAGTACTTTGATTACAAGGAGACCTGATCATAAAGGCTTCACATGAGAAACCAATTTGCTGGGGAGAAATAGATGTTTGTTTTGTTTTAAAATCATTTAAATGATAAATATTTTAAAATTTAACAGTCATTCTGTTACATGAATGATCTTCACTGAACATATATTCCTTTAGTGGATCCAGTGTGTTTGAAACTACAGTACTGAAATCTGTGTGTATCCGTAGAGAGATAAAACCTTAACGTCAACATTCTTAGATGCTTCTCCCTATCTCAAAATTAACAACAACAGTTAATGCAAGGCCAGAGACACAGAACTGTGAAAATCACACAGCACAGGCCTAAAGAAACCAAAATCTTCCAGATGATTTAACACCTTTTTCTCTGATGATTTGCTGCTAAAACCAGCTCTTCATCTATGTCTAGACCACATGTGCTTGTTTTCTTGTGTGGGCTAAACTAAAACCAGGTAGGCAGCTACTAAATATCCTGAAAGAAGGGGAACTGATTGTAATAAGGAAAAAAGATAAAAATTGACTCAGAACATTATGTTCCCAGTTTTGTTGTCACAAAATATTTTCATAAACACAACTCCCCATAGTGTAGCTAACAAGACATCACTGCCAAAGCAGCCAGTGGCTTAAGTTGCTTGACTCTCACCACCATCATTTACTTCAGCTTGCACTGGAATCTCCCTGGCAAGTTCAGGGAAACTAAGAATTTCAAGTACTTAAATCTCTCTGTTTTAATTGCTCATCCTCCCGCTAAGTGTGCCTTTCCATAAATTTTGAGGAAGCTGCTAAGTATCTCATCTGTATTTACATTCATTTGGAAATCTTCTTCAGGGCTGCTACTTCACAGCTATTCCATGGAAAAGTTTTATTAGATCAGCTGAATGAGTTCTCATAAATCATTTCCTAAGGTCAAAAAAAAAAAACCCAGAAAAGAAAGCCCCTTTTTTTCCATGATATCTGGATGACATAGTGCTACATATTCTCTCTTCTTTCCAAGAAGAGATTAAATCCCCATCAGTTTGGGATCTGTGCAAGTGTGAGGCACCTCCTGTGAACAATGCACAAATTCAGTTCTTGGACTTCCCAAATTTATAACATGTAACAGAGAAATGTGCTACATAAGAAGCAATATGACCCTGAAATCATGAAGCCAGGCACACGAGGCAGCACTACCACCATACTCCTTAGACAATAACTGTGCTAAGGAAAACGAAACAATAGTCTTCATTATCTACAAACAGCCTGACTAAATAGTGCTTTCTGGGGGTTTTCTGATCAGAAAAATAATATGGATTATTTCCTATTATTTTGCATTATTAATACATATTATTTCCTACGTTCACAAGCATGCTTAGAGTTGTAGTCTTTATTTAATAACCAGTCACTTTCCAGGCATAAACACCACAGATCGCTCTGTAGAGCCATAGCTAAGGTCAATTCAAGGGTTCTCAGAGTCCTGCTTATGAGGAGCAGTGTAAATGGCAAGTGGGCTTTTAATGGCTCATACGACTGGTTAATGAGTGACATTAAAATACATCTGCTGTTTGGAAAACCTTGAGCAGTGCTATTTCCTGGTATCTAGTAAGGAGTGCACAATCTTTAACAACACAATGAAGTCAGAGACAAAAGAGACACAACAAAAGCCTTTCAAACTAATCTAAAAAAACCCCATTGAGTAGAAAAATGTAAAATAATATACCATGGGTGGGACTTCAGATTTCGATTGCATACTGGATTTTTAAATTCTTACAATTATTCTTCTTAGGCCTAAAGAATGCATGCAATTCACATCAGCAAGAAGAACAAGTTAGAATTCTCACAAGTTAATGAAAGAAAGCTTGCAGAGCTCCAGAGAGAGCTGGAGCTGACATCAGCCCTCTTCACCCAAAAGAATTTCATTTTTTGTCTGAAAAGCATCAAAAAAAGTGTTTTTCTATAAATACACAAAGTAGCTGACTTAAAGATTCACAGAAGTGAGGTAACTTAACCAGACATTCCTAGCCCTAGTACCATTTTAGCTATAGATGGTGGCTTGGTCACACTTTTCTACACTAATGCATCTATTTAGTATAGTATAGTTGTGGCAGAGAGTCAGAGCTTAAACCTTCAAAGCATAACTGATTTGGTCGTGTGATGTCCCAGTTCATGAATCATTAACATCATCACAGGCTGAGGTTGGAAGGGAGCTCCTGAAGTTATGCTCTGATGCCTTTGGAGGGTACTTCATGCTTGTCCCAGGCTTGCTCTCAGATCTGGCTGTGACTTAGTGAATACCATGTCTGGCCAACCTCTGCCAGTGCTCAATCCTCCTCACTGCAAAAAAAGTGTTTCCTGATGTTCAGAAGAAAACTCCCCCTTTTCATTTTGTGCCCAGTGGCTCTGGTCTTAGCACCGGGCAGCAAAGAAAGCCAAGTGCTGTCTCTTCTGTACCCTCCCTGCATGTACTTGTCCATTGATGAGACGCCCCTGAGCCTTCTGCTCTGAGCTGAAGCTCCCAGCCGTTCCCTACAGACAGGACAGTGCATTTCCCTGAACACCTTCCTGGCCCTTGGCTGCACACTCTCCAGTATGTCCACATTTCTCCCAGGCTGAGGAACGCAAAACTGCACACAGTATCCAAGGGGTGGTCCCACCAGTGCTTAACGCCTCAGAAGAAGCTGCTACAAGGTCAGGAACGGCTCTGTACAGAAAGTGTGCTTAGTCAACTTTTCTTAAAGCATGCCAGCAGAGAGAAGGTTCCCTAATACCAAAGATTACCATTGTCTGACTTAGATTTAAACATCTTTGACCACATTCCTGACCCAGACATCAAATTAAAAANNNNAAAAAAAAAAAAAAAAAAAAAAAAAAAAAAAAAAAAAAAAAAAAAAAAAAAAATCTGTCCTTAACATTGTAGTTCAACAGAGAAAGTCCAAGATAAGATTTTAGCATGAAGATGCTTTCCAATAAAATAACTTCAAAACCCCTGGATCCTTAGTTTTGGTGACCTTACATTTTCAACAAATAAATGCCATTTAGCAGTGAAAATATGAAGTAGTTACATATCTAGAATAATCTCCTAATGCTGAAAGCAGACCTCCAAAAGGTCAATCCCATAAAGTTTATCTAGCCTTTGATTACCTGGGGATCTCTTCCTGTCACACACCCAGAAGAATCACTATGCAATACACAGATGATGATACAATCTCTACTTTTGGCATTTTTCTCTTCAGTAGCTTTCCTGAATGACACCGCAAAGTTAATAGCACTCCTTCCCAATCCTAGGAAGGAGAACATCTGAAATTAGTCATTATCTTTTATGCCTAAACAATGGCTGAAAAAAGTTTAGGGAAGAAATAAGTGGGTTTATATTAATCCCCAAGGAAGTAAATTGAGACAAGTAAAAGATCAAGTAATCTGAATGTGTCACAAAAATTTGGCAAAGGAAGAAACTAGAACTTTATTTCCTGAGTTCTGACCTGAAGCCTTCTGAACTTAGCTACAAGCTTGTTGATTTTACCATTTGTATACCAAAGGCAACATACACAAAAGTACACAGAGTCAGCAATTTGAATTATGCACAATAAGGTAGCTTCTATCAGAAATATATTAATACTTTCCTATGCTCTGATTGTACTGCAGTAACACTTGGGGACAGGGGGCAGGTATATCCTAGGCTTTTTTTCCCTCCAAGTATTGATGCAAAGAATAAGTAGTGGACATTAGGCTTCTGCTCTAAGTCCTCACAACAGTTTGGCACACAAATGGCTTCCAACGTGTACCTGTGAATCCAGTGGTCCAGACACAGGCGAACACTAACAACCCTTCATCTGATGATGCTTGAGCTGAGCTATGAATCTAGCAGAGATGCCCATCAGCGCACTGACATCTACACACCTGTCTGGGGCAGAATCCAGCCCAGACACTGTGGTCAGGTTGGCATTGATTGCCAAGGCAAATACCAGGTTATGACACAATCCAGTAGTTTTGCCTAAGAGGAAGGACATCAAGCATGAAGAGAACTGTGTTTAGTGCACTTTTATTCCTATACCATGAATAAAGGAAAATGAAATATTTGTCCAGAAATGAAATATTTGTCATTGCTTGTGATCCACAATGAGTTTCCCTGGCAGACTAGGTGACAGTTATTGAAAAGCCAGAGAACTGTCTGTAGTACCAAGTGCCTGATGTCCTTGAACGTTGATTGTACAGGCAATCTGAACGCTCAGCATGGCTCACATGAGCTTGTTACTGTAGTATACCTTACACAGTATCACGTATCAACCCTTTCCTTCCCCTGCAGAGTCTAAGAGATATTTAAAACAATGGATTATAGCAGGAAGTTGGCCTCTGTGTCTCACCAGAGTTAAGCCCACTTTTAACCCTCACTGAAGTATCTCACAAAAAAAAGTTACTCTCAATTTTAAGGTTCTATGTTTAAATTGTCATCCTAATTTCACTCACCACAACGTTTCAGGATGAGGGGGAGAAAAAGATTGAACACTTAGGTCCAGATTCTCTTTTAAAATATATACATATACTGATACTGACACATACAATATATTTATCATTTATAACTGACAGAGGAATCATAAAGAAGTTCAAATGGAACCAATAGCAAGATGGGTTGAGCTGAAGGAAGAATAAAGAATAAAAGGACCAAGTAAAAATTACATGGCCCAGAAATATCTTGACTATAATAAAAAGAGAAACTGCAAAGGAATGGAGAAACCCCATGGATAATGCTTCCCACATCTCACAGAATTCCCTTTAAGAAGGACAAGAACAGATGAAGATATTTTTCTCATTTACACTGAGATATTATCAACAGCTCTGACTGGAGAGACTCTGAGAAAGAAGGTGGAAAAAAACCCACAACTTGCAAAGTTTTTGTACATCAAAAAACATGTTTAGTGCGAGCATCTCATACTAAAGACAATGACCATGGACCTACAATTTACCTGGAGAATTATATGCTCTGAACTCTTGCATTAATAAACCCATTTTAGAGTTCTGTTTCTGAAATTACTGCAGGGAGCAAAGTGCATTCCCCAAAAACTAAACCAGTTTATCCTGCCCCAAATGCTTTTCTTGAACCTAATAAAACTTCCAAGTTAACTTCTGTGTTCTCCTTAATTGCCATGCACCTGTAAGGCAGTGCCTCAGACAGCTAATAGGCTCTTTGGAGCAAGATATGCAGATACATGTCCCAAAGGCTGTGCCAATCAGATTTGCACAATAAAGTGAGATAGTAATTCTATTGCTGCGGTGATGTGAGAGAGGTCAGGCTCGTAGGGACAGGTAGCCTTGTTAGGCAAACCCTTGGACACTCAGTCACAGAAGACTCAGTAACAGGTCACCTCTGTGAACTCCCACAGACTGAAAAATACCAGAATAAGATGACTGAGCATGTAAAAATTTCTTGCCTAATGTGAAACTTTATAATGGGGCCACATGTGAATTCTGTCCTGTACGTAGAAGGGAGTATTCCTGTGCCATCATCATTACAATAAAACTACAGACTCCCATATGTAGATATTCTGCCAGCTGGAAAAGGAAACCCTTTGCATACAATGATACACATGCAAGATATTATCTCTCTGACAAGGCTTTTGGCTACAGAATCTGAAACTGCTTCAGGAGCTTAGAACTCAGAAAAAGATACCTTACTTACCAATTAACTTCTTATGGCACAAACCCTGCTTTCCTGCTCGGCACACAAGTGTTTTCAGTGCATTATGTAGCAGATATCTCCAAGGTACTTCTGGAGGTTCACCCATTTTTGAATGGAAATGCATAGGTATATTGCATGAATACCCTTTGAAATATCAATACATGCACTTTTTATGTCCGTCTGAACACAACCACCACTAATACCACATTTATCAATAAGTCTGCTCTTTTAAAAGCTATCAGCTCATGTATTCAGATCAGCGGACGCTCAACATTTCTGCTAGCCCAGCTGCATTACAGTGGACTGGGACTCAGGGCAATGTGTCACATCTTCCTTTCCAAAAGAAAATTAGCAGCATTATGGAAAACAAAGAAAATAATTTGACACCCGTTACACAGAACAGTTCAAGAAAGGGCAAGCAAAAAAACCCTAAAACACTAATACAACTATGATTGGGAAATCCACTTATTCATCAACTACGACACTATGGCACAAGTGCCATTGAGGTACTGAAAACTCCACCACAGAGATGAAAATCAACTCTGACTAAATAAGAAATCAAACAAAATTAATTGACTGACTTGCAAAGAGACACAACCAAAGACAGCAGCACTGATTACTCCACCTTGCTGGCATAAAAGGCCTTCAATAAATTACTTGCTTTTATTTAGTCTTTGACCTGGTCAGAATCAGGAAGCACATGAAGAGTTAGCTAGAATAAATGATTCTGACTTACAAAGCAAGGGGTATTTTTGGTGGTGTGGGTTTTTTGTTGGTTGTGTTGTTGGTGGTGTCTCGGTTTTTTTGGTTGGTTGGTGGTGGGTTTTTCAGTTTGGTTGGGTTTTTTTGGCGGTGATGGGGCTGTTTGGGTTTATTGTAGGTCAGTTTGGGGTTTTTTTCCTGTTTTTAATATTTGGGGGTTTTATTTTTTGTTTGGGGTTTTTGCATGCGCATGGTGTACCAAGAGCAGAGTACCAGTACAATACCAGTAGAGTTCCTCGGTTTTCAGGGCTAACCTGCATTACTCCAGGCCCCAAGTGTTCTCAGACTTGACCAGGTAAATATAACCGGTCTACAACAGGAAGTTCCAAACACTACCTGTAGCTTCCCATCTCACACAGATGGTATCAATTCCTTTTCTCACACATAATTTGATATTGCAACACTACATGACTCTTTCCTTAACACAAAGTGAATCCCATCCTATCCCCCAAATTCTAGCATTCATTTCTTTCTAGATGTGTCACTATTTACAAAACGCTTCATCTACTAGGATGTTGCAATTTTGGACCAGGAGTTGGTAACTTTTATTTTGGCAAGGTTCACATACTTAAATTTCACTTACCTCAGCAATGCTCTAGTTATCAGGCATCTCCACGATTTGCCCACTGTCCTCCCTGTTTCAATCCATAGATTTCTTCATTCTGTGTTTCCTTCTGGACATATACTGTCACAATATGGAATAAAATGGGATGCAATTTATGTTGCTAATGGCATGCATTAAATGGTGGTACAGCTATGCATTGTGCACACACAAAAAAATACATCTGTTGCACCTTCATTATCAGTCTATAGTCACTCCCTCTATAGTCGAAACAGTTGGTCCTTCTTGCTTATTAAGCATATCTTTGAAACTAAGTCGTCTAAAAACCATCTTGGCTCAGTTGTAACCAAGAGCTTCATAGGGAAGCATAACACTGATGAGCAACTGCTTTTCTTTCATTTCCGATTCTTGATTTTACCACAAACCTCGTATCAGTTAGTCAAAAACTGAATGAGTTTAGGCTGAAAACACTTCTAGAATCAAAAACATTAAAGGTATTATTTTAATCTCGGTAATTGTGTGTCCTTTTCATGGGCCAAGAAAAGACAAGGTTTCAAACCCCTTTCTCTTTAAAGATGCTCAAACAAGCAGCTTACACCACACTACAAGACAAGTCTTTTATGATGTATCTGCCAAGATGCCGCCCTTACATATTTACAGGCATCAGTAAACACTTTTTCCTTGATATTTTTAAGGAAATTGAAAGATGCCTCTAGTGCTCTATAACACGGTGACAATAAAGGGGGCAGCTAGTGTTAATCTGGGAGGGAGAGGGAAATTTTCCAAGAGAGATTCTCCTATTATCAGTCACAGAAGGTGTTCAATCCAGACAAGACAGCAAGGTGTGACACCATCTGCCCATCACTGTGGCTGTCAATGGTAATGAAATTTAGCTGTTCATGAATATTTCTTCTGTTTTGCTACAAGAGCATCAATAAGTAGTCAAAACGAAATATTGCTCATGTGACTGTGCTGCATGTATTTGTGTTTTGTTCAGTGACCAGAACAAATAAATTATTGGCACAAGGATGTCCATCCTGTTGAACCCAGGCTGTCATATGGACACAATACAGCAACTACTGCCAGCCCTGTCACCAACATGTGCAAGTCATCTCACAAATACTTTGATGACTTGTCCTGACTTCTTAATGAAGTCTTCACCCATGAGCACTATTGTTTTCAGCTGCTTTCAGTTCACTGACTTGACATTCATACTCTCCATGATTTATCATTCCTACAGTTCCTTACTTTCCGGCTGCTGGTCACTTCCATCCCTGTATCCCATGGCACCTGCTTGCTTCTGCAACAGGTGGCAGAAGCTGTCTCTGTCTCTCTGCAGCTGCCACCCTTGCCCTTATTTCACATCCTGCTTAACTCTGCACTCATCGTTCCTTGAAAGCCACCCTTCTTGTACGGAGAAATGCTCTCGAGCCTTATTCTTAGCAAAGATGAAACAAGAGACAGATTCGCCCCAGAAAGCAACACTGAAGCAGCAACAGAACCTATTCCTTAATTTCTTGATGAGCTTGCACCACTAGATGGTGCTTTCAAGAGAACCAAACAACTTAAGTCAAAGCACTGGGCAAGGTCAACACACCAGAAGGGAGAGAAAAAAAGCACAACAAATCGAACTAAAAACATACCCTTATGTTATTAAACTTGCATTCTAGGCCATGCTGTCATTCTCTGGCAGAGAAGGGAGTCTTAACACACTCTGTCATCACAACAGGGACATGACGAACAATGACGTGGTAATAAATATTCCGAGCTCTCAATTGCTTCCAGCAAAGGATACCGGGGCATGGAGAGAAGAAAATAGACTAGAGCACCCTCTGGGCAAGCAGATGTCATTTTGAGAACAGAGATGAATTACACTCAAAGTGACCTAAAGCCATCTCACTTACCACCTGTCATAGTCCCTCCAAGCATAACACTGGACCACTGGGCTCAGCAGTCTGGGAAAAAAGGGAAAAATAGTTGGTGTTCGTCCTTATGAACAGGCATGAATTGAGAGATTTGCTGGTTATTTCCACCATTCAACCTCATTAAACAAACCATAAGAAAAGCTTAGCAACTGCTTTTTCAATCATGTTTTAAAACACATGTAACATTGCTGTATAGATACACAGCTCTGCCAGCTGGAAGCTTCAAGATGTGTTGTTTTGCCTCATGCTCTAATCAGGTAATGAATAGAACATGGCACAGAACAAATATATACATTTTAATTTCAGTCTTTGCACTGTTTTATTGTTTGTTTAAGCCAGCCCAACTGAGACTCTTTGCACTATACGCCCCTGGTTGCATTCCATTGGAAACAAAGGCATATTTGAGAGAAGTACCTCTCACAAAGAGGTATTGATGAACCAGAAATCAGAGTCTGGACAAATGACCATTTTTCTATAAACACAGCTCTATTGTTTCAGCTGTTCTTCTCCCAGGGAATAAATATTTCATTATTCAAAGCAGTGTCTGAAAAAGCAGAACAACTCCTCCCCGTTCAACCAATAATCTTCCCCTCTTCACTCTAGGAAAACCGAACTCCATGGTATCCATTATCCCTTGCTTGCAATATTTCTATTAATTTTTTCACTCTCAACTTGTCCACAAATATGACCGTGGCGTTAAAAAGAGAAAGTCCAAGCCAATTAAGACACGTGCCGCAATTTCTGTGATCACTTGCCCACCACCACACAGTAATTCCAACTTGCTCTTTGCATCTGCACCACCTATGCTTAACTCTTGGTTTTGCTACTACCAATGCCTTCATTTTCACTAATCCTGTCTTTTTTTTTTGCTTTATTCCATCCCTCAAACTGCCTCCCCTGCAATGAGTTCCTTGCCAAGTATATTCTCAGCTATTTCATGGATACAAAATCAATGGGAGGAACCAATTCTGTCTTCCCTCCAGCCTCATCAGATTTCAACATCTAATCTGAGTCAGGAACACTTTCTTTCTGGGAATCACTGTTTCTGATCCACATGAACCCCAGAGCACCAGAGTTACAAAGCAAGCCAGCGTTTCAGTAGGTGTGGAGGGATATTTCCATACTGGCACCCTAAATCCACACTCCGGCCAAGATGGAAAGAATGCAGGTGTATAGTCTCTCTAGTGTCCTACACCTCAAAAGAGCACTGAGGGGAGAACTCATTGCTGTCTTCAGCTGTCCAGTGGGATTGAGGAAAGGGAAGAGCAAAGCTCTTTTGGGAAGCGTTCAGTGATACTATGAAAGGCAATGGACACAAAGGCCAAGACCAGAAGAGCTGACTAAACACTTGTAAAAAACAACATTGTTGTCAAACACAGAAAGGTTGCCCAAATAGGCTATGGAATCCTGATACTCATGTGTTCCAGACTGAAGTGGTCAGGCCCGAAGCACTGAAAACTAGTATGACCAGTCCTTGGCAGGGATGGGATTAGACCTCCAGCTTCCAACCTGTGTTATTTTAGGATTCCCAAACTCAAGGATGTCGGTATCTGGAGTAACTGTGGCCAGTAACAATCTCCAAAACTTCTACAAGGGCAACATTAAGCAGCAGACCCCTCCTCTACAGAAGGAAGATTGAATTAGGCTCCCAAATATTCAAATATACATATGACAGTTCTGTAATGGATTTTAATACATTCCATTCACAGCACACAAAACCAAAAATCCCAATAATCAGTAACTAAGTCTCAGTTAATAATCACATATAGAAAAAAATCAAAAAAACCCCAACAACTTGCACCACAAAAAAAAAGGAAATAATTACATTACTTGCAAACTGATCAAGCTTTGCCATGCTTTATCAATAAAGGAACCAACCTTCCAAAATTGTTGGTAAAACTAGAGTGTAGGAGGAGAGGTTAATAATGAAATGGCAGATTTTTTTCTTCCGTAAACATACTTTCGATCAGCTGCAGTTCAGTCATTACAACTAGAGCTGTAATGTAAATAGGATAATGGGACAAATCGAAGTGTAACAGGTCACCGCTCCAAACATTTTCATGCTCTTGCATATATTTAACACACTCTTGATATGAAGTAAGACCCAGCTTCCCTTAGCAAAACATTCGATATATTACTCAATGTTCCCAGGAAGGCTTTTATATGAATGTACTCGGCAACGGATAATAGCTTCCATTAAATCACTGAGGGCTGAGTAAAGGACAAGGTCCTGCAGAAGAAGATCATTGATACGAGGAGACAAACACAGGAAACCCATCATTATGGGATGATATCAACACCGGGCTGCAGATAGATGGAAGATTTCTGTATTGAGAAACAGCATCTGCTTCTCCCCGACATCACAAATTCAGGCCAACACATCTGTCTGCAATTACGTTATTCCCATCCCATTTTGCTTTACTTGGTGGATCATAAGCACAGATGGGGTTACATAGATATCCACAGATACAGGACACAAGCTAGTTAGTTGAGAATGTATTAATGAAAAGACTACGCAAAGAAAATAAAGAGAGAATTAATACAAGGCAAATTTTCCCTCCAAGAGGAGAGAAGCAAAGATTCCTAGAAGACAAAACCAGACAAAATGCTTATTGGAAAAGGAGAGAACAGATTTTCAATAATACAAAATATTAGTTGTTTTTTCTGCAACTGTTTAAAACCAACTTCCTAGAGTTTGTATAAATCAGGTTGCTGATATTCTTGCTACTTACTTAAAAATATTTCCCTTGTTCTATTTAATACATTACATTATTCAGAATTACATCAAAATTGTTAAATGCATGAAAAGTTTAAAAGTTAGTACATAAGAAACTCATGAAGAACTTGGACAAATATACATATAATGACTCATTTGAGACCTCTGACTTGAAAGAAACAAGTATGGCATCAGGGTATGACATGGCACACCAGTAGATTTCTAATATCTACACTTATAATTAAAAACTTTTTTTTAGCTTGTTGGAGCTCTAATTTGTTAAAGCTATTCTTTTCCCTAGTTTTGAGAGAAATGGAAATGGGTTCCTGACATTCTTAGAAGTGTCTTTCCTATCCTTCTCTCGGTATTTAGTTCGTCTTCTAAATAAAAGGGAGGAAGAAAGGCTATACTGAAAACTAAATTAATGAGAGCACTTTGGAGAGAAAATTACTTTCAATTTGTTCTCTCTTCCAAAGCAGATCGCCTGCCCTTAGTGATTCATTCCACACTTTCAGGCCTCTAAGCTTTCTGGCTGCCTTAAGCACAAAGACAGCATGAAATAGTTGAAACAACAACGAGAAGAAACTTGACATTGTAGGAAACATTACCAGACATACTCTTTAAAAACAGATAAAAGCAGTAGCATATGGTAAAGCCACAAAAGGGACAATGTAAAATGACCCCAGCAGGTATTCTAAAAGGTGTAGCTATAAAACCAAGACACAGCTTCAGTTGCAAAAGGCTGTGGTCTCAAACAGACTTTGAAGGTGAAATCGCAGAGTATGGATGCATTTCTTAGAGCCGAGCAGAAGAAGTGACACCTAAGGAAAAAAGGCTTCTGCAGCATTCAAAAGACAGTGTGACAGAACGCTTTTATTACTGGGGCTGCTTAAAAGCACAAGACAAGGGAAAATAGTTCGTAAGGCAGCCAGGAATGCATAAAGATGAAAGTCTATTACTGTAAAGACTGAAGAAAAAAATGGGACAACTTCCTCGGAAGCCTGCTTCTCCATCTGAAGCACAAAGAGGTCCTCTGATACTGGAAGCAGTGGATGGCAGCGATTTCAGTTTGACATTCTCAGAGTATACCCTAATGCTTGCAAAATGAAACACACAGACATACAAGAGAGGAACTTGTTTGGAAGATCTGACATGAGGACACGGTGATGGCTACCCAAACATTGGGAAACAACTTCTTGGCACGTGGTAGGTACGTAGAGTGACTTTGGCACACTTCCCATCACACCCAACAGCAGAGTTACAACAAGACGAACCAGCACCGCTGGTGATGGCCCACAGCTGCACAATAAGCTCGGTACTAGAAGTTCCTGGCTTCCCAAAGCATTGCACAGCTGAGATAAGCTTGTGGCACTTGGAATGCCATATTCTCTCCCCTCTCTGGATTCACAGCCGTGGCCAGACTTGATTTCCATAGAAGACTGGATTCACAATGCTGTTGGGTTACTTTGCTTCCCACCAGTTGCTAGAAGTCACTGTCCCCTACCCCTCCCAGCTTTGTATATAAGTGTATTTTTAGTAATCACCTGGCACTGGAGCTTGAACTCAGGATCTCTTCTCCTGTACCCCTTGCAAACATCCCAAAAAAAAGACTGGAGAGCACTGCTCTAGTTTTTAATCTCTCACTTCTTATAAAGATCTGATCAGCAATTCAGGATTGAAAAGGACCTCCTGGGCTGGGACTATTAACTATTGCAGGAACTCAGTCCTACGATGTCTTTTACAGACCCATCACATGCATCTTAAAATCAGAGTAGCTTTCTGACAAATGGAAACGGTATAGCAGGTTATAGTCACGATTAGTTTACCAAGTGGAGCCTGGCACCACCTGAGGAGACAAGACATCTAATGAAGGAAGGACATGGGTTTTTTTTTAGCAGACTCTTAATACTATTTAACAAATGTTTTCAGACTACTGCTTAGTGTCATGTTTGACTATAAAGACTTCAACACGCCAAGCCTGAGAGAGCTTGACAACAGGAGGAGATAAAAAAAAAAGAAGGAAAAACAGAAAAGGAGCCAACTGCATGAGACACAGGGTAAGTACAGAATTTCATTTAAAGAAGGCTCATAACTACCATTTTGTCCAGCTTTTACCACTCTACAGCCAAGGCTATGAAGACTCTTGTAATAATTTATAAAACAGAAAGCCAAATACACACACCCCCCCCACATCACACCCCTATCACTTGTGTCAGTATGGAATTACCACCTAGATCTCAGTTCATTTAACTATTTCCTTGAAACCCTTTTGAGGTGCTACTCACTGTGTTCATTGCTGTTGCTTCGCAGATGGGCTAAGGAGAACAAACAAGATGCACAGATCTTTGGCACTTGGTGTTTTCTCAATAGGTGTGGCAAGAGCTCTTTTATCAATAAGAAATGGTGCAAGAATCGAAGACAATACAATATGCTGGAGCAATACATTTGTTTGTTTTAGTGCTCTTTTTTTCCTTTCACTCAAACAGCAACATGTTGTAGTAGAGTATCCAGGCAGCATTAATTATCTTACTTATTACATACCAACTAACCTTTTCTGCTTATGCAGGAAAAAACCCAACCCCATAGCTTACTGTCATGGATAACTTAAGCTAGAACTGTAAATGCAAAACTAAGCAGTACTTCCTGAAACCACTTAGAAGGAAGCGTAAAACCAAAACACAATCAAGCATCTTGTTGGATTGGTTCGCCCTCGCTGCAGCTAGATTTTGAACTCACTACTTGTTAAAATATGTACATAATGTCAGTGGTGTCTGAAATAGTACTAATTTTATACCTAGCTCTTGCAGGAGCTAGGTATAAAATTAGTACTAACACCAAGCTTTAGTATTTTAGATTTTTTTTTTTTGCCTTCTAAAATAAAACTATCATAGTAGCCTTTTATGATAACTTCTTCCTGCCTAATGAACTAATTAAATAAGCAACCTCCACTACTTAATAGACTTTGAATACCACTTGGTATTTTAAACTGAAAAAAGACTACCACCAGTACCTGTTTTATGCTGTTTTCCTCAAGTTTAAAGAAATGAAGTCACAGCTGTTCACTTTGAAGAGGAATAAGAATAGCTATACATAACATTATTTGCCTAAGATACTAAAAACCTGTAAAATAGCAAACTATATGTGCAAACATTTTTAACCGCAACAAAAAAAGATAATGTTCTCACATGCAGGTTTTTTTACAAACTTAATTACTAATCTTATGAAATTGAATTTAAAACTATTTTCTTGAAAGTGTGAACAGAAACATTCATCTTGCCACTTCTATATTACTTTTCAAAAGCACACTGAGGAATATGTTACCACACAATTCAAGAAGTGACTGCATAATTGGAGAGGAACAATATTAAAACACAGGAATGATACAGAGTTGCACAGGTTTTGAACCTACTTCACTGTAAGACCATTAAGTCTAGGAAAAAAACTAAATTAACAGAAAGTCACCAAAATAGATAACATAAAAACAAAACTCTACTCAGCTAACAAGTACCTACACCATACCTAACACTGCCTGCCTACTCGCATTTCAACATCACCCTAGAACTTTAAAATGCTCAGGGATAAACACAGCCAAAGTTTCCAGAACCAACTTCTGTAAAAACATATGACCTTTACTTACTAACAGGAAAACCACTCAAGAAGAGTCTTTTACTTTTCTGACTACATTTTCACATGCAGAATTCTGCTTAAAACAGTACAAAACTAGCAACAAAAATAAGAAGCTAATGGGTTTCTCTGCTCTCTAGGTTAGAGCTCTGGACACCAGAAATACCCTAGGGGTTAACAAAATTCTTCAGGCCACTCTCCAGTTTCTAACAGGGGGAAAAGAAAACACCCTTGAGAGACAGCATAGTCCCTTCTGATAATTAACTCCCTTATTACTCACTCAGAATACCCAGTCACTGTATTTGCACAGTGACAGGGTCAAACCCTACCTTCAGGACTGATTTATAGCACGCCTACCCACAAAACTACTCACCCCATTACAAACCTTGTTCAACCAGCCTGCCTTTTTAACTTTCCGGGGTAATAAACGAAATCAAGGTCAGCTGTTTTTCATGAAGAGCTTCCTTTCATCTCTTTAACCTGCTTTGGTGCTCGCTGCAGTTACTGTCACCTGTTCTTGAATCACAGCTTCTAGTGAATAGCAGGTGTGTAGCTGTCATATCTACCCCCTTCATGGTGTTGCAGATCTTGACCAAATCCTCTCTCAGTTATTCCCTTTCCACACAGAAGAGTTCCACCTTCTTTAGTCTCTCCTCATGAGAGAGCTGCTTGATCCCCTCAAACATTTTAAGTGCTCCTCCCTGTGCCTTCTCTAGCCACAGAACATCCCTTACAACAAGGCACAGTGAAGCGGGATTTATGGTTTTAACATTTTTCTACATTAAAGTGTTCTGACTCCATGGTCAACAAACCTCCACAGAAAGTTACAGTACTGCCAGACAAGGAACGTAAGAGATGAGGTGTCACCTAAATTTGGCCATAAAAGTGTCCTTCTTCCTTTGTTAAAATTTTTGCCCCAGGAAATAGAACATTATGTTTTGTAATCACACAGGCTGCGCTGAAAGAACAACTGCAGGCACATCACAGATTTCTCATCTAGGAGGAAAACTGTCTGCTGCCACCCAAACGTACATCAGTTAAGTAGAAATTACCATTTCACGCTTACACGAGCCACAAAGCGTAGGGTGATCACTCTGTAGTTCTCTGTTGGGAACCACCACTTACAGCTGTAATGCACAGCTATGGGACTCACCCATACAGGTAGAATTAACTTGTATGTTAGCGTCACTTCTGTGAGATAATAAGGCCAACAGCTGCCTACAGCAAAGGCAGACTCGTTTGTACATTTTTCCTATTTCTATGGGGGTCTGTGAGCAAGTTCCAAAGACGTGGCAAGCAGATCTAGAAGTGCTGGTTGTCTGGTAACACTGCAGTTAAATTCAGTACTGTACAATTCAGATGATTAATTCCTTCTGGTATATTGGAAAGGCTAAAGAACTACAAACCCTATAGAAATAAATTAGTTTGGCTGCTTATGACTGCATGTCAATTAGGAAGCAAGAGCAGCTAACACTGTCTTGGAATCTGAGTAACAAGGAACGTGATATTCGTACTTTGCTCTGTAAAAGCTCTTGAGGTATGTGCATGTATAGCCAAAACAATTGAGGCTGAGGAAAATCTACTTGATGAACAGTATGTGAATCATCATGATCCAGAAACCTACTGGAGAAATTCCTGCCCCTTTGGTCAGCAGACCTGTGCAAATCAGTAGAAAAGCACAAGAGACATAATCTTCAATATAACTTACACATATTGTCCAGTTCAATTAATTAGATTTGCAGAATCACAAGTCTGGAATTAACAGCATAGTATTTCTTGATTCTTACAAACATGACAAGAAGAAGAAAACAGAACAGGGAACAGTTGTCTTCATCCAACAGAATGGAGTTCTAACTTCATTCTGTTGGATGAAGGCACTCTGCAACCTCAGAGACACAATGTCACATCAAGAGGCATTTCTTGCTCCTCAGCCAGTAAATATAACTTTGATGACATCACTGTCCAACTTAAAAGCAAATTAATTAAATTCCTCTCCTGAAACATAGTTTGAAGGTGTCCCTTTGGACAACGATAGACGGTTCTTCAAAAACACTTCTGAAATGTTTATTAGCTCTCTAAAACTTTAACAAAAATTAAGAATGCTTCGTATTTATAGCATTTTGTGAACTTTTATGATTTTATTTGAATCTGATTTCCTTATCACAATTTCGAATTGCAAGACTCTCAAATTTTTGCAACACAGAGTTACTTTGTTAGGAATTTACTGGAGAACAAAAAAAATCCCTGTTTTGGTAGTTGGCTGTATACCTTATACACATTAGAATTATAATAATAGCTTAGTTAATAATGAATGCCTTATATTTACTTTGAAAGAAATACAACATCGTTAAATACAAAATCATACGCACATCTGGAGTTGGAAATAAAATCAATTTTGCAATAGCATGTAACCATAACAGGCAAAGACAGGACAATATGATGCACATACATCTAGAGTTGAAGTATTTGCACCAAGGAAAGGTGCCATTATAACAAATGTAGGATTTTATGAGAAAATCATTAACTCTTGAACACATTAATTTTCAGCAAAATGTTGTGTCTGACCTATTCTTGTCTGCTCAAGATAGGAAACTGGGAAGGCAGAACAGTGAGGAAATCAAGCACGTCTGACATGCTGACAGGAAAGGTAGAGTGTGTGGGGAATAACACAAAAGCTTTTAGAAGTAACATTCATTCCTGAGTTAGTATTATATAGCACACAGTAATTAAATTCAAAGTACTACCACCACCGTGAAACACTTTCAGTACAACATTCCATGAAGAAACCTTTAATTTTTTACCAAGGTCTGGTAAATAATTGTAATAGAATTCCCCAGGTAACTGCACCGATTGCCACTTTCACAGAGAGAACAGCTTTATTAAAGCTGCTACCCAAGAAACCAAAGCAATACTGATAAACCTGCAGGAGATCCCAGCACAGCTCAGGAAGGTCTGAACAAAATCTACACTTGCTTCAAATCTAGAGTTATTGCCATGGTTGTGCCTTAGGAATGGTTCTCCTGCTTTTGGATTTACTAAATGGGTTGCCACTGGAATAAGAACATCATTTGGCTATGCAGAGGAACTGAATTTATTCAATTCTTACCTAATACAAATTGAAATTTATTTTGCCTACAAGTAACTAAACCTTTCAACACAACAGAGTGAATATAGTTGATTTTGGGACATTTAACTTCAGAACTTCATTTTCAGAGCTCAATATTTACCTTACGCCAAGGGCCACCATTAGCTTGTAGGATTTCAGTACCACCCATGAAAGTTTAACACATGATTTAATGTTAACTGGACATTAAAAGGGGCATGAGGTTTGAGAAACTTTAATGATTTGTTCTTTATGTGAGAAACAGAAGAGCTCATAAAAAGCTCTATAACAAATATAAAGAAAAATTTTATGTCCCAAATAAATTGGATTGATTTGAATGAAAGTAAAGTTTCATTTTCTTTTCCAAGCCATCTTGACTAGAATGGAGAGCAATTTAAAGCTTATGTTCATTTTTCTTATCATGCCATTTCATTAACCTATCATACCAATTTCATTAACTTTTTTGTTTTGTCTGATGAAATTTAAACCTTCACTTTTATTAAAGGAGAAACTTAATCTGTCAAATCAGAAAGATAATGTGAGAATTCTTGTCCTTTAAAGCTCATTGCAAAAACTCCAGCAAACTTGTAAGTTAAAAGAAAGAGGGAAAGTTTAGATTTTAGAGTGTGTGAGAGGTGAGGGGGGCAAATCTTATTCTTTCAAAGAACTTTACCGTCTGTCAGCTATGAGATTACAGTTTTATTATATTTTGATATATCACTAGTAAATAATAAGTGAATAACAGAAAAAAAAAACCCAAATCCACACCCACCCAAACCACACACACACAAAACCAACTGGAGATTTAGCGTCTGTATTTAAAGCCTGCCAGGTGAGAGAGGACGGGATAACTACGTTGTTTAGTTGGCACTTAACTAGCCAATCACTGGGACGTGGCTTCGAGCAACCTGGTCCAGGGGAAGGTGTCCCTGCCTATGGTACGGGGCTGGAACCGAAAGCAGCCGCGCCGGGGCTGATTGGCGGAGGCGGTTCCGGTCCCTCCCGCCAGAGGCGGGCACGGGGGACCTGCCCTGTGCCCGGAGCTGCCCGCCGTCCCGGTAGCGGGCCAGTGCATGGGGCGGGAGGGTAGCCGAGTCTTTCCTCGGACCCGGGGGCGAGCGGCAGTGCAGGTGCATGCGGTGGGGCGGAGCGGGGGCAGCCCGGAGTGATGCGAAGTTGAGGGAGGACGGAGCGAGGGAGCCTCCTCTGCTCGCAGGGCAGCCCAGCCCCGCAGCAGGTGCAGCAGAGCCCGGGCGGAGGCACCGGCGGGCCCGGCGCTCCCGGCGCCGCAGCAGCGCCGCAGCCCGGGCCGGGCGGACCCGGCTGAAGGACAAGAGCCCCGAGCGGAGCTGCGGTCGTCGGCTCCTTACCA
>VZTI01004943.1:299922-359819 GCA_013397865.1 Struthidea cinerea | reverse complement strand
TGAGGACGGAGCTGGGGGGGTGTGGGGGAGCGCCATGTCCTGAGGGGCGCCAGAAGGACACGTCCCTTCCCGCCCTTTTCGTGAGGGGCGCTCGGGCGGGGGGAGAAGAGGGGCCCGGGGGCGGCGCGCACGGTACCTGTGTGGCGTGGCAGGCGGGCACTCATCAGGCGGGTTCTGGCGTGGTCGTCGTCTGGCTCCGCAGCGGTGAGTGCGGAGAAGCCCGGCAGGTGCCGGCGTTGCTCCTTGAGGAAGTTTGAGCGCCGCGAGAGAAGAGGGGGCAGGAGGGCTGAGGGGGCACCCACCCGCCCGCGGGGTCCCTCAGCGGCGGCTCCGCAGCCCTGAGGGGAGGCGCGCTGGCGGTGCTTGGCGCGCGCGGGGCGCTGAGGGCGGGGGCGCGGGGACGCGGGAGCCCGCCGCTTTTCGGACGCCGAATTCTGGCTTGTTTTGGCGGGTCCCCATTAACTCCTTGGTGCCGCCGACAGCCGGCCCGCGGTGGTGTCAGCGGGGGGGTAGCACCGCGGTGTGTGGGCGCAGAGCCCCCCGTGTTGGGTTGCCACCCGGCTGCCAGCTTGGGGACGTGGTGTGAGGGACATCACAGACCTGGGATGACTCCCATCGCGCCTGGGGTGCAGTGCCCTCCCTGGATATTCCCCGAGTTTCCACATCCCAGCCGCCTCTGAAGGAACAGCGTTGCGTAATTGCTGCTGCGCCTCCCGGTTGGGCTCAAAAAGGAGGAAAACGGTCAAGCGTGAACTTTTCAGGCGACACATCGCTGAAGTTGCGGTGTTTAAGCGGAGATCAAGTGGCGTCTTGTCTCTTATTGTCTACCTCCTCGTTTGAGCCCTGGCCGTGGAACAGCAGGGAATCACTGGGAATTGCGCAGCCCGTTTTGCACGCTCATCAGAGTTCCCTGGGGATGGACAGCAGGGAGTAACCCCAGTAGTAGGCATCCTTGAAGGTCTCCTCCCCCGAAGCAAACATCTTGAAATGAATATTTTTGGTTTGTTGTTTTTTTTTTTTTTCCATGTTATGACCAAATGACTTAATTTATGGAATAATTTACATGATACCACTTATTTCCAGACTTTTATTACACACATTTTCTCAGTTAACATTTGCAATCTGAAGCTGCCTGCCTGCTTTTCCGAGCAATTATCGCGCAAGGTCGCTTAGTTATTTTAGCTGAGCTAGTTTTAAAGCACCGACGTTACATAGTGTGCAGTTAACCTTTGCTTCACGTTTCCTCGGTTTTGTTCCTTTGTTTCAGTCATTGATCCAGGCCGAACACTGGATACTGCAGTGGCTCTTCTTTTCCGAAAGACTCCAGTTTGTGCTGGCGTCTTGTGCTCCGAGACACTTTTCATGCTGTTGTGAAAATATTTCAGTTGAAATACAAGGAAATGAGTATTTAGCACAAAATGCTTGTGATTTATTTTTGCCTTTTTTTTTTTGCATGTTTCCTGTTAACAGAAGCTCTTTATAGAACACAAGAAAAGATTTGTTTTGTGATGTGTCTGTTAAATATTGAGACTCTGAGGTGAGAATCATGTCAGTGTTTTGTAAACGCTAGATTTTATTTTCTTAGAGTGCTTCCAAACAGTTGGGTTGTTCTAAAGCAGGATTTGGGTGGAGAAACCCAGGGGATTAACCAGGGCTGGAGGACAGGACATCTGAAATGATCCTGCATCCTTCTTCTGTGCAGGGTGATGTCACCTGAGCTCTGAGTCCTCTCCTTGCCTGTGTGAGCGGATTGGAGAAAAGTGACTTGCTGAGTAAGTGGTCATGAAGCAGTGGATTGGTTTTGGTGGATTGAATTGGTGGCAATATCAGCTTGGTGAATGGCTACTGGCTGTTGTGCCTTGCTGGCATAGCTTTGTGCGTGGCCTTCTCTGTACCTGTTGTGAGGGTACAGAGGGTATGATTTGCTGGAGTGCTCTTCCTGCTACTTGAAAAATGTTCTGCAATAATTATATTTGTAAGTGTAACGACGTCTGTCCTGACTTGCTTATTTTCTAATTGACTTTCTTGAGCATGAGATGCATTAGTTCTGACTTAAACTGCCGAGTGTTTATTGAGCACGCCTCCTTTTTTTGGTTTTTTTCCACTTTGGGCTCTTTCAAGTGCTTTTTGTCCGCATCATTGTTTTAACCAGGTTGCTCCCTTTAGAACAGTACAGGGTTTATTCCTTGTTGGTCAAGTGCCTTATCTTGTACTTACAAGAGAAATCCCACTGCAGTATTAAAGCCTGTTGGGTTGGTTGTGGTGAGACCAAATTCATGAGATGCTTAGCAAATGAAATACCTTTTTTTCCTCCAGATCTAGACGTTCAACAAATATTTTTATTTCTGTGTGATTATTACAAAGTCATATTTGTGAAGAGGACTGTGTTTGAGAAATGCTGAGACATGAGAAGCATTTGACATCGTTCGCCTCCTGTGTTGGTATTTTTGTCCTCAGAAAAATTTCAGCATGGATTGACCTCTTATTGTTGTTTTAGAAAGTATCTTTGGGCTGAAAACTGACATTCTGATACAGCTCCAAGTGTTTGTGAATAGGTATTGTAGAGGGCTCTTCTCCTTGTTTTCCAGGAAGTAAAATACACTAGAAGCCTTTAATAGAATTCTCTGTCCTTCCCCCAGGACAGCTATGCTTGGAGGCAATTTCCAAGACTTATGACATAAGGTTTGTTGAACCCTTTGATGAATTATTTTTAATCTTTTATGACACTTGGATGTATGTATGTTGAAATGCTCAGGGTGTGAGGTCCTGATATTCCTTGTAAGAAATAAGCATTTAAATGGTTTCTAGCCGGAACTGTGGTTATAAACTGGTTTGTTATGACCATTTCTCTTAAACAGCACAGTTGTCATGCCCATAATTTTATTTGTATAGGGAAACAAGCATAGCTTTCTTCTTTGCTCCATGCTGTTCTTTCCTCCTATGAATGGATGGTTCAGCTTCACAAAAAATCAGCAACTTAAGTCTATTTTCCGTTCTTACTCAGTAACCAAAGGGAGAGTTAATGGGAAGTCTTGAGTCAGCTTCTGATTCTGAGCTGAGCTGGAAATGAGCCTTGACGCCCTGCAGAAACAGCATGCTTTAAAAAAATTAAAATATTAAGGTTGTGTCTCAGTGTATTTAGAGGGAGGTAACAGTGTCAATGTATAAGTTGGAGGACCTTCCAAGTTTCTTAATTCAAGACTATACTCCATTAGAGAAATTATTTTCACCACCAGTCTGGAAAAATGTATTTAATTTATTTGTTATACCTGGAGATGAAGTCCATAAGTGTAACAAAACCTTCAGACATTTAATTTAGATATCCAGGACTTTAGATTAAAATGCAGTTACATATGTTGTATTTGATTTTGTTGGGTTTTTTTCCTGCAGCCCCCATCCAATTTAAAAGTTATTTGACTTAAGTCAAATGAATAAGGTTCTTTAATGCCAAGAACACTAATTCATGAAATACACATTTTAAAAAGTATTGCAAAAACTTTCAACAAAAATTAAGTATTAGCTTTAAAAAAAAATCACAAAAAAACCCCAGCACAAACAAACAAAAAAGAGAAGCAAAAAGGACTCAAGAAAACACATGGCCAGTACTCCCGTGTTCTTACTTGCTCTTAGCTTTATTTTCAGGACATCATTGTTGTCTTTCCAATTTAAAGTTTCACCTGAAAAATACTCAAATTTGGGCCGAAGTGAGGTGTCTTCTGGCTTACACTGCAAATGAGATGAAAGGAGCATCTCTCTGAATGAAATCTGGGTGAGGAACAGGAATTTACCCAGGATGCTTCTTTCAACACAAGAGATGCACAGCTTGCTTGTGAGGTGAGGTGGGAAGTGTGGCTGCAGAGCCCACTGCCATGACGAGCCCCAGCAGCTGTGGTAGTACTTTATGTAGTATCTGCTTCAGATTTATAAGTACTAGGGATTTTTAAAATTAGATAGTTAGGGTTAGAGAGCATAGGTGCTGTTTGCAAGGAGCTAAATATTTATTTTGTAGGTTTGCTTGGGAAGCCACTTCTGCCAATTTATCATAATGCAAACGTCTGCTCAAAAGCGCTTCTCTTAAATAGCGTGGTGTGCTGAGGTGGACCTTGTTGCAGTATCCTTCTCAGGAGTGTTCTTGACTAGAAGATGGCTGCCACTGGAGAGCTGGGTTTGGCATTATCCAAAGTCACCATAGTTCAGTTAAAAGCTGTACCCCAATGCAATGTAAATGCTGAGAGAGCTTTGTTGGAGAATTACACCCCTGATCAAGCCTTGCTGGTCCTTAGAAGAACGTTATTTCCTGAAACTGAGCTTTGAGGGGTGTGTGGTGATGTGTGTCCCTGGGCACAAAAGTTTATCAAAGTAATCAAGCTTAAAATGCTTGTGTGAAGTGTTGTCTGCACACATTTTGCTTCCCAGCAGTGCAAAGTGGAAAATTCCGATGTGTATTTCAGTAACGTGTCTGGATAGGCCAGTCTAGTGCTTGGGGCATCCAAGAATTGTGGGGCTAAAAGGAAATGGGAACTGTTGGTGTAAATCCTGTGAGGGCTTGTGTGGAAACTTGCCCAAGGACAGTTGATGATTATCTGCATTTTTTTTTTCCAAGTTGAGAATCTTGAAAAACTGATCCGAGTGTGTAAAAGACAGGAGTAAAGCTGTCATCTCTCTTTAACCATTCATAATGGTAAATCATTCATTACTGTGCTTTGTGACACTTTGGTAATTATTTTGCTTGTTTATCAATTAGCTTTGTTTTCATCAAAGTACACTTGAAGATTGGAGTATTCCGCAACATTTTATTTCAGACTATACGTGTATTAGGCAATCAATCTTGCCTTAAACTGCTTGCTAATGAAATAACTGAACTACAGCTATAGGCTATAAAGTTACTTTTGTTATAAACCCCCATCAGGTACTTATTACTATACAGCGTTCATGCTCAAAAAGTTTACTTGCTTTCCAGAAGTGGAGGAATACCTGGGAAGTATTCATTATTATTCATTCATACCCATTTTGGTGGGAAGGAACAGACATGTGCGTGTGTAGAACCACTTGGGGTGTGTCTGGATGGTTTATTGTTCATTTATTTTGGTTTTCCACCCAGATCATTCTGGAAATTGTAGTCTCAGAGGCGGGAACCATCTTCGTCTTGATCCTCTGTAACCTTTGGATTTGTTTTCTCTTTTCTCTGGTATTGGGGAATTAACAGATTGTACTTAAGTCTTGGACTGTCTTAGAAAATCTACAAACCCCATCTTTAGACCGTTCCTTTCTGGAATTTTGCTCTAGTCTTAGTCAACTACTGGTGCTAGAAACTCGCAGGAAGCTTATGTGTATTTAAAAATTTTTATACAGCTACCAAAAAAAAAAAAAACAAACAAACAAACAAAAAAAAACCAACAAAAAGCAGCCCCAACCCTTACTGGAGTGTATTTTGCACCTTTTATAAGATTCCCAAGTTGATTTCTGTCCCCTGTAGCTCTGGTAAGTGATGTGGTCTTGCTCTTAAAATCAGAATCTCAGGATTAAACTACACTGGAAAGCTGTTACACTACTTTTATCCTTACTCTAGGCCCAGATTCTACAAGGAGATAGGTCAAAGCAGGCACTCCAAAACACAAATCTGAAAGCAACAGACAACAATTGAATTTGAGGGAAACCAACCTGTAAATTTCAAAACGTGAGCTATTATTTAACAGACTGAATAAGCTGAATGTTTTTGGCATGTGTGGTGTTGCTGCAGTTATTTTAATTGAGCTGAATAAGAGCAAAGCATAATGAAACCAAGTATTTTTACTTTATTCCAAGTTGTATTTCCCACTGCAGAAGCAAACCTGTGATAGTTTCCTTTGTGATTGTGTTTGTGTGGCTTGTTAAAATGTGCTTATTTGCTATAGGATGAAGTCAGAAACAGAACAAAGAAATTCATTGAGTGCTTCTGGGTGTCATGTGATGGCATGACCAGGGAGAGCTTGTACCAAGCTGAAGCCAGCTGGAGTGAAAGGCAAAGCATCCCCCCAATAGTTATTGAAGTTAAAAGAAAATCCCGGTAAAGTGGGTTTAAGTTTAAAACTAATGTTGTTTCAGGTCCTGAGGTTTGTTCATGAGGGAAACTTCATGCTTGGGTGATGGTAGCATATAACTACAGGCACCAACGAATTAAGCTCACAGCGAAGTGCACTGCAATTTCTTCCAGCCCCTTCTTCAGAGGGTCATTTTATCAAAGGAGATCCAGTCACTAATTAAAGTGTTGAAAATCAGAGTCAGGTTTTTTCTTTTTTTCCTCCTTTTTTCTTTCTTTTTAGCACTTCATTCAGCCACTATTTCAGCCTGTCTTTTGATGCCAGTGTGAGAGCAAAGGCTTCATGGGCAGCTTTGACCCTTCAGTGGAGGGATCTTTGTGTCCATCAGCTGCTGTGGCACTTGTGCCTCATGCTCTCTGCAGGTAGAAAGTTTCCTTTAATTTTCAGCACTTAGTCCTGTGGTGAGTTATTCTGTTCCTGGGCTCTTCAGGGCAGCGTGGTCACACAGCAGGAGCAGGGCCACTAAATAACATCTTCACCAGCACTGGTGTGTCCCCAGGAAAGGTGGAGTTAACCTGTTGGCTTCTCTCGGTTACTACCCCCAGCCCTGGATATCACAGCAATGTTTCTGGTTCTTTCTGGTGCAAAATGGCTGCAGCAGGTCGAGAAACTTACGGTTTCAGGTCTGAGTACTTGGATGAAAGGTCTCCAGGAGCTGAGGGGACTTTATCAACGGACTTGAATGTTGTTGCCAAAATACAGTGTCTTGTGTGAGTTCCCGGTAGCTGTGAAGGAAGGCGCGTAATTTGTCAGGAAAGGTTCTCACGTTGTCTTGGCTGAAGCAGACAAATCTCTCCACCAGGAATATGTGTGTCTCACTTGCAGACAGATGGCTCTTCGCTGTGTGCAGTCAGCAGCTGTCTTTCCAAGGTGCTGGGGGTGGGATAACCATGGGCAACGAGGAACAGAGCTGCAGAATGGAGAGCGCCAATGCGGAGAAATACGAGCCGCTGGCACACGGAATCACGTTGCCCCCAGTGGAAGGCATGCAGGTTTTGGAGCAATGTGTAAGCTACTGGCTTCGCTGATCCTCACTATGTAAAGTGTCACAAATTATAGGGATCTTGAAATGCCCCGTTTGAGATGCCCAGTGCAAAACAGGACAAAAAGGACTGGCTGTTCTTGCTCTACTTGCTTTTATTTGGGTTATTAAAATGCCTCAAGAATGTCTTTTGATTTGTTTTGACTGCCCTACCTGGTAGGTCTACAGAGGTTAATGTTTCACAGGTTTTAAAATCTTGATGGAACTCACTTCCATGCAGTCAGTTGGGCTGAACTTAGATAATGGATACTCATACAATACTGACCTTCAATAAAGTTTATATTTTTTTACTGCATATTGTTTGCTCAGTTTTAGTGCATAGAGTGTTAAGGAATGTAGTTAAGGAGTGGAAGGTGCCCTTGCCCTGTTGTAACGTAGTTCACATTATGAAAATATTGAATTAGACTTGAATCCTTTACTCTCAGGTAAGTCAGATCTTGGCCGATAAAGTCAGTACTGCAGCATTATGACCCCAAAGCATGCAGGCCTTGCTTGGGTTTATAAGGGACTTGATTAAAAGATCAAATTATTACTATTAATAGATTTGGAAATCCAGAGTAGTTTTAGGATATAATCACTTCATAAAGATAATATTTGTAAATATTTAATCTTTTTAGATATGATCAGTCTTTTCAGAAGCGTAGGACAGTCTTCCAGAACCATGAAGACTCACAGAGCACTTCTTTCTGACAGCCAGTGGCGAAGTGTTACCGGGAGTGTTATACTTCGGCCGCTTGCTATAAAGTCATCTTACTAGGACAGAATGCCTTGCATGAGAGTTGTATTCCCATGTAACTTCTGAAAGATCTGTCTACTAGCATGCCTATTGAAAATATTTTGTGTATGAGCTGGAAAACCTGTGTTTTGGTCAAGTGCCTCTTCTGTCTACCTGTGGAGAGAGGATTTCTAAAATCCTTTTTCTAACATGGTTGAGTACAAAAGCTTAGGTAAAACCCTTCAGTGCTTGATAAAACCTGTTGCACATAGAGGAAGTTGTTACTAAAAGTGGTTTCATAAATTGCATATCCTTTTGACTCCCTCTAATAGCTCCTTTGCTGTTTGCATAGCTGACACAGTAAGTCTGACAGAGGATTGCAGTGACATTGTAATGCCTGTAAGTCTTCCTCTTCTGTCTGTGGATGAGATGTTTTTGTAGTCATTGAGATAGTCATTGGATAGATGTTGTTTGGGAGCCTGTACAAAGCAAATGCAAAAGCCTGCTCTTGTTGATACACGTGTCTTGCTAATTTCTTAATTTATTCGTTTAGTTGAAAAAGGAGCCTGTGGTTGAAAGCCAGATCACAGTACTCATCTAAAGCATTGCAACACAGTATAGCAATCACAGCACGCACTGTGCCTCAGCAATTAGTAACAGGATGTGCGATAGGGAAAACTTAAGGACGTAAATCCAAAGGTTGTACAAAACCTGTTAGCAGAGTCTCTTCCCAGATAATTTCCTGGTTTCTTGCTCTGCGGCTTTGCATGTTCCTGCATTTCTGATGGGTTTTTGCCTGCTTTTCAGCACATCGGTCGCTTAGTACCAACTGCTTCCTCATCTTAAACTGCAGTTTGCTGCCTGAAGTCAGCTTGTGGGCCTGATTTACTGTAATGCTCCTAAAGGATTAGGGAGTAGTATTTTGGATTGCCTGTGGAATATGTACAGCAAACAGTATTATGGGTTAAGAACATGTCTTACAATTCCTACCTTAAAGGGGTTAGGAGGCAAGTTGCACTTCTAGCTTGAAGATCGTGGTCTTCCTTACTGTCATCTGTTATGCCACTAATTAAAACCTTCCTGTGTCCATGATAAAATTATTTTCTGAGATTTGCTGTCAGACATAATTTGGTCAGTGCGTTTCCTCACATAGGTGGCATTTCTGGCTGCTTGACAAAAAAATGCTGATATGAACTGCTGTTAAATCTTAAAATGTTTGGGGGGAATGTGAAAAATTAGAGATATCTTGAAGAATGTGTAGAAGGAAAGAGTTTTTTTCCCTCTGGTCACTCCTCCACAGTTTTGAATCAATGCACTTCATTCACGTTTGTGTGTATGTATATATACTTTGTATTTAATGTCAGCTATGTGGCTGACACAGCTAAGATTTGGGTTAAGTGTATGTATTTTCTTAGCACAGAATCATCCTGTACTCAGTATTAGTGAAACCTTTTGTTTGTCTTGAAATATTTTCTTTGTCTTTCAGCATTATACTTAACTGCGAGTGCCTTCTGTGAATCATTCCTGGCTATCTGGGGCTTGATAAAAGGCTTTGCTTACAGGGCCTTTGGTCATGCAACCTGGGTTGTAGGGCGTGGCTCTGTATTTGTATAACTGAGGTGTTCACAAGCCTCTGGAGGCTGGGTACCATGTTTTACCTGTAAACCCGTTTTTAATAGCAGCTAAAGCAAACAGAATTGCACATGAAGTAAGTTTGTGTCAATGGGGTTTTGAGTAGGCAGGGCAGGGCTGGGGCAGCAGTGAATTGGGTAATGTCAGATAAGAATCTGAGATCAGTGGTCATTTCTTCCCCTGTTTTAATGCTTGCTTTCTACTAAGAGCAGTAGTAAACCATAGTCAGCAGCTGCTTATGGTGGTATTTTGGTTTGTTCCCAGAGGCAGTTTGTAGTGCTCTCCGTGACCAGTTGTTCTTCTACTTCCCTCATCATTTCTCTTGCTACGCTTTCAACCAAATGTCTCTTCCTACAGCTACTGTACATCTGATCTTAAGAGAAAAAACACACCGTCTGTATTCATCTGTGGTGAACGCTGCAGTTGGACATGGTAGGGTGGGATTGGCTCCTGACGTGACACTGCCCTATTCATGGTTCCAGTTTTTGACCTCAGGTGGAGACACGAACAGGTGGGATAACTGAGGTCAAATGTGCCTTAGTGGGAGAAAAGCAACTGGCTCTGGAGCCTGGCATGGGTGGTTGCTGTAGGTAAGTGAAAACTGGTCAAGGTCCCTCTACCTATGTGGACACTGCATCAGATTTGTAACTTTTAATAGAAGTTTAGTTGCTGATTAAATACATCTTCCTTTAAAAAAAATTTTTTTTATTTGTTTCTGCCTTTTTGGTCCCATTGGTTTAGCCACTAGCATGAAGTCTTGGAGAGTTTACAGCTCCAAGAGCAGAGTTTGTGTTCTTCCTTCTAAAACACTGAGTTTTTTGTAGTGAGCTGTAGTAAAGGAAGGGGAACAATACTGAGAGCAAGATGAAGGAATGAGTCTGCATGTTAGTACCACAACTGTGGCAGTTTGTAGTACACACGGTTTGCTGAAATGCATGAGAATCCCACATTTCCCCTTTTTGAGAAATAATAATGTTCCTGTGATGCACGTGTTTGTTTTCCATTCGGGCATAGTAATTTCATTACTAATTAGCTCCCAGACTTGGGCTTGCAGAGGTGGCAGCCTGTTCCTTTAACCTGTGCTGTCTCTGTGAAACTGTAATGAGTAACTTGAGCCCTTTGGGTAAGGTGAGAGTGATCAGCAGCTCAGAGATTGCTCCTTTGCTGTCAGAAGAGCGCTGCTGTTTGGGATGAAGGGCACCTTTCCCGGCAGAAGTCCCGCTCAAACTGCCCAGGTAAGCTCAACAAACCTTAGCAAATTTAAAGGAACGCTGAAAGGAAGAACTTAAAAAAGCAAATTGCATTGCTGGACTCAAGCTCTGTAAAACTTCCTTTGCTGCTTTAGAAGTCAGGAGCGTTCTTGGTTAGTGAATAAAAAGGACTTTTTATATCCTTACGTGTAAGTGCCTAAGAACTGTTTAATCTTTTGAGTAGTGATGAACATGGGAGCAGTTTGCATTCAGGCTCTGCTGGATGGAGATGATTGAGAGGCTCTTCTGCTCTGGATCTCTCTATGATGGAGGAAAAACATGGACAATGGTATTGCTGGCTTGAAAAAAGCTGTTTCTGAGTTTCAGAAATTGAAGGTAGGCAGCCAGTGGTCTAAAACAGAAAAAACCCTCAAACGTGCCAAAAAGTTCTATTAGCAGTGATTAGCAGATTATTAAGGATTGGCAGCAAATCTAAATGTAATCTTGGGTACGTGTTCCAGGACGGTAATTGACTGTTGCACGAATTATTAATTGGAATTTATCTAAAATAATTTAAGATTGGTGTTTATATAAATCACATTAAATCTTAATGTTTAAATTATTATTCTAAAAGCCAACTAGCACTACACTTATTTCAATGTCATTCAGTTTATTTCCACATTGTCCAACCTTCAAGTATCAGAGCTTTGTGAAGAACGGGGGAAGGGTCCTCCCTCCTACTTTCTGCTTCTGAAAGTCATTGTTTTCTGTGTAGCCATACTTCTTGTTGTAGGTTCTGCTTGGTCCTTCTGGGGGAATGGAAAAATACTTCCTTTAAAAAAAAAAAAAAAAAAATCACAATTTAGAAGTGTTTTGGTCAGCTGAAAGCATCTCTCCAACAGTCTGACTGTCAGGAGTGTGCTTGGTTTTCTGCAACCCTTTGAAACTCACGCTTTCTCTTTCATTTGAAAACCCCCACTACAGGTCGTTAACTTTATGAGTAGCTGTTGGAGTAGGTTTAATGTTTAACTTCTTGGTATGTCTTTAACTTTTTCTTGCTGTGCTCCAATAGGAGAGCTCTTTACAATCAGGTTTCACTACTATAAAGCCACTCCACATCTGGTTCTTCTCCATATCCTCGTTTTTAGGGCGTTTTGGCTGAAAGGAATGGCTTCAATTCAGTGATCATTTTGTGGATGTTGTTTGGTTGGGGGTTATGTTAAGTTTTGGGTTTTCTTTTAAATTTTAGCAAATTTGAATTTTCCTTTTCACCCTCTGTGATAAACGGATGTTACATGCCAGCTCAGACACTAAAACAGTCTTACTTAATGAAGGCAAATCCTAAGAAGAAGGGCTTAAGATAGAGGTACAGAATGGTTTTATATTGTTCACTCTCCTGGAGAAATGCATGATTCTCTGTCTCTGGGCTTTTCTTTCCTCTTTTCTGTCAGGACTCCTGACAATTCTTTTTCATGCTCCCGGCATGCAGAAATGAAAAACAGTTGCATTGGACATTGATCCTTTTTATTTATTTTGGCAAGTGATTTGTTCTGGGAGTTTACTGCCGGAGTGTGACTGGGGGTTAGTGGGAAGAATCCCTGAGCTCTGGTTGTAATTAGCTGGCTGCCAGCTGAGCACCACCATGGTGTTTTCCTGACCCTTGTAAAGCCTCCTGTGCCTGGGCACTGCTTGCTGCTTTTGGATATGAGCTGAATCAGAAATTCCCATCGGAATAGGCAAGTCTGTCCCGGTGGAAATACCTGCGGTGCTGGGGGAGCTGATTGCTGAGGGCAGTTGGAGTGGGGGAGTGTCTGGGAGAGAGCCTGGAGCTGAGCTTGGGTGGTTGTGCGTTGATGCCCTGCTGATGGCCCTGGGAACCCACCTATTCCCCAGTTCCAGTCTGCCAAGTGGGAATTGTGCTCATGATTAATTGGCTTACAGAATGCTGTTACCTATTGCCCTTGTTCCTACTAAATTCAAACCTGAGCTCCCTGCCTCTGTCTGGCCAGGGCATGAAATGATGAGGCTGCAGGTTCCTGCCAGAAGTTCAATAGAAGGTCAATGCAATTTTTCCCAGTAAAAATGTCACTTAATCGGCATTTCTCTAATAGCATCATGTGTTTAATATCTCTATGGCTTGGCAGGTCCTGTACATCTATTTTCCAGCTCCCGTGGAAGGTACTTATGTTGAAAAGGGGAGTTGCATAATAGTTTTTTGAGAAGTGATTATTGTTTTACCAGTTCTGAAGGTACCACAAGGGGTGGACTGCCAGGGAAGTGTGTTGTGTCATCTCTTGACACTGATACACTGCAGGAGGATAAAAAATAAGGTTTGGTAAATGGTTTTGGTTATATTGCCAGATTTTCATGTTAGTATTTGTAATACTTTCTCAAGGAATAAAATGTCCAATGTGTTTCCCATTTAAAACTTGACTGCTGGCTAAGTGTGGGGGGAGGAAGCAGTGGGGAAACACTGTCAGCCTCCTAGGGAAGGATAGCTGTTAGTTCCCATGGCTTTTGGTGGCATGTGTTTCACCCCAGCCATGAAAAATATGCCTTAGGGCTGAGGATTGTATCTTCTGTGCTGTGCTCTAGGCCTCGGATCAGGAGATGGGAGTAGAGCCGGCCTGTGGCAACGTATTGGATCACGATGAGCCCTTAGGCTCCTGTAACCTTTGATTGCTGCTGCTGGCAGAAACATGACTGCGTTTCCCAGTCCTGCACCTCCATTCATGGTTTTGTAATATTGCCCTTGTTGACAGGAGCAGTAACTCAATACCGTGGGAATGCTTCTAGCATGGGGAGAGGGAATCAATAATGGGTTTTTTCCAAGTTTGAGTAATCATTTTTCTTGGATGTTTCATTGGCAAACCATTATTTACTTACTTTTTTCTAACGCCTCCCTTAGCTAAGGAGTGTTATCCTCTAGCAGGGTCCTGTTCTGAGCATGGGCCAGGGCAGTGATTCTCCCTCTCTGCTTGGCACTTTGAGACCACACCTCGAGTGCTGTGTTCAGTTCTGGGCCTCACCTCATGACAAATATGGAGATGCTGGATCACATCCCGACAAGGGCAGTGCAGCTCATGAAGGATCTAGACAATAAGTTCTGTGAGGAGTAACTGAGGGAGCTGGGGGTGTTCAGCCTGGAGAAAAAGAAGCTCAGGGGGGACCTGATTGCTTTCTACAACTACCTGAAAGGGACATCCTTCAGAAAAATTGCTACAGAGTAATATAACTCAAAAAGCCCCTTAAACTTATTACACAGTAAGCGTATAGGAATGTAGGAATTTATAAATAGCTATATAAAATGTGACATGCTCTATTTGTGAGCTGGTAACCCTTGTAACATTAACTAAAAAAAAGTCCTGAGCAATCTGTTGTAGGAGGGTTATACGATTATACTGTAGGGAGATAACAAGGACTGAGTAGCAGTGTTATCTGTTGTTCTTATTTATAAAGGACACTGCAACAGACTCAGGTGTCCACGTGGGTTAGTTTGGCACGAGGAAAGAGCAGATTGTTTGGTTTGGCTTGTACTCATTTCTCTGTCCTAGGAGGGTGATGGTGACTGAGGAGTTTCTGACACGTCCTCTCTGTGCTTCTAAGGCACTTTGCTTTCTTCTGCTGCATACAGCATTTTAAATCACCAAACCGCACCAGCAGTGTGCTGCTGTCAGGAACTGTGCATTTAGGATGGCAGTGGGGTTTTCAGCATAGGTAGAACTGGTGTTCAAGTGGGTGTTTAAGTGCTGATTTAAGTAGATTCAGAATCAAGTACCTGTTAAAATGCTTCAGTGGAAGTTGCAATGTTCATGTGTGCAGTACTAACTCCTGTTATTACACTTGTTCTTCTAAGCAGAGTGTCATTTTTGGAAGTTCAAAGTTGGTTCTTATTCAATGGTAGTATCTTCCTGCCTGATTTTTGGCTTTCCACTCCCGTGTGTCTGATCAGCATTGATACTAAAGAAAAATATGGCATGAATTTGTGTCCTTTTAGGAGGAAAAAAGCCCTCTATCTTCTCTATCCCGTTAGCTTGTGTGAAAACAAAACCCCAGAAAATGTTATGCTAAAATCAGAGTAGAGAGCTGCAGCTTGAAGGAGGACGACTTGAAGCCTGTGGGCAGCTATCAGACAAGACCTCGTAGTGGAAATGCTCCATAACCATGCTAACAAAAGGGTGGTGTGCTTAAACTGCAAAATGGAGGCCTGTTGCCTGTGATGTAATGCTCTTATTTCTCCTTTCAGCTATGAAGCCGTACGCTCCAGCCTTCATTCTCCTGTGGAGCGCTGTCGGGATAGCGAGGGCTGCCAAAATTGTTGTTGTGCCGCCAATTATGTTTGAAAGCCATCTTTATATTTTCAAGACTCTGGCCTCAGCCTTGCATGACCAAGGTCACCAGACAGTGTTTCTCCTCTCTGAGGGCAGAGAGATTCCTCCATCTAATCACTACAGACTTCAGCGCTACCCAGGGATCTTTAACAGCAGCACCTCGGATGATTTCCTCCAGTCCAAGATGAGGAGTATCTTCTCGGGGAGACTGACTGCCCTCGAACTGTTCGATATCCTGGACCACTACTCCAAGAACTGCGACATGATGGTTGGCAACCGAAACCTCATGCGTGCCCTCAAACAGGAAAAATTTGACCTTCTCCTGGTAGATCCCAATGAGATGTGTGGATTTGTTATAGCCCATCTTTTAGGGGTTAAATACGCTGTTTTTTCCACTGGCCTCTGGTATCCAGCAGAAGTGGGCGCTCCAGCTCCCCTGTCCTACGTTCCAGAATTTAACTCGCTGCTCACAGATCACATGAACCTATTCGAGAGGATTAAAAATACTGTTGTTTATCTTATTTCAAGATTTGGAGTCAGTTTTTTGGTTCTGCCAAAATATGAAAGGATAATGCAGAAACACAAGATTCTTCCAGAAAGGTCCATGTATGACTTGGTCCATGGATCCAGCCTGTGGATGCTTTGTACTGATGTAGCACTGGAGTTTCCGAGACCTACGCTACCCAATGTTGTTTATGTGGGAGGAATCCTAACGAAGCCAGCCAGCCCTCTGCCAGAAGTAAGGTTTGCTGAGTTTTGCAGTAATTTCTGTGGTTTCTGCTTGACCTCATGTGATGAATGACAGTTTTTAAGCAGTGATTTTCAGATGGGACCTGTTCTGTTGTTGCTTGGTGAAATATACCCTGGAAGTCAGTTCATGTGGTGGTGAGGGGAAATATTGGTCACAAATTCAACAAAATGAAACTGTTGTGGATGCAGGAAGTATTTTGCTTTTGAGTGAGATGCTTAATGGTGCACTAGAGGTGCAAGACAGTGCACTCTGTCTTGAAAATCACATCAGTAGCTTCTAACCAAACATGGTTTAAAATGGGAACAAGGGAGAATGGTTGAATGCTGTTTATGCTTAAAGGAGCCTGCTGGTAGGTTATACTAGGTAATTTCATGGTATTGGTGTTTTTATGGTATTAGTTTTTATGCCTTCCTTAGGTTTGATGGTACCTTTAAGACTACATGTATACAAGCATGAAAAAACTGTACAGAGTGACAAATGGAGGTAAGAGTTGACGTAAATGACGCTATGGCTGCACTCAGATATGAATTTTTACTGTGCACGTGCAGGCCGTCAGGTACTGAACTTCAGACTGAAACAGTGGTAGTGACCGGACTGACTCCAGAAATCCTGGCTGCACAGATTAATTACTAAGTTTGATTACTTTAGTGATCTTTGGTATGTTACACCTCAGAATGCCTCTGTTGAGCAATACAGTGGTGTGTGACAGGCAGAACAGTCTCACACAAAACCATGTCATTTACACTCCTGTTTGTGTGTACATAAACAAGTAGATCTTGAATTGGAGGTGATTTTTAATGGATGCTTTGGCTGGATGATAAAAAGGTGTGGGTAGACCTGTGGTGCTCAACAATTTTGCTTCTTAAAATGCCTCTTTCAGCCTTTGCCTTTTATATGAAAAGTGCTGTTGTCTGTTCTCCAGGGTGTCGTCAGAGATGACTGTAGCAGTACTGCTTTTAACTGGTTCTTTCCATGTGTGCATCAGTATGTTTGTGTTAAGGAAGGGTCAGCTATCCTGAGAAAGCAGACTAAAGGTACCCTTGGGTTGTCTAAAAGTTCATCCCTATTCCCTCCAGGAAAACTTTGCTGGCTGGATTGAATTTTTTCTTCATTTTCCAGACTGATGTTTGCTTTTTCTGTAAGAGAAAAAAGGTATTTGCACAATCAATTTGGGGAATAGGTTAATATTTTCTGTTTTGTGTCTTTTGATGCTTAGTGTGATAGGAGTGGTAGTGACCTTGAAATAGACCTGCAGCTCGATTTCGTGGTGGCAAATATTTATTACAGCGGGGGAAAGAAACTACCTATAATTATTTGTGAGCTGAGACATTATTTACCTTCTTTTCAGTTGTATCAGGCAGTTCATTCTCAGTGTTTGAAGCACGAGTTTCTATTGAACGCGAGAGAGAGACCAACTGAGCATGTTCATCTTTTATCCTGTAATTTGTCCATGCCTAAGCTGTTACACATATCCCTGTGGTGTGTATTGTAGGTAAATTATTGGGCAATCGGTTTGTGTTTGCTGAGCAATTGGATGAAATTCACAACTGACCCTCTGTCCTGGCAGGTGAAAACTGCGAGTGCAGATAGCGAGTGCTGCGGCTCCTCTCTGCTCTTCCTGCATCTCCAAGGCAGCAGTCTTGGCTAATTTATTTTCTGCAGCTTCCAGTTTGGTGCATTAAGGTGAGCCAGAAGCAGAGCTACTTCATGTTTCTGCGCTGGGCTGGAATTGGTGATGCTTCAGGAGCTCTCTCAAGTAATTTTCCTGGCCAGGGACGATGATTAGAAAAGGGGAGTGTGTAGCTGGACACAGTAACTAAAATTTGCCCACTAAAGCTGTTACTACAAGTCTTTCCGGTCTTTTGAATTCAACAAAACTGCTAATACGTAGCCTACTCCACTTTGTCTGCTAGGGAAGTATTAGGGAAAAAATCAGGAGTGTTCTTTCAAGTCCAAAATACCTGATCAGACTACCTGGGCACCTCAGTAGTGGCACTCCTGTGTTGTCAACAGTTTTTTCCTTTTCTCCCCCTCACCAAAAATAGGCAAATAGTTTGTTTAACCGTAATAGAATGCCTACGCATAAGTTAAAAGTTCTAGCTTTCTGTTCAAAAGTCGCATCTTAAGAGGCAGATAGTAACAACTAAGCAGTCAATGAGCAGATAAAGGTCAAGATCTTTTAAGGTGTTACAGGGTGGCCATTCTTTCATTCCGGGGGATGGGGTAGCTCTGTTTTGTGGCTGCTCAGATTCTGCACCTGTTCCTTGAACTTCTTGAAAGAAAAGTTAGAAAACCACAGCTTTAAAGGTAGCACGTAGCCGTGGGTGCTGAATATTCATGTCATGTGACAGTGTGTGTGGAGGGGAAACAAACCTGACACAGCTTTGCTGGTCATCTGTGTTAATATTATGTATTTTATAAATATATGAAAATACATAAACTGACCCAGCTTTGCTGTCCCATCTTCATTAATATTTCGATCCTGGGGCACATCCTCCCTGCTGATCCTGCAGGTTAGCTTGTGTCAAGCATGATTTTTAGCTGCTGCTGAGCTCTGTAGCAATTACGCTGCAGCCCCCGGCTGTGGCACACGAACTGCGAGCGTGTCTTTGGGTTGCAGCTTGCCCAGATGGCTCGGGAAGGCTCCGATCCTCCTCCCTGCTCTCCCTCCCGGGCAGTGCCCCGGTGTCGGTCTGCGCTTGGCGCAGTGTCCCTCGGGAAGTCGCAGTGATCGGCGTGCCAAGGAGGGGGAGCCAGCGGGGAGAGCAGCGGGTCCTTTGGAGGTCACCGCTCTGCCCGGCTCCCTGCGGTGCCTTGCGGCTCCCTCCTTAGCATGGCAGGGTCAGCCTTACCTGTGCAGGTAGTGGCAGGCAGTGGCTGCAATGCCTGGGGATGGCACATTCCCCCTTCCGGTCCCTGCTGCGGTCGGATGAAGCCGAGCATGCCCTGTCACTCTGCTCTGCCGTGGTGGGAGGGCTGATGGTCGCTTTGCAAAGCTCTGCACAGGCAATTCCATTTGTCCTCTGTGAGAGCCAGGGTGATATTTTCACTGGTTAAACTGGGTTTAGAAGGTACTTCTTGCATAAAGTGTGCTGTGCTGCTCAGTAAAAGACAAGGAGATAGTTAAGGTGACTATCCTACGTGCATGTCAAATTTTATTCACTTCTGGGTGATGGGTGCAGAGTCCAGGATTTGTGTACTTAACTCATAAAACTGTATGTTGAATTATATAGAGGTCAGTGTGAATGGAATTAGCCTTGAAAGTTGAAAAGCTAGAGACAGACTGGCTATCAAGTCCTTGAGATCATCAGTGACTTAAACTATCGAGGTTATGGTGTTCCCTGGCAGTATTTTCCAGATAACTGTCATTGGCCGTTAGGAAAATCAAAGGTTCCTCTGCCTCTTCCTCACTACAGTTCTCCAGAGGGATCTGAATGGAGCTGGCTTTTTAAAGGAGCACCCTTTTAAGCAACAACAGGGAACTCTCTGCTCTGGCATTTATACCTTGTGACCAGGTTGGTGCATACTAGGCATTAATCAGCCTGATAAGATACGTCCCTGAATCAGGGCAGGAAGCCGAGGGGTGCTACGAGCAGCTGCCTTGGGAAATACTCAGTCCATGAATAAACTAAATTTATGCTGCAGAGGAGGGTGTTCTCATTCTGGAGTAATAAGTTGTCCTTTCAGCCACAGCTGTCAACAGATAATTGCGGGAACTTCCTCGCTCCTCCCTGGACATCTCTTATCTGAGCTTGTTATTACACAGATAGAAGTCTATGTAGCAAATTGGTGGCTTTGAAATATCTTCACTAGAAGGTGTTTTGGTTTTTTGGGTTTTGGGTTTTTTTGTCCCCCTGAGCCTTGCTGACAGTTGTATGTTTACTAGGTATGTTAGCTGATACTGATATTAATCTTGAAAATGAGGTGGAAGAATCAAGAGATGTTTTATTCCTTAAACCTGGCTTTTCTCCTTCATTCAGATTCAAGGCCACATCTATAAGCTCTTGCAGACAGACTGTAGCAGTAGATTTTTGCGCATGGTGTAGCACCATCATTTCAGTATTATTTTTTAAGTCCGGGGAATAGTTCTTGCAGAGCTGTTTGGACAGTAAATTTCTGGTAATGTGAAGCAATTCTAGAGCTGTTCTAAAATGCATGTGATTGCCAGCTGGGGAGGCAAAAAGTCTTTTAAGGATGATGGAGGTGATGCAGCACTGTGTAAATTCTGTACTGAACTGTATGATCATGTATTTTGGCTCTGAAATATATTTTAGATAAAGCTTTTTCCCCCCCAGAATTTGACGTTTTGATCCACAGGGAAGCGTTGCCTGAGCTCTCCAGGTACCCACAGTGCTACAACTGTAGTCTCCACTCTCGGCTGCTCCAGTAGGACTGGGCTGGTGACCCATGTCTGTTCCTGCTGTACTGCTGCATTTTAAATTTGAGGAGAAATGTGACTCAGCATCTGCCTGTTCAGCGCAAGATGCAGGGAAAAGGACACGGGGCTGATTTTGGAGCTTGGTTAAGTATCTCCAGTTAAACTTGTGAGGAAGGCAGGTCCTCCAGGTGCACATGCCAGACGTAAAGCTGGCATCCCATGAGCTGACAAAGCAGCACCAAACCTTCAGCGAGCCTGTGCTGTCCATCAAAAAGCAAGTTTACTTGGTTCACGGATTACATTCCAGGGTGGCTATTTGTTGACTTCAACCAGTTGTTTGTATTGGGAATGGAAAATGAAAGTTCCAGACCTTAGATGTTGGATAGGTCAGATGGTGAAAGCTAAAAGCAACAGAAGTTATTTTGTTATGTTTATTCATATAGAAAAAAACCCCAACCTTAATAAGCTACTACTGTAAACAGGCTTTGTGGTTTTAAATATTCTAATTTGTCGTGTTCATATTGGAACAGACAAACTAACAAGTTTTATTCAGTTCAGTAACATGCAGTGGTTTAACTGAGCATCACTTCCAATTTCTGAGGAATGACCTCTGTAGAGGACAAATAATGAGCTAGTGTTCTTCCCATGTTTCTCTGTTTATAACATAAAACAGAGGATAGGAATTTATTTTAAAGGGCATTCTTTTTTTCCTGGGGTATTTGGAACATCCTTGATTTTGGCTGCCATGTTCCTATAATTTGGGAAGTTGGGATGTGCTCAAAACTTGACATTTAAAAGCAGCAAGACTAATTATTAATATTACTGACTTGAAAAAAAAGAAGTCTTTAATTAAGACAGCTTTTCAGATGTCCTAGTTGCTTAAAGGTGAAGTGGATAATTTGTTTGTGGCTAATACCTTGCTTTGGGGGATGAGGCGTCTGGAGCAAGGGCTTCGTGAGGAGGCACCTTCCTGAGCCTTCCCTGGCTGTTCACAGGGGGAATTCTGCAGGCAGCGTGTTCTGCTGCTCACCCTGACCAAGGGGAGTCTGGGTGAAGGTTGTGGCTCGGAAGCCAGCTGATCTTAGGCTTTTCATAGAAACAGTGATGACTGATGGCTTGTTTATATAAATATAATATAAAAATATATGGGTATTTTATATATATGTATACACTTTACATGTATTTATAGATCTTTAAAAAAAGAGAAGGGAGAGGGTAAACTCCAGGAAGAAGGAAAAGCTATTTTATTTGAAGAGGAAAATGAAGAAGAAATTGCAATTATTAGATTAAAGGATTTAAAGCCGCAGGTTAAAATTCTATCTCCTACTATCCATAGAGCACAGGTGTCATACTAGGACAATGACAGACAAAATTTCCCTCCTAAATGAGATTATCATGTGGGTTTATGGGTGGGGTATATGTCAGTATCTGTAATACAGAGGTCTGTATTTAAAATTTAGCTTCTTGTCCATTTTCTTCTTAACTGTATTATCTGCAACTTAATTTGACCCCATGTTCTGTAGACAGAGTAAGTAAAACTAGTCTCCGTTCTTAATAGTGTTTTTTCTTTACTCCTGTAGAGTTTTTTGCTCTGTAGGAAGCTACTGAGACTATAGGAGGGTTGGTACAACCTTGGTTTGGATTTGTTTCATAATCATCAACTTCCCTGTGCATGCGTGCAAGTTCATGCTTAGGGAGGTGGGTTTTTGGGTATTTTTTAACAGAGTGCTGCCTGTGGGGTAATGCCAGCAAGGTTTTTAATTGGAACCCTGGATTTGAGGATACCTCTGCTGCACCTGCTACTCTCTGCAGTGATTTTAATAACCTCTCCTGAAGGGCAAGCTCGTTGTTTTGCACTCCTCCCATTCATTTGCAAGGCAAGGTTGCTTTCCCGGGGTGCTTGCCAGAGGTCTGGTGAGTAATGGATTTTTGCATCAGGGAAGTCCTTGCGCGGCACTTTCCTGGTTGACCTCTAGCTCTGGGTAGAGCGTGTTCCCGGAGCTTCACTGGATATGCCTGCAGCTCTAGAGGGGGCTCAGGTATGGGAGCAAAGACAAGGCCTTGGGGGACTGCATTTCCTGACTCTGGCTTGGAGTGTGAATTTTATTCCTCTTTAATTTAAATGGACTTAAACACTCTGTCCCTGTTGGATGCTGAATGGAAAAAGGCAGTAAAATCAGGGATAAGAAAATACAACATTTTAGGCACTGGAAAGCTTTGTAAGGCTTTAAAGACTTTTTTTTATATATACGCAGTGTATTTTGAGAAGGCAGATACGCAGTGTATATATATAAACACCAAATAATTAGTGAGAAATGTGAAAGGAAAAAGTCATCTGTATTTCAGCAGGGCTGAATCTGTGTCTCATATTGAACAAACTTAACAGCATTCTTACATTAATATGTGGTGACTGTGCCTAGTACTGCTTGGGGTTCTGATAGGAAACAGTTCAGACCTTTAGAGTTTGTTTCCCAGCTGGTAGGGTGGCTTTAGCCAGCAAGAAAACAGGGATTTAGTCTAATGCCATAATCTGAGTATGCTTCTTTAATGGGCCCAAGGTATTGTTTTTGGAGTTACCTAACTCTGTGCCAATATGAATTACAAAATATGAAAAAATAGTGTGCGTATTAACTGCATGCACTTTTTGTATGGTAGGTCTCGTTAATAAAGCCCAGGGAAGAGAACAATTAACTTGTTATTAATGCAGAGGGAAATGGGGGCTCGGGAGGATCCTGTTTTCAGTGAGAGCTGTGTGGCTGCTCTTAAATGAACTAAGAACTTAATTAAGACAGATTATATGGACAGGAGCAAGCCCTGATAAAATGGAAGAATCACTTTTGCCTGGTAGCCATAGTTTTTAAAAAGCAGGAATTCAGTCAGTGGAAAATAACCTTCGGAGTGTGACCAAGGCGCTGGGCGATGCGGAGCCAGCAGAAGCAGCTGGATGTGTGGAGTCAGGGAGGCTGACTCCATCCTCTGCCTCATGCCCTCGGTGTTCACTATGATGTTCTGTGTCCTTTGCTGCTCTGAGCAAATAAAAACTCCTATTTTTGGTTCTAGACTGACTTAAAAATTCATGGCAAGTAAATACAAGCAGCTTGCTTTGCCTGAAGTGATAGTTTCTCTGGGTTTGCTGTAGAATTATGGTTTTTTATAGCTTTTAGGTTATGTGATATGATCCTGTTTGTTTTGTGATAGTAAAGGTTGTATAAGGGCACCTGTATGACCTTAGACCACCCGTTCTGATACGTTGTGTTAGTAAAATCTGAAATAAAAATGTTTTAAAACAGAATTTAAATATGTCGCATGAGAAACGTACTATTTAGAGGACAGCAGAAATGTTTGGACACTCATAATGGTCTGTATACCTTTCTGTTTACTTATCAGTGAGTATCTCCTTTCTAAAGATGGCTTAATGTGGCTTCTTATTTTAAAATAGATCTGGTTTTGTCTGCTCTAAGCTGCATTTTGTAGGAGAAGTTGCATAGGATGCCTGTGCTCTGCCTTGGGGAAAGGGTGGTTTGCAACCATATTCAAAGAACAGGCGTTTGTGCTATTGCACATTTGAATCGAGCAGCTGAACAGGGAAAGCTTCGGATATTACACCCGGTTATGTTTGTATTTGTGCACTTTGTTTATCTGAAATAAAGCTCAGTATTAGGCACCACTGGTTACTGCCAGCTGGGCCCTCATTCCCTGCTCACAGCTGTGTGTTCAGCACCGGGGCCTGCAGAGAATGGCTAATTAGAAAACCAGGCAGAACAAAGCCCACACAGTGGGGCTGGCACAATAGCATTCCTGTCTCACATTGGTCAAAAGATGGATTTTATTTCTTTTTTCCTCCCCCCTCGCTCCTATAGTACAGCACAGATCAGTAAGTGCTTCTTCTCCCTATGCAAGCTCAGAGTCCTGTACTATTTCTCCCAAAGGACATGAATTTGCACAGAACTTAGATGGAAACAAGCAGAGAGACCTGGCAGGGTTGGGCACAGTGTTCTAAATAGAGGTCCTTTAAGTTCTTCATACATTAGAATGCATTGTTTGTTATTTTTTAAAATAACTGTGGTGAAAATGGTAAATAATGTAGGCATTAGGTGATACTTGCATTATTTATTTTTAAACAATTTAAGTGACAATTTGAATTAGTTATAATATATGTATTAGGTGATACTTTATTATGAATGTATGTAAAGCTGTAACTGGAGGAAACACAAAATTGAGCTAGAAAATGTAGTTCACAGTTCAGTTCAGAATGTGAATGTGCTGTATTAGACTTGCCAGGCCGACACTTTTAATGGATGTGATGTACACGACCTCTGAGTGTCTGATCTAATTCTTTGTTAGAATTCCTCTTGGAAGTTTTGCTGTAAAGTTCGTTGATGTTTGGGGGTTATAATTCCTTAAGGTTTGATTGCTGGTTTGGAAGGGGAAAGCCAGATCCCTGTTTCTAAGTCACTGCTAGGTGTGTCATGTTGGCAGTGGCATTGCCTCAACGAGGCAATGTTGTCCCTTGGCTGTGCTAGAACGTAAAAAGAAAAGCCCTTGCCTCTGTTTAAAGGAAAACTGAAAATTACTTATATTTGGGGGTGGCAGAAAGGATTAGGTATTGTCTTCCAGTCACTGAAAGAGAGCCATTTGAACAAGTGCACATCTTGATGATGTGTATGTTAATTTGGAATTAACTTCTCAATTCTATGCTTTGTTAAAGTTTGAACCAGAATTTGAGGAAGCCTCGAAGCAGCTCATCACGTAACAAACTCCCTCCCCCGATTTTTTTTCTGTAGGTTAGACCTCCAAAATGGTAATTTCCTTTCCTTGTGTTAAAAGAAAATCATCCTGAGTTTACAGGCAACCTGAAAATCCTTTAAAGTGGGCAAAAGGAGGTCGCTGTGCTGCAAGCCAGGAGCCGTGAAGTGCTGCCCGATTAGGGAATGCTGATTTTAATGAGGGCAGCTCTAATGACTCATCCTGACTCAGTGCCTTTTCATACAGAGCGTAATTAGATCGTCAGAGCAGAATGTGCTGGAGGTCAAAAGTTTAAGTGGATTTAAGGGGAAGAAAGGGGTGAGTTCATGGGGGATGAGCTTGGGTGTCTCTGAGGGTTTTTACTGGGTGGCCGTTCATTGAGGCTGCTGTGGGGGTGGTATTTGGGCTACTGCGGCCCTAGAGAGTGGAAGGGTGGGAAGGTGGCTGAAGGCTGCCGAAATTGTAGGCAAACAAAATTGTCCTGTGGCATCAGTGTGTGCTTTTCCAATGTTCAGGTTCTGTGAGCATTGCTCCAAGCTTCTCTTTTGTGAACATTAGGAGTGTACATGTAAGAATTAAAGGACATAGATAGCCATAGTCATGGCACTGTTGAAGTGTTCACTCCCTTTCAGAGATGTCCCAAGAGCACAGCCTGCTCTTTATCTCATGTGGGTATCACGGCTACACCTTGTATACTACACAAACAGGCAAAGTACAAGAAAATACTGAGGCTTTGTGCCATGGCCCAGCTAATTGTACCAGGACATTCAGATCTGTCTTAAAACCCAACGCCTGGGAATGCCACTCACTTGGATTCAGTTTCCCTTGATCTTCTGTTTAGAAATTCTGTGCTAAAAAGCTGTCACAGAAATAATTATAAGAAGTTTAAGGAACCTGAGAATAATGGACTCATCCAGATCACAAACTCAGGGAGCTGTATGAGGAGGCAGTGTAAGTTCCCTGTTTTCCGTTGCCTAGTTTTTACCCAACTCTCTACATTTTTAGTGATCCCATTTAATCAAGGCTGTGTTATGCCAAGAATTACACAGATGTTTGCAGGAAGAACCCTTGTCCTGACAAGTCTGTAGCTGATTTTCTGCAGCCCATGCACAGTAGTGATGTCCAGCACCCCTCTGGGGAAGCAGATTGGAAAGGGGCTGCAGGTCAGAAGGCAGGTGAGCGATTCCTCTTGCTAACAGCACCATGTAAAGCATAAGTAAAATCTGGGGTAGGATAGAACCGTTCAGTTGATGTCAAAATACAGCAAGCGGGCATGAGACTCTCTGGATCTTCCTGAGGTTGGCACTGGGCAGTTTTAACCCTGTCTGAGGAATTAATTACATTCTTTCTAATTTAGCATTCTGAAAGAAACCCAAAGGACAACATCAGGTTCTTCTGCTTCTGCTTTGGCCAGGCATCATTCAGCTCTGGTCTGGATATTAAGGTTCTGTTGATACAAACTATTGTATTTTGTATTCCAGTTATTTTTTTAATATAATCCCATTTAATATGACAGACAAATCCCATGCTTTGAGCCTGATGGCAGGATCTTGTCTTGCCTGTCAAGATTTTAAATTCACCTTTGTCCATGTTATGTCCCACTGAAGCAGTGGGATTACCTTCAAAGGGGAGGATTACAGAGGCTTGGTTATGAAACCACCATAGTAACACCAAACAGGTTGCTTTGCTGTTGCACAACAAAACACAGAAGTCTGTAGGTGACATAGTAAAGTTCCTTTTTTTTTTTTTTAAATTCCTCTACATAAAATTCTAAGTACTTAGCGGCTATTTTTTATTATATGTGGGGATTTTTTGAATGCTGTTTTAGAAATTCCTTTATAAGGAAATGCTTATACCTCCTCTGCGCTTATATAATGAGTTGTCATTGTTACTGTGTGAATACATCAGATCTGTGAAGTCTCACAGAATTTCTCGTTAAGCACAGAGGAGCGGTGGCCTTGGGAGCCAGTTCTCAGCTAGAACAGGCTCATCTCCAGCAGCAGAAACCACGTGTCTGGCCAAGGAGGAGTAGTCACAGGTAGGACCTTCTGATGCCAGGATGATCCAGGATTATTCTCCATCACTTTCCAGGGATCAAGTTGAGGCTGAGTAGCCCACTCTGTGGATTCTCCTCTATAAAAACGCAAGTGACGCTTGCTGTTCACCCTGTTTCCCCAACCCTCCCACACCAGTTTCCAGACACCTGGCATTTCTGGGTGCATCCTGTCATATAAGTAGTCCATGTCCAGTTTACTTAGTCTTTCCCTCTGGTCTGAGGGCCTGGGATTGCCAAAGGCCGTACCAATAAAGTCTAAAATGAAGAAAGCAGGAAGCACCTTGAACTTTTTGACACCAGGTGCTTTGTCCTGTTCAGGTTTGGCTTTCCAAACCCCATCCCTGCAAGCTCAGGCAGCGCCTGGATATTCTGCCTCTCCCTGTTTCTGGCTCATATGTGCTTTTTCTTTTTACATCTGAGTCTTACCAGGAGTCTTTTTTTATCTTCCCTGCTACCTTTGCTAGCTTCCTGCTCATCAGCGTGGACCGTGCTTGAGCTTGGAGGAAATGGTGCTGGAACATCAACCAGCCCTCCTGAACCTGTCTTTCTAGATCTGTGTCCTGTGGTATTCTTCCAAGCAGGTCTCTGAAGAGGCTGGAATTGGCTCTCTTGAAGCCCAGGAGATACTGCTGTTGTCTGCCATGTTGCCTCAGTATCCTGAACTCCGTCTCGTGGTCACTGCAGGCAAGGCTGCCCTGACCTTTGCATCCCAGACAAGGTCTGCCGTGTTTGTGTATTTGGGAACCAGCGCAAATATCTTGTTTGTGGCTTCCTGAGCACCTGTATCAGGAAGGTGTCATCAAGAAGGCACTCTGGAAACCTCCAGGAATCTGCCCCTCTGGCTGGGTGAGTGCCCTGTGAAGACCAGGGCCTGTGAATTTTGGGCTTTTCAGAATGGTTTGTCCTGGAGCCCACAAAAAGTTCTTCTCTCTTTAGCTTTAAATAGCTTATGGGAAGTACTTCAAGATGTAACTAGTTGAAGCACTACAGTGACTATAATATAATGACATTTGCAGTATGCCTTAGGTCCTGAAGTAAGATTCAAGGACGAGCTTTAAATAAATCACAAAACCACTTGGAAACTTTTGTGTCAGAAGTTCAGCCCCTAATAAATGATTCAGCTTCGAGGCAGGTCACAGCCGCTTCCCCTCCCTTGCCTTCTCCCTCTCCCTTCACGTGAATAAAAAAAAGGAAAAGAGTGCACTGGAAAAGGACGAACTGCAGATTTTAAAGAAAATGGAAATCTTTTTTGCTTTATAGCAGAGAGCAGTGCACAACCCCCAGTGCAATGTGCTGGATTTGGTGCTCGGATACGATAGCACGGCATTACTCCATTACTGTCTGCCCTCCTATTTATTACCAGGACAAGAGGCACATTGTGAGCACAGCTCTTCATTTTCTCTTTGCTCATTTCCTATTGCTGTGCTGGTGTTGAGCAGGCTTGTGCTTAAACTTGATGAGACCAGAATTAAACCATATCCTGAGAAACAGAAAGTATTATTCATCCGACTGATATGCCAGTGGTAGGATTGGTTTTTTTTGTTTCCACTGCCAAGAGTTGTGTTAGGAAAAACCCAGAATTTAAATCTATGCTTTACAAAGTAAAGGGTACATTTTCTTTACTCCTTGAGCGGTAGAAACTGACAGTGTTTATGGAAGCTCTGGCTTCTTTCAAGTTGTGTTTATTCTTTTTATATAAATGAAAGCAAAGCAAGGCTTTTGAAGCAGTCTCGCTTTCCTAAAGGCTGGAAGTGACACAGCTGAGTCCCAGGCTTCATTCACACTTCTCCTGTGCAGGTCTTCCTAGCTGTTACTATGAGATGGGTCTATTTATGCTTTGCTGAGTTAAAATGCAGCCTGTTAACTTGTGAATGGGTGTCAACTGATCAGTTAAGGAGGGGCAAATTGTCTTAAGGCACTGGTGGTTAATACTGAAACTAAAACAAACACGGAAGGGCTTTGCTGTTCGTGGCCTGTGCCCTGGATTCTGAATCACGAGCTATTGTTCTCGGTGACTTCTAGAATGTTTGGGATTTGCAAAACTTGGCTTCTGAAGCAACAAAGTCACCGACAGCTGCTCTTTCTAAGCCATCTTTCCCTACTGTTCCTGTGCTTGACCTCTGCAGTGCTCAGAGTGAATTTTGCTTTCCACAGGATCTCCAGGCGTGGGTGAACGGTGCTCACGAGAATGGCTTTGTCCTCGTCTCCTTCGGCGCTGGAGTGAAGTACCTGTCGGAAGACATCGCCAATAAGTTGGCACATGCCCTGGCCAGGCTGCCCCAGATGGTTATCTGGAGGTAAGGGCGGTGTTGGAGGAACTTGGGGTGGGTTGGAGCATGCTTGTTTCCTGCTGGGGTTGCGGAAGCTGCAATTGAGATTGCCTAGGTGGCACAGACAATATGACGCTCCTGAAAAACACTTGGCATGAAAATATTGCAATATCCTGGTAACAAGTAGAAGCAGTTATTGTTGTGGCAGAATAAGGCATGGGTTACACTCCTAGGCTGAGTCCATATCCTTGGAAGGGCTGGGGACGGTGAAAACAGGCTAAGATTATAACATTTAGGACATACTGTCACTATTTTTGATGAAGAAACTACCCCAGGGCTCAAGAATGAATCCTGATGATGAAAATCATCCATTTTCTTTCTTCTTCCCCCGTTTTCTCTTTTTTAGGCCCCTTTTCCTCTTTTATGTATAAACACAGGCTTTCATTACCGATTTTCCCATTTGCTTGTTCTTCTGTGAGAAACTGAAGGAAGAGAAATTTTCAGGAGTCAGAATCAGTAAAAAGCATTCTCAGTTCTAAAAACATCTTGAGTGGTGCTCTCAACTCCCTGTAAAAATCCAAAAACTGTTTAGTCAGCTTCACGTTGAGCATCGCTGATAGAATTTGGTGGAGTTCATGTGAACCATTTTTTTCCAGATAATCAGTGTCTTACATTTCATGTGGGTGTCTTACAACCCTGCCATGCTCTAGGAGTTGTATTAACAGTCTTGGTGGCCCGTTCCCCACCATCTCTCAGGGAGTGTCCTTAGTGCTGTGTGTAGTTCAAGGAAAAAACCCCACTAATGAACAAGGAAAATGGGGATTTTCCAGGCTTTGGCACTGAAGCTGTTGTGAAGGTTGCATCAGTTTTTGTTTGGGATAGAGTTACTGTTTTCTTATGAACCCCACAGCACTGCTTGGCTTCCAGTTAGTAATCCCAGTTTATCTTACTGCTTTTCTTCTCTCCTTTTATTGTGTTTTCCTTGGAATATTTATCTTTAGGAAGCATCCCCTTTTTGTTGTAAATAAATGGAGAGGATTTTTCTTGAGGATAGCTTTTTTTAATGCCAACCCAACAATTTTGTTTGAAGCCTTCTATTAAAATTTAGGTATTTGTTCATCAGTCAGATGTAACTTGGAGTTTTTGGGGGATGTGGGTTTTGGTTTTGTGCCTCAGATCACGGACCTGTGTGTTGGACAGAAATGTGGTGAGTACTGCTTGGTGGTCTTACGTCACAATGCTAAATCAAGGGATTTTTGCAGCTCTTTATGCCCGTCGGGTTAGGGAGGACAAACCAGTAACATAGTTATCTACTTTTATGTAAGTTAGCATGAGTAACTTAGTCTGTTTTCAACATACAGAAGTACAAGCCAGTTGTAACGATGTGTGTCTTGCTTAATTAGACATGTGTAGGTGATTCTTTCTGAAGTTACAGTTTCAATCCTCTCTAATGAACAAAGCAGTACTGTCCTTTAGTAGTCATTTTGGAGGGTTTGATAACTGTTTCCATTTGATCTTACTGGTTTAGGTTTTCAGGAAACAAACCAAGGAATTTAGGCAACAATACCAAGCTGATCGAATGGTTACCACAAAATGACCTCCTTGGTGAGTATCTGCTTCCATTATTTATTGCTTGTTCTCACTTGAGTTCAGTTTGTTCTTTCAAAAATATTCTACTGAATTAGCAGTTATTTTAAAGCCAGGATAATTTCTGTCATGGAAGTCATGGGGCAAGAATATTAAATTAGGATCTGAAGACCGAGTTGAACACCTCTCTGTTAATTGTCTTTCTCTGATAAGAATTTCACATTTTCCTTAAGTTCAAACACTGTTCAAGGAGGAGTCCTAAAACTGAGCTGTGTTCACATAGCATCAGAATAAGCTTTAGGAGTCTGTAAATACCGTTTTATACGGTTACTTTTGTCCAAGAAAGCTCTACCAGAACTTGGGCATGTGTTGCAAGCTGATAATCTTTCTGTTGAACTGAGGTGTTCCAGGTTCTCAGGGGGAGATGAAACTTGATATTTTATTTTTCTTTTCCTTCCCTGTCAAAGGGTACCCGGGCCCCTTGCAGATCTGAGAGGCCACAGAATATTACGGCTCCGATGGGAGCCGATGAGTGCATTAAGCATCAGTGTGTGTGTGTGAGCTGGAGAATTTCCCGTAACGTAGTGATTAGGCAGATGATTCCTAAAGCAGGTAGATTTGTTTTGGTTACAGGATTGCTCTGAGGCAGGCTGCTTTTTCCATTACATGAGGCTGTTGCTCTGATTGTCATGTCTTGCTTACCTCAAGTAAGGCATGTGAAGCTTTAGGGATAGTGTGACATCAGTTGTCCTGCCACTAAAAAAGTTGTATTTCATACAAAACCGTGCTCCCCCTCGCTCACGTGTACTGCTAAACCTGCTGGAGTCACCACCTGCAGCTACTCGGGAGTAGGCAATCCATATTAATTAGTCATTAATCATTTTACACGACTCATACACATGAGAATTTTCTTTGCTTTGGCTGCTCCCTCTCAGTGTATAAGGAAATGATTTAATGCACGAGGAATTTCAGCAGAGTGGGTTTAGGGAGAACTTCAGAACAAGCTGCAGTAATTTTTACCTGCCCGAGTTGCAGCCATAGAAACGCGGTGATAAACTTGTCGTACCCGGGTGCTTCAGTAACTTAATATGAAGGAGGTAGAAGTGCATTTTGTAACCTTCATGCCTCTTGTGGTTCCAGGTCACTCTAACATTAAAGCTTTCCTCAGTCACGGAGGCTTGAACAGCATTTTTGAAACCATGTACCACGGGGTCCCGGTGGTGGGCATTCCCCTCTTCGGAGACCATTACGATACCATGACGCGTGTGCAGGCCAAAGGCATGGGAATACTGCTGAACTGGAAGACCATGACTGAGAGTGAATTGTATGAAGCCCTAGTAAAAGTTATAAATGATCCCAGGTATGGAATGAACGATTGTTTGTGTGTTAAATGTGGCTATGAAACCTTTGTGCAGTGGAAACAACCTGCGTTTTGTGTGTACAGTTGAGGCAAGTCTGGATGTTTGTCCCAATTCCCAAGATTACCCAATGGCTGAGGTTTCTGTGTGGGTGCTGGGCTTATTGCTCAGCACCAGAACTCAATTGTCTCACTTGCTCTTTGTAGCAGTTGCCATATGGAGGGCACAGAGGTTATGGAAACAAACCTGTCCTGACATTCCATGTTGCAGACCAAGGTCCCTTTGTGTCTGTCTTGATTACTCCTCCACGTGAGCAGTCTGACTGTGGTGCTACCTGCAGGGCCTGGAGCAAGATACATGTACATGGTTTGGGTTGTAGCTAAAACGGGGAGGTATTCAGACAGAGTGACTCTAAGTTCTGTGATTTTATTATAAAATAATAATATTTAAAGTGTTATTTTCCTGTTCCGGCCAGTAATACCGGTCCTCTCCAGATTAAAAATAGGGTTAGCTGGCAATATATTGTATTGGGCTAACCCTAATTGTGGAGTGTGGTGCTGTTGATGCTTCTTGCTTTCAGCAAGAGCCAAGTCTTTTTGGGAAAGGAGAATCCTGTCAGGAGTGAGTGACAGAGAGAAGTAATGTTGATAGCAACCTTGATAACATCAGTTGCTTCACCTTTCCCTTGTGCAATTATCCTTGGTGTAACAGCAAGTCCTGTGTAAATAACCTGTCGACCCTGCAGGCAGGAGAGGAAGAATTTGACAAGATCGGCTGCCGGGGTGAGAAACGAAAAGTTTTGGGCGAAACTCCGGACCCGGGCGGAAATGGTTTATTGCAAAATCAACCCCAGGTTTCTCACTGTTGTGCATTTCTCCGGTAATTCAGTTGCACAATAACATGAGATGACAGCTTTTCCTTTCTTCTTGTTTGCTTGCCTCCCCCAGCTACCGGCAGCGGGCGCAGAGACTGTCAGAGATCCACAGGGACCAGCCTGGGCACCCCGTGAACCGGACTGTGTACTGGATCAATTACATCCTGCGCCACAACGGAGCCCAGCATCTACGTGCCGCTGTTTACAGCATCTCCCTGTTTCAGTATTTCTTACTGGATATTGCCTTGGTCCTACTAGTGGGTGCTGCCTTACTTTACTATGTTTTGGCCAGGATGGCAAAATTAATCTGCAAGCAGAGCAAACATCTCTGGTCAAATGACAAACATAGCGCTGTTAATGGACACTACCAGAACGGGATCCCCAATGGCAAGTATAGAAGAAACGGCCACATTAAGCATGAAAAAAAGGTGAAATGAGCCAACAGCCCCACGTAAAGTAGTAACGAATCAGATCAGTAATCGAATTTTATCGCTGTAACTTAGTCTAACAACTACTTAAAACCTCAGTAAGCAGTTCTAACACTCCCCTTCAGTATGTACTATTATGTGACAAAATTCTGCGGAACTAAGAGAAGTCTTTAAAAAAAAAAAAAAAAAAAGGCAAGCACAACCTAAAATGGAAAATACTTTATTCTTAATACTGATGCAGAGAGGTTATTTTGGCACTGAAGTTTTTAGAAGCCTTAATTCTCTAAAGTTCTATACAATGACCATATTTATGAATTTTCAGTTTTTAAAAGCTCAGTGTGTGTGTCCCAAATGCGGAGAGGTTTCCTTTTATTTGCAGAGGTGTTCTCCTTTTATTTTTTTATTCTTTTAATATATCCATCCTTGTAGCTGAGAGAACTCTCTAGTGCTAGTTCTGTGTTTCCTTTGTTGAAGGTTCAACCTGTTGTGTAAGAATGCTGTTTAAAACACAAATGATTTCCCCCAGTCTTTGTGCAAGAAATAGCAAGTTGTGGACTGAGAACACAGACGTTAAAAAAAAAAAAAAAAGAAATAATCTTAATGAGCACTGAAGAAAAATGGCAAAAATATGTACTCGTTTTACTGATAAAGCTGCATGACTCTTCTGCTTGCTACCAGTACTTTGGAGAAAAGGGTCCTGAGAAAGTCTACAGTGTGTCCTAACTTTAATTGAGACAAAATTTTATTTGACGCCTTTCTCTGCATACAGAATTTATGCCACGAAAATATTAGGGAGTCTTATTTCAGTTCCAAACACGGCTGTGTGGGAAGCAGATTTGCATAATTAAGAAAAATAAGTGGAACAACAGCAACAAAAGAAAAAAAAAAAATCTTATAAAAACCTAGCCCTGTGCTTAGTGCAGAAGGTTTTGTAATGGCCCAGAGCTGTGCAGACTCGAACCACTCCTCGGGGTTCGTTTAAAGGGAACGACCCCCACACAGCACTCCCCCCGTGCCCCCAGAGTTGAATGTCTTTCCTGTTAATTCTCATTAAGTTCTTTCTGAATCGCAATGTTGTAGATGTTCTCTTTCAATGGTTGTATCTGGAGAAACAGAAATATTACCTTCTATTAGTCTGGGCCACGCAATCCATGTTCCACATAGTTGCCAATAGGAATTCCGCGCTGTGGGCAGTGTCCAGCTGTCCTGCCCGGGGCTGGTGGGATGTGTGGGGTGAGGCCTGGCCACCCGGCGTGCGGAGGTGGCCCCGTGTCCCCCTGCCTCCAACAATCTCCTTCAATCATTGTCGCCGACACGGGACGCTGGCGGTGGTGTGTGCTCCGAGGGCGGGAATGCCGGGCGTGGAATCATTGCTGCCCTGCTGAACCAAAGTTGGCAACTATGAGTTTTATTTCCATGTCATTCTGTTTACTTGGAATTTGCACTACACACGTTGTGAGTGTACGCTTTATTTATTTGTAGTTCGAGGTCCCGTGGCTGAAAGAGAAGGGAGGGAAGCCCATTTTGCCTTGTGTCGCTCACTAACATGGGAGGAGTTGGGATGATGACGGGATGCTGAGCTCATCTTCATACACAGTGATGCAAAATTTCACCACCATTCCATCAGGAGCCTCGGTCCTACAGCAATAAATAACAGTGCAGATATGTTTCTAATACGCAGGGCAGCTACTTGTGCTGCTCTCTGAATACTTGAAGAAAAAAATGGTGTTATAAATAGAAGCCTCTTAGCTATACCTTTTTACAATCTCGCAGCCCGTGGCAACTACAGGAGCACACAGAGGCGATGAATGGTGGGATGGTGAGAAGACTTCGAGTGTATGAATGACTTGGGTTAAAATGTGGGGGTTTTTTGGCATTAAAGAAGGTACAAAAGCACTGACCGGATGATTAAGCATAATTTAATCTCCACTGTGATAAAACTTAAGCAATAAACATGGATTTAATAGAGAAATGCTGTTGTTGGAAGTATATTTTTGTTCAATTGAATGCTGGTTGTGTCAAGTTACCCACCGTGTGCGTGTATATAAGTGTGGATGCTTATTAGGATATGCAGAGTTTTTCTTCTCAGTATTTACTGTGGTGCATGATATATGTTTGAAATCAAAAATATTGCTATTTTTTGTGAGTGTAGATCGATTTCCTGTAGGAGCTTTGATTCAGTTGGAAGACAAAATGGTTGGTTAGATTTCTTACTTAGATTTCAAATTTTTTGCAGTTGGTGGACATACCTGGCACAGTGGTTTTTGTTTTGTTGTTTTCCTGTACGTGGTAAATTCATCACTTCAATAGCAGGGCTGAAAGGTTTTTCACAATGATGTTAGATGAGGTGATGGATTTCTTAAGTAGTCTCTGTAGGTACAAACATGCTGTAATTCTTTTGCAAGAGGCAGTTGCTGCCTTAATTGTATTGCCAAATTCCTGATGAGTCTGATCCACCTCATCTCTAGAACTACCTGTTGTGTTTCAACTGTCTTCTAAGTTCAAGCATGAGCTGTTACTGTGGTTATCTCAATCCCCTCTTTGCCACAGCAAGCAAATTGTTCCTGTGTTTCAGATACAGAATCTAGCAGTGATTGCTGTTGGTGCCCAGCCAGTGTTGAAATCAGCCAGATGGCTGAAGAAATATTTTAAGAAGTGTTTAAAAATACATGTGTAACTCCAAATGTGTCCAAGTACCAGGTCTGAGGCTTTAGTCACCCCTCTGATCAATATTAGTTATCGTGCATTGAACAGAGAAGACACCTAAAAGAAACTGAATTCATCTTCCAAGACAGTGCTCTGCCACTGGTTGGAAAATACCACAGTTGGGCCTTACTTATCCTAAGGAAAACAACGCCTTTTAAAAGTTGTAAACCTGATTTATTTACAGATGTGTGTATTTTGTCGAAAAAAAGCCAGCAAATGCTGAATCTCATTTCACTGTAAAATAACGAAAGGCACTGTGTTGTGCATTCCTGGTAACGGGACAAAAATTGGATAGCAAAGATTGTATTCCTCATCTGTTGAGGGGATGGAAAGTTGAACAGTATTTGGGAAGTCTTGGAAATTCCTCTTCTGGAATTTACTCTTAGAGTAGGGGATAGAATCGTCCAATTGTTTAGGTACGTGAGGCTTATATTATTGAGGTACTATGCAGTAGTTAAGGAAATTAACAGATCAGGAATACCAAACCTTCCTTGGGTTTGTTACTGAGCTGGTTCAGGAATTCCTCCTTAAAAGAACAGCGTGGGCTGTTCCAGCACAGGCTGGTTTTGAAGGATTCAAGTGTGTCAGGCAGGTTTTTGAGGCACAAACACCAGCCTTCCATGGGGTTAGGAGTGCTGGTCTGTGGTAAACAGAAGCACTAACTTACGAGCACAATTGCCCTGCTTGGAGCGTTAATTGACTCTCTGATGTCGGTATAATTATATTTTAATGAAATAATGGGTGTAAGAACTGGTGGGGAATGGTTACTAAGGCAAGAAACAGCATAGACTCTGACTTCTGCAGATGAGCACCAAGATTTTTGGCAGCCAAATACTCTTAATGGAGGGAACACCTACAGACAGTTTTATTCCAGACTAGGAGACTGAAATAATCTCAATTTGTGCATCTCTGTAATGACAGTAATGGAGACAGAATTGTTTTACTGTGCCTCTGTTCATCTTGTTTCCCCTGTGATTCTGTCATGTAGTGATCAAATTTTACCAGAGTTTTATATTATTATAAATGTTTTATTACATTCCTACATATTTAAGAACCACTTAGGACAAGCTAACAGTCAAAATTTTAATTTAGTATCGACAGGTTTCGTTTGTTAGGGAGAAAAGTGTTGCTAGATCTCATAAAATGGGGAGGCTACTTGTAAGGAGTCATATGCACGTATACGTAAATATAGACAGTGTTCTCCCTTATAGAGAATCTTGGATTTTGGAAAACAAATGGGTGAAGCTGGGATTGGGAGAGGGCTGGAGGTGAAAATGGGATGTTTCTTTCGACATCAGGAGGAGTTCCTTGTCCCACTACTCCTGGCACGGTGTTGCACCGACTGGGCTGTGCAGTGTAATGATTAACTTGGGAGCATTTTATGTGTTTGTGTGTGCTGGTGTTACAAGACAATGCAGAATTAGAGCAGGTGGTCTAAACTAGAAGGGGCGAAGGTCAGGAGGATGCTTGAAATTAAGGGGCTGGTTGGGCATGAGCTACAGTTGGGACAGAGATGTTCAGCATCTTCATGGATGTCTCTCTGTTGTTTGTGCTCCCCAAAGCTCACCTGGTCATTTTCCAAGCTCACTGCAAAAAGATGCACTGAATTCCTGTGCCAGCCTGATGGGAAGAAGTTGGTCTCATTCCAAACACAAACAGCTCGTTTGCTTCTTGAAATGAAGCAGCAGACACGTGATAATCTCAGATAGAGGCTTTGAATAAATTCCCATCTTCTGCTCCTGTGAGATTTAGAGCAAGGATAAGAGTTTTCAGCTCCAGGAGATGCCCACTGAGGAAAACTTAATAGAGACAGCCAATAGATATGTAGAGAAAGTAGAGTTCTGTAAGGAGTTAACACATTTGCCTGTATTTGTAAAAGGCTCTGCTCTGTTGTGCCCTGCTTTTCTATGCTTTTATGCCTTTCTCTAAGTGTTTCTCTATCTTCCCCTTTTGGTGCATCAGCCTTTCTCAGCAGCATTTTTACTCTGTGTAGTTTCTGAGCGTGCCAGGTGTTGAGTTGCCACTTTCCCAAAGCCCCCTTGGCATTTTCCTGCCCTCCTGGTTCTGCTTTCCAGGATAACTCACCTGGGGACACCGTTAACTCTGCCAGAAGCTGTTCAACAGCTCCATCCGACTTCTGGTATGGCAAGCTCCTGTGTATCCCGTATGTCCTGCCTCGGTTCTGTTGGCTCTCGAGTGGAGGCAGCCTCGCCCCAGGGAACGTTTCCAAGCCAGGATGTAGTTTGGGTTTTGGATTTCACTGCAGATAAGACTTTTCAACACTTCAAGCCTCACCCATGAGCTTCTTGATGAAAGAAATGTTTATTTAGCTTTTCCTTTTTATTGGTTTTGGCTCTGCAGCCTCTGGTCTGGGAAAAGGTGCAGTGTTGGGTCTTTTGGTGGTGCTGAGAAAAGCGTGACAAGGAGACGCATGAATTAAAATCTGCATTACTTTTACCGGAAAAAAATGCTACAGTTCGGTTTTTTAGATGAAATGATAAGAACTTGGAGTGTGATTGATGGTTGGGTACAGCAAAGGGAACTGTTTTTCCCTGGATCCCGTTGCTCGTGTTACTCAGGTGCAAGAGCTTTGTCCATTCTTTTTTAAGGACTCACTCCTGCTGGCCACTCCTCCTGCCATGGACTGCAAATGGCTCCTTGTTTTTGCAGACACATCTCCTTTTTGTGGAGCTGCACTACGAACAAACCCGGTGAAAAGTTCCAGGTTAAAAATAACCCCATGGGAATAAACCCGAGGTCATTCCCTGTTTGTTTGTCTCTTTCAGAGCGGCCTCACAAAGCAGACGGAGCAGTGAAGAAACCAGGGGGTGAGGAGTGACATGTAATGAGGGGCAGGACTGTGAGAATCCATGCTTTTCGCAAAAAGGCAAACGAATCCACACCTGTGTGGGACACTTGGGATTCCTGAAAGATTTATCGACATCTTGAATTTTATTTTCCTTTGGGTTTTGTGTTTTGAGTGTGCATTTAGTGGATGTAAAGAGAAGAGCATCTCAAGGTAACAGTAGGAAACATTCCAGTCTATCCATGGGAGCCTGATGGGATTGCTGTATAAAATTAAGGGGGAGAGGGAGTGTTTAAAAAAAGCTTTTAGTTATGAAGGTTAAAGTAACGTTACAGGTAAAACAACTTTTTGGAAGTAACGAATTTTCATCTCTGATAGAATAATGTAAGAGCACCTTTAGGACAGGTTATCATTCCCAGACCCGTGACCAATTTCCTTGCTACTAGTTTCTGAGATCATTCTTCCATCTTCAGGAAATATCCCACAGACCCAAACCATTTCACCAGATGTATTGTTGTGGACAGTTTCTGGGCAGTCCTGCTTTTCCTGGATGTGGGAGGAAAGGTTGGGAAAGCTGGACGCTCTTATTTGCGTCACAGGAGCCACCACATGTCCACCTGGGTGGCTTCCCTGGCGAGGGCACACGTAAGTGTGTTGGCAGAGTTGCTGTAGGAAAGAAAACACAGGGAATTCTTGAGAGGTGAGGGAGGAAGGGCAAGTGTGTGACCTTCTCCTTTATTTTTCCATCCTATGGCATGAGCAATGTGTTTGTGGAAGCTCTCAGGAGCTCGTGTTGGGGCTGTCCCCCCGTGGTGCTGGCTGTCCACTCTGCCTCATGCTCCCGCTGTGTCCTTGCACCTTTTCCAGGTCGTTGCCCTCTCCAAAAGGTAACCCCTGTGGCCTTCCTCTGGCCAGGCTGTTTCATGGTTCAGTCTTCAGTGCTCTGAATTTCCCCCATTCTGCTCCAGGACAGGAAGGACTATTTCCACCGCATGCTCGGTGATCTTAGGTGTAGTGTGTAGGAGCTCCTCATGGATGCCCTTCATCTCCTGCTCTCACATCCCTCCCTTGTGCTCCTGGCTGGGATGCAGGAGAAGGCAGGTATCCTGGGCCATGCAGGAGCCCTCAAGGTCGGGGTGCTGGCATGGGAGGTCCCTTTTCTCACGCCACAACTGGGAACATGGTCTGTATCCCAGTATGGGAGAGGGGAATAAAGGAGCTGTGTGGGTGGCAACCAGAGGCCAGCTGTTCAGGCCAAGTTAAAATATCAGTGTTCAGGCTGGAGGGATTCAAGCAGTGTGTAATTCTGGTCACTCTTTTAAGGCTGATTTCTCAAGCCCTTAGCCTACAAACTCCATTTGAACATGTGAGGCTGAATTACCTGAACCACCATGACCTGTGTAAAATGTAGGCCAGGTTGTTGCCCCCCTTCAGTGTCCATGGGAAGTCTGGGTGCCAAGGGAGAGTTCCTTCAGCCTCCCATATCCGCACGGTTCAGAAACTTCCTGGTGGAGAACAATTGGTTCTCAGGGCTGGAGCTGTGTGGGAGCACTGAGCAGTCCCTGCCCAGTGCGGGGCCATGGAAAGGTATGTCAGGTGTGGCGTGAGAGTTTATTATCCATGGCAAGGGACCAGTCATGCAAGGCGAGTCAGTACAGTTCTTACCGACATTTTTGGGGAAGTTCAGTTGAGCTGAACACCAGTATTCCCACAACTGCTGAAGCATTGCTGCCCCCTCACTCTCCTCGCTGCCTTTATTTGCATTTTTCTCCGAATGCTTTGCCTCCCTCTGTGAGAAATATGAAGACACAGCCACCTCCCAGAAAAATCCCTGCTCGGCAGGAGTTCCCCTCCCCAGAGCATTATGTCCAGATGGCTTTGAATATCCCCAGCGAAGGAGACTTCCCAGCCCCTCTCTGGACAGGCTGCTCCAGCGCTCAGTCGTTCGAGTGCTGCTCTTTGCTCTCGGCATTGCTGAACCTCTCGGTTTGTTGACACTGAAGGTATCGATTTCAGGGAAGGAGAGGCCAACTCCCAGCTCATTCAGTCCTGCCGACAGACAAAGGCTGGGAGGAGCTGTGGTTACACAGCGGAAAGGGCCTGGGAAGGGGTTTTAGCGAAAGAGTTATTCTGTGAGGCAAAGAAGGAAGGGTAGAAGTTGGCCAGGAGAATGTGGAGCTGTCCAAGGCCAGGTTGGATGAGGCTGGGAGCAGCCTGGTCTAGTGGAAGGTGTCCCTGCCCATGGCAGGGGTTGGACTCAGATGGGCTTTAGGGTCTCTTCCCACCAAAACTGTTCAGTAGTTCCATGATGCATTCTGTGATTTAGGCTTGTAGCTTTCTGATTGTATTGCAGGAAGAAAATGCTTCTTAGTTTCACCCTGGAGCTTGATAAACCTGCAGCCAGCCCTTCCTGCCTCCCATGCAGACTGGAAAACCCTTTCCACTTTACTTCTGGTCATTTCTGGGCTTGGAAATAGCCCTTTGTTTCCCAGCGTCACTTTTGCTTCTCTCTGTTTCAAAGGATGGCTTTCCTCAGAAAATGTGCTATTTTGCTTTTAAAAGGCATTTTAAAAGGCCTAAACCAAACCAAAATCTGCTGCTCAGCCTGACTGATGTTGAACTTGAGATCCCAAAATCCCAGTTTATGGCATTTTTTTAAAATTTACATTAATATGTGTTTCTGATTAGAAATAAGATGATTTTTGTTTTTTGAGGGGTTGAGGAAGAGTAACAAATGTGTGCATCCCTGCACATGTGTCAGCATCCTACATCTGCGTCCATGTATCCATGTCCTCTGTGCCAGCCCTTTGGCACCTTGGGCTGCTTTTTCCCAGGGCATCCCACTGGAGCTATTCGCGCAGCAGGGCTGCTTTCTCTGCAGACAGCCTGTTAGGCATCCACCGCTTTTTCCCCTTTTCATCTTTTTTTCCTCCCGTTTTCCAATCCGCCCTTTGTTGCCGCTGCAGTCCGTGGTTGGGGCTGCGCTGCCACCTGGCGTCGCGATCGCGGCAAGCCGGGAAGGATCATCCCGCTCCTTGGGAAAAGTGTTTTTCTGCTGCCTCTTGCGGCTCTGCGACCTTCAAAAAAACCCCTATCAACAAACAAATATCCTCCTCCCCCCCCCAAAAAAAGAACACAAAACAAAAAACGACAAAAGAAGGGAAGCACAGCGGCATTGTCAGCATCTCCCAGAGAGCTGGAGCTGCCTCCCTGGGAAAGGGTTTTATTGGATGTTCTGTGTTCTTTATTATAATTATTTTTAGATAATGCAGTGGGATTTGAGCCCTTCTGCAGTATCCTTTTCCTTGTCCCTTGATATATCTAAAAAATCAAATGGAGTCTTCTACATGTTACCCTTCTCCCAAAGGATCCCTGTGGTTTAGGAGATGTGTTTTTCCACTGATTTCCCATATTTGCATCTCCTGGGTTGTGCAAGGCTCTGAGGGAATAACCAGGTCTCTGCTGTCAGGAGCAAAAGTCACGGCCATTAATATGCCAGGCTTTGGGATTGAAGGCTGGGGAAAGAGAAGGGTAATACTTATTTTTCCTTAGGAGAATGGGAAATGACGATTTTTTTCCGAGGAATCTCCCTGGCAAATACTAATTGCAGGCTTGAACGGTGCCACCACTGCCAAAGTGGAAGTTGGGGGACTAAATCACACCGACTGCAGCTCTGGGTGGATCCTGCTCCAGCCCTGTCCTGCCTTTCCTTCCCTGTGGATGTGGATTTGCAAGGAGCTGGATGGTGCCGAGTGCCATCTGCAACCAAATACAAGGGGGTGATTCAGGGATCGGGGAGAGGTTCCCGTTGGTGCCCCCAGCACAAAGGCAGGATTCAAGCCCCATCCCGGGGATGAAATTGCAGCCCCTGCATTGTTGCCGAGGATGGGCCTTGTTTCCCTAATCCGCTGCTGCTCCGCAGCTTTAAATCTGAGGGAAAGAAAATCTGGATGTAAATGCAGCTGTGAAAAGAGTCAGTGATGGCAGGGAAATGTGATATAAAATTATAGCCGGGATGGGCAGGCAGGGATGTGGGAGTAACAGCCATGCATGCACACATAACCCCAAGGCACCAGTTTCTCTCATCTCAGTCTTGCCAAGCAAGGGTGACCCTAGGCAGGGATAATTTTAAGGTCTGCAGGGTCATGTCCTACCCCTTGATTCTGCTGCATCCTCTCTCTCAAAGGTGGGAATGTTTTTAAGCCCCTGGTTTTTTTAATGGTGGAATTTCTCGCCTTCCTGGGTGGGAAATGAGCAAATTTTCTCCATACGTTTTCCCTTTCAAGATTATCATAGATTATATGGAATAAATTACATAATCTGTTACTAAGTACCGGAGGATTGTTGCTAGTTCAAGATTTCAGTGTATTCCTTTCCTCGGTGTATCCCTAGCTCAGGAAAGGTGCGAATGAGTCACAGAGTAGAAATCAGCAGATATCACAAATAATGTTGTTCCTGATGAATTAACACCCTGACCTCCTCAAGGCGACTTTGGAGGTTGCTCAGAGCATCCTTGGCATTGTTTAATGGCTTTGCTGTGACATCCATCTTCAACCCAAATGAATTCTGCAATAGCTTGAAAAAGAAATTAAAAAGCAAGTTAGTGCTTGAAAGGTTGAAAAGGAATTCTGCTTGGCTTGACCTTGCTCCTCATGGGAATGATTCTTCTGAGATTTTGGATGCATTTCAATCCACAAATCGGGGGAAAGGCACTCCCAGTTTTGTAGCTTGAGCACCTCAGGTCTTTTTTCAGCAGTGGAGAGGAATCAGCCCCTCAGAGAAGGGAAGGATTTGAATTCCAGCTTCCTATTTCCGTGTAAGCCATATACAATCCATGATGCCATATCAGTGCAGTATATTGTGGGATGATCCCTGTGATTCCCCCCAGGACCCATTTCTTCCTGATTTTGTTTGTAAATATGTGGTTTGTTCTAGCAATGCTTCTTGCTTCAGGCTTCATTAATACAGTGGGATATTTACCTGTGCCAGAGCGTGCTATTTGACTGCTTATATACAGGAACAATTATTGCAAAGGAGGTGAAAGCATATCCTGGGCATAGCCTGAAGCTCCAGGGGCTGGCTTCCACTCACAGCAGCATTTAGCTTGTTAGAAAAACTGCAAAGGCAGGAGCTGCAAAGCTGCAGGGCCATGGTGGCATCCGGGAGAGGATAGAAAAGGTAGAGGAAACACAGGGGACCAGATTCTCCTGCTTCAGCTGCTTCCAGTGGAGGTATTCCCCAAATCCTCACCCTTCCAGAGCAAATACAAATGCTTCAGGTGCAGGTACTGTCTGTGTGTATTAAACCACTGTTAGAGGATGTTGGTTACCTGCAGTGACAGGGGGAGGTTTTAGAGCTTTTAATAACTTTTGCGTTGTCTGTTGATGTTTTAATAGGCTCCAGGCTGGAAGTTTAATCCGTAAAAATGTGTGTCAGGTGGTTGATGAATATAAATTGCTGAACAGCGTAGGCCCGCGAGGCTGGAGGATGCACGAGGGAGACAGGGCTGTCTTCCATGTCGAGGAACTGGCCTGTGAAATTAAGCACATGGGTTTGCAGCCTTGTCATTTTGCCTTGTGTTTCCTGGCGTTCCACTGCTGCGGACACGTCCGGTTCATGAAGATGCACAAAGAGGTAAGAAATCCCCTGCGGCACAGACAAAAAGCGTGGAGAAGTTACAGGGAGAAGATTAAAGAGTGCCGGAGCTGGTGTGGCTAGAGAAAAGCCTTGGAGAAATCCAGGTGTTATCCAAATTACACAGAAGATAGTCCATCTGTTTCATCTTTAGGAAGGAGAAATACATGAAATATCCTGCTCCAAGCCTTTTGATCTGTAGGTTGGAGAAGAGATAATACAAGACCCAAAGTTTTAAGTGAAGGGAGGCAAGGATAGCCCAGCTGGAATGATGCTGGATAGGGATGAAGGACATGCTTCAGACAACCCAAATTTGCCTTCCCCATGTAGGAAAATGTGACTTTCACAGCTTTGAGCTTTGGTTCAGTATTAGCTGTAGATCAGAGTAAATGAGGTGTATAATAACAAGTGATGCAGAGGGGCTGTGCTGGCCATTGCTCCGAGCTGGGAAAAGGCCTTTCTTACCCTGCTTGGCTGAAATCCTGATGTTTTAAATCATTTTACCGGCCAGAGGCTTGGGGAAAAATGATTTGTCAGAATTCCTGATTATAACAAAGAAGTAGAATGGACTGTGCTCCTCAATTACAGCAGTCATTCCAATCACTCTTTCTCCCCCACAAGGTGTACTGGGAAAGGCAGTTGGCACATAAATAAATCCAAACACAGCCCATAGGTTTCGTGCTGCTCGAGGAAGGGGAGCCTGGGGGTGTTGGTGGCTGAGGGAACAGGCGAGTTTTGCTGTGGGAGATGGTTTTCATCACGTCCCCATTTACAAAGTGTTCTGCCACATCCTGGAGCCGGAGCAGATGGATTGTAAGGAAAAGGTTCATTTGCTCGGGATGGATGGCACTCTCGAAAGTAAAACGCCGTCAGAGATTTTTATCTGCCACAGGTGCTGCCTTGTAGACAAGGCCTTCACGATGGATGGGGCGGGAGTTCTAAGCTGGAGAGCTTTGGCAGGTCTCCCACGATGACCGGAATTTCAGATATTGCAGCTATTTTCCTGTTGCTTTAGCGCATTCCACAGCCACTCCATGAGTATCTGTGCTCCAGTGGGGTCTGGTGGCCTCGCAGTCTGTTTGGGGCAGAGTACCTGACAATTTTGGGGAGGAGTGGTTAAAACGTCAGGAGGTGTGTACCTTTGTGGGGAATATTTACATGCCTGAGCTCGTATTTGCAGTTCTTCTTCCTGGAACAGGGTCTAAAAGCTTGTTCTTGAAAGGTCATAAAGTCCTGGAATGGTCTGGGTTAGAAGGGATTTTAAAGCTCATTCATTTCCAGCCCCTGCCATGGTCAGGGACACCTTCCACTAGACCAGGTTGCTCCAAGCCCCATCCGGTGTGGCCTTGAAGCCCTTAGCACTGGTCATTGCTGGGATTTTCACTGTGGAGTAGCTGTTTGACAGTCGGGATTGACACCTGGATAGTGCCTTCAGTCGGTGGCTTTATTTGCAGAGAAATTAAGTGGCCAAAACACAAAGTCAAAGCTTGTGTACAAATGAGGGCAAACGTGCCCCGTGCACTGACCCACAGCTCATTCCCCAGGCTGCCACCCTCCTCTGGAGTGTCACCGCACCCCTTCTGCTCCCTGGATCACTGCCTACACGATGGAGACACCTCTGATAGGGATAATAAACCCGCGTGGAAGATCTGGGGATTTGCTGTCAGGCAGGAGGAGGGCGATGCTGATGCTGGCTGGTGAGAGCTGTCCTTTCCATCTGATTCCCGGTTCCCCGGAGGCAGCTGACAGAGCAGTGACAGAGAGATGACAGTCTGCCTTATTGCCAGGGGCTCAGCCTGCCTGGAAATGGGAACTGCAGAGAGAGCGACAGAGCCGAGCTGCAGGATGCTTCCCGCTGCTCTCACTTCAGAGCCCGTTCGCTTGTCAGGGGCCCCACGGCGGGTAATGAAACCCTGTCAAAGCATCCCTCTGGAATAAACGGGATGGGAGCGGGACTGCCCGGATGGCAAACATCACTGCCCACAGCAAAAGCCTGCTGGATACTTCCAGCAGCGCCCAGAGCGGCTTAGTGAGCACTCAGCACCCACAGTGCTGCACATCCTGGGCTGAAGCCTTGGTGTCGGCTTAGGGTAAACAGAAATTCCTCTACTTCCCAGTGTGTTATCCTCGTTAATTGGGGGTCTTCTATCTGAACTCGACAAGGGTACTCGCCATGAGATCACTGTCTAAATTCTGGATGTTTTACTGGAGATACCAGAACAGGACTAATGGTTCCGAGTTCGGCTTTTCCCTTCTTCCCTGTCTCTGAGGGAACTGGGAACGGTGTGGTGAACCTGTGAATTGGAGGTTCTCAACTGTGCGGATGGGACTGGGCCTAACCAGCCCCAGGGATGAGACCCAGGGCAAAAACAGGGAAGCAGCTGCCTCTGTTATTCCCTCTATGCCCCATCCCTGGAATTGTCCAAGGCCGGGTTGGCTGGAGCTTGGAGCAACCTGGGATAGTGGAAGGTGTCCCTGCCCATGGCGGGGGTGGGAACAAGATGGTCTTGAAGGTCCCTTCCAACACAAACCATCCTAGAATTACCTCTCTGAAGAGATTTTCTTTTAAGAGTGGCTGCACAAATGAGGAAAAGTAAAATTTTTTCCCCTAATGTATAGTGATTTCTAAGAATATCCATTTAGAAATCACTGTTTCTAAAAACAAATATTTACAGATATGAATAGCTTACAAATAATTCCAAAACACAGAGTAATTGCAAAACAAAATTTATAAATATTTTCGAAATTAATTGCTGTTGCTTCCCAGTAGAGCAGATGGAAAAATTTCTGTTAAAATGTTCCTCCATTGCTCTCTAAATATATTAAGAACTTATTCAAATCTAGGTATAATGAGGGCTTAACATAGGTTACTGGTTTTTCCCTTTTCCTGTGTGCCCTGAAGATTAAACCAGAATCAATCTTTACATTTGAATTCAATTCCGAGGAAGTGTCACACTGAGTAAGCTGAGGGTTTTGCTGCAGAAAACATGCCTGAAACCACAGGTTTTGACCAAATCGTTGAACTTTGGTGGGAAGAATGAATAACTTTGTTTATGCACTGTCTGAAGCACCTTAATTATAAATCCCATGGATATATATGGCGTTTAAATTCTCCCTGTTGCGAGGTTCCATTCGTGTGCTCTGTCCATCTTTGGAGCACTGTGTGGAAGATGACAGAGCCAGGAAGGAGCCATGGGAGCTGGGGTGGTGGCCAGCACTCTCCTGGGTGGCTGCAAAGTCCTCGCCATCAATAGAAAATGGACCTGCTCAGGGAAACAAAATCCCTCGTCGCTGAGTGATTTTGTGGGAATTAGGGATTGTAACCCTTTCACCAGTTTGTTTATTTCGCTGTTCTGTGCAAAATGCTCTCATGTGCTTTCTCCAGGTTTTTGGGGAATGATCATCTGCATGGATGAGGTGCCCTAACAGTGAGAAGTGAAAAGAAAGGAAGCGTAAGCCTTGCCTAAATCTTGGTCCTTTACAGTCAGGGCTCTTGCTGTAGCATCCCTGGAAGTGTCCAGGGTGGGGTTGGACAGGGCCTGGAGCAAACTGGTCTATTGGAAGGTGTCCCTGCCTCGTTTCTCTCATTTCAGAAGAGTTGTGTTCCTCCAGAGCCTGGACCTGTATTCCCCGTGGTCCCAAGCGTGTCTGTCTCCTTCAGAGCAGAGCTTCCCATGGCCTCGGGAGAAGTCCTGTCTCCTGGAGCTAATGGGATTGAAATCGCCTCTGTGCTCACGACGGAGAGCGGTGCTTTGTCTCCTCCAGGGACCCTCCTGCTTTGTTCCGGCTCATCCCATCCTCGGGATGGCTCAGACTTGGCAAGGCCACGGGCGTTATGTCCCTGCAGGGATTGTCTCTGCAGCCGGAGTGAGGGAGCAAAGCAGGTTAAATCTGCCAGCCCGTGACTCCGAGACTTAAATTAACAGAGGGATTCAAACAAGGAATATTCCTCATGCACTTATGCCTGCTGCAGAACGCATCATCCCATAGGGAAAAAAAATGATAGCGTGCAAAAATCCTGTCTTTACCTTGTGAGTGAAGGTTTCCCGTTCATCTCCCGTGCTTGCTATTTATTTCCACATCCTCCTGGAGGGGCTGTTTTATCTGTAAAGGGAGAAAAAAATATTCAACACGTTTCAAATAACCTCCATCAAACTAGAAGCTGAGTGGGAAGCGTTCCCACAAATGTCCCTTGGAATTCATAAAAGGCCGGACATCAAAAATGATGGAATTATTTAGGGTTTTATTTTCTCTGGCTGGAACAACATGAGATAAATCAGGGGAACGATGTGTTGTCTTCCGAGTGGCTGGGTCCAAAACTCTGGCAATTTTGTGTGCATCTGTACAGCAGAGCCTGTCTCCATTTCCCTTTCATTCCCATGTAGATTGCTCTCCCGGCGTGCTGGAGCGAACGGGCTGATGTGGGCCGGGTAAACATTTACAGAACAAAGCAGTACAGTCCCCGAAATGATTCCAAAATTGGCCCTGCCACAAATGGCCATGAATGGGAATCATCTGCAGCACGAGGGGATCAACTGGGAGCCGGCAGGGCCGCGGGACAGCACGTGGGGAGCCCGGTGCTGCAGGAGGGAAAAGAAGAGAAGTCAGAGGTCCAGCCCTATTTCATTCCTCCCTGTGAGTGAGGGTGGGGAGGCCCTGGCACAGGGTGCCCAGAGCAGCTGTGGCTGCCCCTGGATCCCTGGAAGTGTCCAAGGCCAGGCTGGACAGGGCTTGGAGCAACCTGGGATAGTGGAAGGTATCCCTGCCCATGGCAGGGGGTGGAACTGGATGGTCTTGAAGGTCCCTTCCAATCCAAACCATTCCAGGATTCTATGGTTTGGCATCAGCTTCCATCTGAAAGGCCAAATGGTCTCAGCCAGCAGCTGTGGGGTGTGAGGGGACCTCCCCAGGGTCTGCCCAGCAGAAGCCAAGGTAGCTGCTTTTATTCAGGGCACAGTTTACCCATCTCTCACAATATTGACACATCCAGCTGCTGTCCTGCGGGGACAGGAGGCTCTTGTTGCCTTGGAATGGTGGTGCTCAGCTGCTCTCTGGCACACACAGGTTACCTTTGCACCGCCTCGGGGGTTCAGCTTTTTGGTGTAGTCCCTGATTTGCTGGGTACTAGTTCAGTTGTGTTTAGACCTTCGTAACTTTCCCGCTGCTGAAGTGTTACTATGGAATGTAGGCAGTGCTTTCCTGCTGCTGGATCTGCCAGTGGAGGCTTTGGGGGCAAAAGCAGCTTTGGATTTGTGAATCTGGGTTGTGAAACCCCCAAACTGAGGAAACTGGGTGAGAAATTCAGGGAGCTCTTTTTCAGGCGTGCTTTATGAGGTGGCAGGATACAGAGGAACACGTCTGATGACACCCTGCTCTCCCAGGCTCTGGCAAAGGCAGATCGTGTTTGGATCGGGGTGGGAAACGGGAGCCCCGGGGCTGCGCGGATGCTGCTGTTCCAGCTGTAAATCTCCCGGTGCTTGTCTCCATCCGATTGCTCTTATAATTCACACGTACAGCTGAACTGTCAGCTCTTGGCTTCCTTCAGTAAGGAGGCTAAAATGGGGTTTATTGTTTCATTTCTGAGGGTGGAAGGTCTCAGATGATGCTAAAAAACCAGGTCGTGACATCTTTCTCACAGGAGGACGCCAGACACTGCAGTGTTTTATTGCAAACATATATAAAAGAAGAGATATAATAATTAATTAGAAGGAAAATAAATGGGCAAACCTCAATTTTTTTTTTTTTCCCAGAAAATGATCTTTATTTTCCAGAAGAGCTCCTGATCCAGGTAGGCATTGAACCATCCACTGTGGCCCCAGCGGGTACGAGGGGGACGTGGCTCTGCCCAGCACCTCGTGTTTGCTCCCTGGCCACAGACAAGAATTAACGCTGGGAATTGTGAGGGATGAGAGACAAATGATTTGACTCCAGAGGAGAGGGAGAAGGAACAGTACGAGGTCTTTGCTCAGCACCACTGTGTTGATCACTTATTAAATTACATCCATTGTGTGATTTGAAAGAACTCCTCCCTTTATCTCGACAGCCATCGGGATGGAAACAATAATAAAACTCTGCTGACAGGTGCCACAAAGGTGACTTTGTTTTCAGTGCCCCTCTTCAATTTCTGCTGGATCAGAGAGCAAACAAACCCGCCGAAGTTCTCACTGGCGAGTGCCAGGAGAGGAGGAGCGTGGTAAATGCTGGTTGTGGTTTTGGCTAACTCTGCTGGAGGACAAAAGGGGAGGTTTAACAGCAGATTCTGGATTTGCTCAGCCTGCAGGAGCCAGGAGCTGAGGCGGGGAGGGTAACTCAGAGGCTCACTCTGCTCCGAGCCGCTGGGATTTATGAGGGGTTGGGCAAACCTCTCGCCAGGGCGGGGCAGAAGCGATCCCGGCACCGCCCCATCTCACCCCAGCGCTGATGTCAAAAGGCACTGCGGTGTCCCAGTAAAAAATGCAGTTCTGTGCATATTTAGGGGTGTGAACAGAGTTCCAGGGGGCCGTGCGGGGGTCCTGTTTTCTTCACAGGAAGGAAGTGCCCATGGCACTCCAAAGTGCCCATCACTGCCTGTCAGGAGGTGAGTAAAGAGAGCAGAACAAGGTTCACTACGTCTGACACCAGCTCTGCAAACTCTCTCTGTACCTGTGCAGCATCACTGGGTAGTTTATCACAGTTTCTGACTCAGTACAAGACATTTTATAATGAGATTAGCAGGTGGCCCTACAAGAGCAAAGCCTCCTACCCGGCACCACGTAATTAATCCATAAAAAATAAAGGCAGGTTCTCTCCTTGGCAGCTTATAAGTATTCCAAGCATTGCAGTGTCATAGGCTTTATGACAGCTTTGAGATTAAGGAAATAAAAAAAAGAATTAAAACCTATATTCAGTAATTTAATTCTAATTAATTCATTATCCTAGAATCTTCTTTGCATTGCAGCTCGTATCCACAATATTTCTCTGGATTTCTTCCAGATTTTTTTTTCCCCAAGTTTTGCTGCTTTATTTGTGGGCAGGTAAGGAGAGCGTAGATACAATTGTAGTCCTCAGGATGTATATTAATATTCTTTAACTATCTTAAAGTCCACCAATGTAATGCTGTATCATCCAGGAACAGCCTTTTGTTAAGCAAGTTTCAAGATTTTACGGCTTTCCTGCTTGTGGAATTTTTTTGAAAGGGCATTAAAAAGTTCTCTCTCTTCTCTAGCACAGCCCTGGAGAACTGACCTTCCCACTAGGAGCAATCTTTCAGCAGGAAACATTCGGGCACTTTTTTTGTGCCCTTCAGGTTGATTTTGCTGAGAAGAGCTGCATGGTCTCCGAGCAGGAACAGATTGTTGCAGCTGACCTTAGGGTGGGCCTGGCTGCCAACATCTGCACGAGCAGCGTGTCAGTGATTCGCAGATGCTGGGAGGTGCAGTGGCTCTGCAGCCTGCAGCGGTGTGGGTGGCTCATTGCTTTCGAGTGGGGGAGAGCCAGTTCTGGTCACCTTTTGGGCCTTTTTGGCTCCGATAAGCACCTGGCTGTGCTCCCGTGCAGCACAAGGACAAATCTATTGCTGGGTGTGAGGTTTGTCCCCGAGGGTGGCACATGACCACGTGTAGCTGCGTGGCGCTGGATTTTTGGGCCGGGTGGCAGGAGGTTTCCAAGGCTGGAGGGAGGTGAAAGTCCATAAAGCAGCACATTTCACACCTGGGGAACGCAGAGGCTGCTCCTAGTAAGATTTTAGGGCATGAACTGCCCATGGCAGCTCTGCCCTGCTCCCCTGGAACATTTATTTATTTTAGGAGTGTATAAATGCCACTCGGAACTCTCTGAGAGTCCCCTGGGTGCTTTTAGCCCTCTCCTCTCACAGGTCATCAGGGGGAAAGCTGGTGGATGGCAGCACCTGAGGGCTTTGTAAGCCTGGGAACACTGCCCAGGGAGCCAATTCCCTAGGCTGGGATGGGAAAGTTTATCGTCTGCACCAGGGCTGGATGGTGGAAAAGTGCCTCTTTTGGGGGAGTGGGGTGGGGTTTGTTTTATTGTTTTGGCGTTTTTTAATGCATTTATACATTATGGGAAGTGATGTGTGTGTGAGTCAGGAGGGAAATGATCCAGCTCTGCGCTGCCTGGAGCTGCTGCCAAATAAATGAGCAAGGTGGCACTGTGGGGCTGCTCACCGAGGTGCCCGATCGTGTCAGGGACGGGAGAAGGTGCAGGGGGCTCTTTAGCTCTGCTTTTCTGCTTTGCTTACTGCTGCCGCTCTCATCTTACGTGAGATGGAGTTAACATACTCAGTTCATTATAAAAAAAAAAAGGAAGGAAATGCATCTGAACCTGGATAGATTCAGTTAGGGCAGAAGACGCAGTTCCTGGCTGCTGAGAATATTGAAGCTCTGAAAGGTGGAACACAAGAGTTACGGCCCCTTTGCATCAGCCTTCCTAGAGAGCCGAGCTGGCTTTACCGGGAGAGAGGCCCAGGAAAGGGGAGTGGAGGAAAAGTCCTCTTTTGGGGATATTTTTGCCCTCTTTTCTTTCTGGTAGCCATGGGTACATTCCTGGTGGTTTCTCATTTTTAGGGGCCAGGGCTCTGGCCAGCCCAGAGGAGGGAGGGCAGTTTAAATACCTGAATTCGGGTGTGGTCCCTCCCTTGCCCACATCCACATGTCGGAGCAGCCACGGAGTCACCTCCACGTTTATTTTAGTGGGGATGCAGCGGGAGAGGGGCTTCCTCTCCAGTGCTGAGGGATTGTCAGACTGGATTGTCACCCTGTGCCCATCCGAAGTCGCAGATCAGGCAAGTGCCTCAGCGATCCTGTCACCGTTACTGTGTGGGGAGAGGAGATTTTCCACGGCGGGAGACAGACGATATCTCACGCTCCAAACAAAGCCTGCCGGAGAAAAATCTGTTCGATACTCAGGCAGCTAAAATGAGCCATAGTATTTATTCCCAGCACTCTGTCTTCCCTAAATATTGGATCTCTGCGAGTATCAAAGGGGCTTCCAACCAAAGCGCCGTGCCTTTGACAGCAATAAAAGACAGGCACCCCCGGATAACTCTTCCCCAATGGTTTTACAGCCAGGTAATCAATATATCACAGCAGACACATTGCCTTTTATTTGCTGTTTATACACCACCCAGGATCCTTGGATGTGGTGTTGACGCCAGCACAAGGATACAGGAGCTAGGGGATCAATAGGAAATGCTTCTTCAGGTGTACTGATTACCCAGAAAAGGATGACGATAAATTTTTGTGTGCTCCCACTTCATCTCTGAGCCTGTTAAAAGGAAAGAAATGCCCTGGTTTTCTTCTTTATTTCTCCCTTCTGAGAAGCTGGGGAAGAAAAAAAAAAACAAAAACAACATGGCAAGAGCTTGGGGATGTTGGGTCTTCTTTTATTTTTTTAGACAGTGGGCAAACCTAATCCATTTCTTTTCTGACCTTTTGTCCTCTTTTCCCATCTTGGGAGCAGAGAAAACAAGGACGACAGCTAAAAGGGAAAGGATGCCAAAAGAGGAAAAAAAACCCAAACCCCAACCCTTAAAAGACAACTCCTGACATCTTTCTGTTAACACAATCAGGGTTTGGTTTAGTATTGAATTATTGAAAAACCGAATTGGATTACTTTTCATTGTTATGGAAAGTGGGAGCTGTGTTCCACAGGCTCCGTAGCGCCGGGATTTGACCTTATTCCTGCAAACACTTGAGACCTTGCCTTGGCACAACTTCTCCCACTCCAAAGGCCGGGTGTGCTCAGCATATTTCAGAATTAGGCAGGCAGAAAGGCTGCCCGCCTCTCAAGGACACCCATCTCTGGTTTATCTCCTGAGTTACGCTGCAGAAGCTGGAATTGCCTCCATCGGCAGGGAAGCTCCGTGAGAAACGAAAGATGCGAGCGAAACAAGTGGAATATTCCAGCTTGATACCTGGAATTAAATGTAGTTATTGTAGCCAAACTTGGGAGGCGTGGGGGTGGGGTCGGTGCTGGAAAAAATAAGCTACAGCCTGTGAGAAGTTAGTGAGCTCCAGGCCATCATCCCCTGGGAAGTGCAGGTCCCCGAGCCACAGCGAGCTGGCAGGGGCCGCCCGCTCTGTTTAGTGACAAATCCAGCGACAGGATCCTGAGGAATTGCTGGTGATTACTCCCCTCACGTTCCTTGAGATCATTCTCCCCCCAGGCAGGCGGGAATCCCTGGTTTAAATCACCCCCGGCCCCGTGTGAAACTGCTCGGAGGGACAGCTGGGAACAGCCAGGTACGGCTTTGAAGGGGGGTGGGGGGGAAAGAGGAAAAGTATGGATATTAAAGAGCCAGAAACTCCCGCTCTCCCAGGGTGACAAGCCTTATCTGGGGAGAGCAGCAGCATGAAGGAGCCAGAAACCTGATTTAGGATCATTCTACCCCCCCACGCCCAACTCCAAACTCACCAAAACTAACCGAACAAAAAAACTGGAGCTCAGACAAAAAATGCACCTGCAAGTTCATGAGTTTCCTATTTATGACCTAAATTCGCTGTTCCCCAGGCATTCCCTGAAATCATCTTTGCAGAGGGCAAATTTCCTTCTGGTAGCTGATGCTGATAGCTTGGAAGATTATTAAGACACAATTGGGAAAAAAAAACCATCTCAAAATAATGCCACTATCAGTGCTGCCAGGGCTTTTTTGCTTTTGTTTTGCTGGGTGTTTTTGAGGAACAGCCTTTTGCTGTAACATTGTTTCGTGGAGTTTCTTTGCTTATTTTGCCTTTTTTCCAAGTGATTTACGAACGTCTCTGTCACCGTTTCATCCCTTCTGAAAAAGCTTTGTTTTTGTGAAGCGGCTGCAGCATGTCAGAGTAAAGTGCAAATACCCACTTCAAGGCTCTAACAAGTTCTGTGCCACTAAGAGCCTTTGATTCCTGCATTTAATTATGTCACACTGGATTAGAATAATCCCATTCCTCCTTGTTTCTCCAACTCAGTTTTTCATACTTGTCTTGCACTTAATTAAAAGTGCCTCCTTCACTGCAGGGCTGGTAGGGAAATGAAGGCTGACACACTGGGGAACTTTGCATCTGGAGGCACCTTATTTTTAACCTCACATAGACATTTATTTATCCCACTTTTCCTTCTTCCCTTGCCTGAAGAAATCCTCAGTGCGAGGTTACTTTGTGAATTTGCTGTTAAAAAGTTGCAAGATATTTAGAGGTGCAAGGAAAGGAGAAGTTGAATAGCGTGCTAATTTCTAGCTAAATTTGGCCAAACCTTAGCTAATGTCTTGGCAAAGCTTTCCCCACCTCCCCTTTTTCTTTTAATAGTAGTGTTTGGACTTGATGATCTTAAAGGTCTCTTCCAACCTTAATGATTCTCTGATTCCATGATTTTCTCATAGTGATGAATTTGGGTTTTTTACCCACCAACACGAAATGCTGGGAGGAGACAAAGCAAAGCAAATATGCTTTTGGCACTCTATATATATGTGATCACATATATGATTAAATTTTGACTTGGCAGTTGCTGCCAATACCTGATTTCGAGGTCTGTGTTATTCATCTCTAACTTTTCTGGTAACTTTCTGCTCCAGCGGTTGAGAAAATTTGTTAGAATTTTCCGAGCACCTGCTCTTCTTTCCAGCCCTAATCGCCTTATTTCAGCTTTGCTCCATGCAGCTCTATTCAGCAGAGCGGGTTTTCCTGCGTGGTCTATGACTCGAGACCCTTGAGTCATCCTGGCTTCTTGGGATCAGCCAAAGGATTTTAGGGCATTATGCTTCTTATTCCTGAGGCGGCGATTTGGGATTTCTGAGATTAACGTGGCTTTTTCCTTTGATCCCTATTTTCTTCTTCAATCCCTATTTTGCCCTTCCTGTGGTGCTAGAAGTGCAGATCCAGACATGAACCTCCTCTGCCCTGGCTGTACCTACAGCCATGCAGCTGGATTTTCCAGAGGCTCCTCCTAAGCGTTTCCAGCCCGGTGTGGGGATCCGGTCCTTGTGCTGGTTGTCATCTTTGCTCCAGGGATAAGGGAAAGTGTTTAAACTCTGTCACCATAATAGGATTACGCTTTTAAACTCTGAATGATTCCAGCTCCAGAGCAGCATTTTGAGCTCAGATTTGGATTCCCACGGCTTTTGATTATTTTGGGAAGCTGGGGAGTGATGGTGCGATTCACCGCGCTAATTGTGGTGAGGCGCACACGGCGTAGGCCCCACGCCTGGAAGGGGGGAGTTTTGGCTTTCCCAGGGAGTCTGCAGCCAGAAAAAACCCCCTCTGTGAGCTGTCAGGTGGGTCAGCACCTCCAGGGTTGTTCCTGTCCGTGGGCGATGGCGCGGTGGACCCCAGGAGCTCCCCCGGCAGTGGGAATTCCCAGTGAAGCCGTGCCAGGCTGGTTTGGCTTCCAGCAGCTGGCTCGTGTCTGAAAGCACCTCCAGCACTCCTCCAGCGTTTAGTGACGCCGAGTATCTAAAGCTGGTAATTGCTCCTGTGCTCCAGGCCCTGCAGAAGTACCTCTTGCGGTAGGATATCCAATCCCTGTGCCACTGAATTCCCTTGGATGAGGACTCGTTCTTCATGCTGCTGCCAATTTTCTCCTACTCTCACTTGCTAAAATAATACATTGCAGTCGCCTCTTAAATTAGACACAAGCTTAACCCTCTGACAAAGTTCATGAAACCTGTGTGCTGTGAGGAGAGACTGGAATATGCTTTTCAATTTGGGAAATGCCACAGGTGTCTGGTTGGTCAGCTGGATTTTACATGGCAATTCATAGGATCACGGACTGGTTTGGCTTGGAAGGGACCCTAAAGAGCATCTCATGGGCTTGGTTTTCCTGAGACAGTTTGCTGGGAACCCAGACTTTCTTTTCCACAGACAAAATTCTGTCTCCAAAGAAGTGCCTCCTCCTTGGGGGATGTGTTACTCATTTCCTATTCCCTGTTTTCTATAATTTGTCACTGGCTTTGCGGTCTCCTCACTCACACATCTCTGAGTGCAGTGATGATTCTCAGCAGCGCAGCAAAGGTGGTGACTGGGCCAAACTGGATCTCCAAGCTTTCTCCTCAGGTGCCAGAAGACACATCCCTGCAGTGCTCAGCCCCTGCTTTATGGGAAAGCCGAACTGCAGAGTTTTCCTCTGCCCCTTTATTACACAGGAGGATGGGTGTCTGCCCCACAGTTCAGCTCTTCCATTGGAAAAACAACAAAGCTGCGAAGGAATAAATTATTAAGGCCATTAATCAACAGGTGGCAAATGGAAAAGGCAGCCAAAATGAAAGGGAATTATCTGTGGGCAAAACAGTCATGTTAAATGGGCTCTAAGCTCTGTAACTGAAGGTGCAAGAGTGCAAAACTTAACACTGGAAGGAAACCAGAAAATGGATGTACTTAAGGTTGGGCACTCATGAAAGTAGTTTTACTGCACATTACCAAATTTTATAATGTCTTCATTGTGTCACTGTTAAGTGTCCAGAATGATTATTCTTTAATGTGTAAAATAAAAATGTGTTTAATGTGCCAGTATTAAATAGGTCCATGGCAAAGTCAAGTCTGCGAAGGATATTTCTACTTTAGCACTCAATATTTTGTCAGATAACGTTTTATGGAAAAAACCCACACAGGGTGGGCTGTTGGTAAATGCTTCACTTCCCTTCCCTCAGAGCTCGATTCTCCAGGGTGGTCTTTGTGAAGGGGGGCAAAAATGAGTTTCTCATTTACAAAGGAACGTGGATAGAAACAGCCTGGACACGTCCCCGTGCGGGTGTGTCAGCACCTGACTGTGGAGGGAAGGGTGAGGAATTGCCCAGCCTGTGCTTCTGACAGTTTCTAAGAGCTGGAGTTTTCAGACAAGTCGGAGCTGTAAAAGCAGTGAAGTCTTTGTGTAAATTTTCTAAACACAGCTGAGATTTCCAAGAGGACACACAATTCTCCTTCTTAAAGATTTCCCTATAAACAAGCATTCTAATTTACAATACTTTCCTGATTCCTGCCTCTGTTCTAAGCCCACTCATCGACCCACCCTGCACATTCACCTCATTGCCTCATTAGCGGTTGGCTCTGTTCTGTGAGCGTGCCAAGCCTTAAGTAAAAGCACTTGGGGTTTATGAAAATATGGAGCTATTTGGGAAAAAAGGATCCCCAGCACTACAGGAATGGTGATTTAGCATCCGCACTAAAACCTTCAGCTGCCGAGCAGGTTCCTGTGGTAGTAAAAAATCCTCTGTTCTACAGATGTTTTGCACACCAGAGCCAAAACACTGCTGCAGGATGTCACCAATGTAAAACACATCTGTCAAAATTTTGTGTCTCGGCTTGTCCCATGTGGGAGGGAAAAAAATTGCTTGTCATGAGATGGGCTTCAGAAAGAATGTGACAACGTGGTCTGTGTTAAAGCCCTGACACGACACCTTCCCACAGCAATCCAGGCAAGCCTCCAAATGTTTCTTCTTCTGCCACATTTCTAACACGGAGGGAAATAAAAGAAGTGGCATCCTGGGTGTGCGTCTGACCTTTGGAGAAATGAGTTTTAGTGTTGTGCTGAGGTGCTTGTCCATTTTCATTGTCCTGGCTGCTTTGGATTGCCTCCCTGTACCTTCCTAAGCTTTCATCCCGAGGTATCGCATCACATCTTTTAAGAAGATTGAAGGGAATTAAGTCTCCAGGCTCAACTCTCCTTTTCCAAGCAGCTGACAAATTTTAGTGTGTTCTGTGTGGCAGTTACTGGAAATAGCTGAAGTCTGCAGAGGGTGAGCCAGGATCCATAAAAATGTTCTTCCTATTTAGGATGACAATTTATAATTTAACTGCGGCTCCCAACCTAATGACGGCAGATTTACACGCGGTGCCATCCAGCTCTGCCGTGCTTTATGACCAAGGAGCTTCCCTGCATGGCTTCTGGCCATTGGAACAGTGGGAAAACTGTGGGAATAACGCAGGAAAACCGCATCAAAGAGATCCTCAGCACACTCCTAGAACACATTGTCTTAATTCACTGGGATAACTTAAAAGTAGTTGAAGCGTGTATGGTCTAGGAAATGAAGGGTGATGCTTGCTTGGGAGATCTGCAGTTTTCCTCTCTGGAAGCAAGGAGCAGAAGTTAGCCAAGGAAGAAATTCAGTTGGGATTGAAATTTGCAGGTGAATGAATAGATGTTGATGATGACAAGTAGCCCCAAGGAGCATGGGTGAGTAAGATAGCATGGAGGGGAAGCAGGCTACAGTACTTCATGTAGGAAGAGAGAAAACCCAAAGTCTAAGACAGAGAACTTTCTCCTAAAATAAAAAGGTACTCAAAAGGTGATTTTGTGCCTTTTTTTTTTTTTTTTTTTTTTTTTTTTTTTTTTTTTTTTTTTTTTATTTCTT
>VZTI01004943.1:282249-298351 GCA_013397865.1 Struthidea cinerea | reverse complement strand
CGCCTCCCCTCCCCTCCCCTCCGTACAAAAACTCTTTACACAAACACGTCACCTCACAAGTTTCTTTGGTGCGTTCAGGTTTCCAGGTTCTGGGAGGGAATAGTCTGATTAATGAATTTTGTGGAAGTAGTAAAGTTTTGGAAGAACTCTGCTATTGTTTTACTAAATAAGTCTGAGGCAGGAAACTTGACTGGACCTGGAAAGCCTGATGGAAAGCCAGTTGATTTTTAGTTTCTAAGGGCCTACAAATTTTTTGTGGTTTTTTTGGTTTTTTTTTTTCAGACAGACTTAGACTCCTAAAATACTTTGAAAATTTTACCTACCTTTGAAAATTTTGTCTACAAGCACCAGGCTGACCTGGAAGAAAAAGCCAAAGCTTGTAGTGACAGATCTGTAATGTCATTTCTAATTTGCTCAGTGACAGAAGCTCTAGCGAGGTGGAATTTGCTGTTCTGTAAGGTTTGTAGAAAGAATCCCTGACTCTGATATAATTTAACCTCATTCTGACAGAGATCATTAAAACAAATGAATATTTTATAATAAAAAGTAGAAGCACTATGAGATTTTGGGGGGGAAAATCTGTCTCTGTACTTCTGAGTGCACAGTTTGAGGAATTTGCAGTAGTTGGAATCAGAGCCTTTTAAGATTCCTCAAACGGAGCAGAGGGAAATTATTTTTAATTAGGGCAAGAGCTTGCTTGGCACTGCTGCATGTCCCACTCCTGTGGGGTGCAGAGAGGCAAAACGTTGGGAGGGCAGGCCCAGAAATGTGTGTAACAAATACTGAAGTGTCAGACTTGCCTGCATCCGTGTTCCCTGCTTGGGAGGAAGAGGAGGAGGAGGAGGTCAGTGGCACTGCCAGGAAATCCCACGTTGTCAGGGCCGCTGTGCTGAGGGCGGGTGGAGGCCTCGGGGAGATGCTGAGGCAGGAGGAGCTGGCAAGGTGTCCGATTTGAAATACATGGCAGAGGTTGTTGAAGAGCAGGGTTTGGCTCAGGAAATGGGAAAGAGGATTCAAGGAAAGAAGAGAAGCTCTCTCTAATACACCATCAGAAGTGTTTATTCTGCGGCAGTGAGAAGAACTGATAATCAGGTGTGTGCACATCAGTTATTTGAAACAATTCCAGCAAATACAGCCCCTGACCTCCCGCAGCACCCCGCCCAACAAAAATACTTTGAGTGATCAAAATTTATTTTGATTCCTTCTGCTTCAACAACAAGTATATGTTCAACTGGATTTGCTGTCGTCATGTAAGAGGGGAAAGAAAAATTAAAAAAAAAAAAAAGAGCTTGGGCAAGACAGTGAAGTTTTTCCTCAGCTCTATCAACAGGATGTCCTTTGTTCTGAAATACTACAGAAATCATAGTATGCCTTATGAAAGTTATCCAGTCACTGGCGCACTGGACACTTCGGAATCTGTGTCGCTTGCAAATCCTTATTTCTTTTTGGCAGCTTTTCTGGATAGGAGAGTGATGGAGGAATCGAGTCCGTGGGCAGGTCCACACCTTTGCAGTCACACTAAAAGGATGAACTGGAAGGATAAAAAGAGAAATAAAGACAGTGTAAGAAATGTTGTCTGACAGGGAGATTCCTGTCCCATGAACATAGAGTTATGTAAAGGAAACCCCAGACTCAGCCTTATTTAAGTACAATAAAATTTGACAGGTGGTCATTGCTGATCTATGTACCTGTGCTGTGCCTGTTTGACACAGATGTCACACACTCATATTCCTGTTAGAAACATCAATTTTAAGCTCATTATAAACATAATTTGCTACTGACAGGAACTAAATGACTCGTTGATGTCTCCCTTTCTGGTGGCCCAGCAGAGGGGAAATGAGCACCCTGCACCCCATTTACTGTCGGCTGATCGTTCAGGAGACGAAAGATCTCCCATCTCCCTGGCTCAGAATGGGGAGGGAAAGAAGCAGGGGGGGAAGGAAGAGGAGAAAACACCCAGCTCCTGCTTTTGTATTCAGGGCACATCCCCACTGCCTTATTATCACATCAGAGAGTCTGGACCCATCAGCGCTTTCATTACGCAACCATTTCCTCCCCCAAGAATTTCTAATTCCGCCATTTTAATTTGTTTTGGGGACACTCGGCAGCCTGCTCCCCTATCAGAGAGGAAATTTGGTTTATTAGAAAACATCTCGGAGCAGTTAATCCCACAACTTTATTTTAGACCTTGAGAGGTCAATGCATAATTTAGAGGGTTTTGGATTCCGTTCTGATTGCTTCTCGCTCAAAGACAACCTCAATTATACGAGCTCGGCTTTCCGAGGGCCAAAGCCCTGCTTTAATCATCAGATCTGCTGCCATGGACCCTGACTCCTGTGTCTGCCCCACAGGGTCACATTCTCAGTGTGGCGAGGCTCCTGGAATCCACATTTCCAGGGAAATGGGAGCAAACTGCAGCTGCATCCCCCCCCCGTTGTGTAAAACTCTTCCTGATTTCCAGCCTGCAGCACGTGAAGGATGGGAATCTTGTGGCTTACAAACAGGAAAGAAGGACCAGCATGATCTTTCCCAGCCACAGCCCTCTTGCCATGAATAATTGTTTCATTTTTACTGCCTTTGTTTTGCTGGTCTGTAAGAATCCCAACAACTCTGTGGTCAGCGACATAAAAAGGCATAAAAAAAAATGGAGATCATTTACAGACAGCTAACAAAAGCTCCTCTGTCACACGGTGGTCCAGGGAAATTCTGTCCTGATGGGTCCTGTTACAAGTGGAGGGAATGAAACTTGGAAATACTGTTATTTCATCTTTATGACTTATAATGAAGTCAATTCAAATGTCAGTTTTCAATAGAACACGAGATCTCTCGGAAGTGTGAGGCCCATTCAAACTTAAAAAATAACAGTGAGGTATAAAAATATCCAGTGTATTTTCAGGACATGGGGCCATTACAGAGCTGAGAGTTGGAGAGACAGACTTCTCTTCTTTCTAAATGAAAAGCTAAGAACAAGAAATAATTTTCTGGGTTTTATAGTGTTTGTCTCATTTCCTTGAAACACTCCTGAAACCAGTGTCATGTTTGTTGAGCTTTTAATCAAGAAGATAGGCAGTCCTCTTTTAATTAAAGCTGAGCCAATTCTAATGCATTTTAACAGCTATAATTCTATCAAATGGCCAACTCAGAAATTCTTCTCTGACCAAGCCTTACTTATCCAAAGTTCTCATTACTGCAGTCATCTGTGCTGTTATCAGTGCTATAAGATAAGGGAGTGTGAGTTTGCATGTTACACACAAATACATGCATTTGCCACGTCCAGATTTTGAGGAATGACCTCCACAGGACAAATAACGAGTTTCTGCCCAGCCTTGCTGACCTTGCCCCCCCAGCTCTGAGAACCAAGAACAGTTCATGCAACATTTTTGGTAAAAAACCCTTTCATTTCCCCGTGGGCACAAAAAGCAGGCATTTAAAACTAAGCGTGTGTCTGATCTAAAGATACACTAGGTAGATATTCAGGAATGAATATATATATGTCATGCATGTATATGTGATATACAATGGCTGTGTTTGTCCTTGCAGCTCCACAAAAGTCTACAGAAAGAGTTTGTGCTTCAGCAGACTGTAGTTTGTGTCCAAAACATTAAAAAAAGGTCATTCAAGTCATTTTTCTGCAGCAGCTTGCGGACTGAGACCCTTAATGACTCACCCAGTGTCTGAAGGCTTCAGAGCAACAACACTGCTTTGCAGACAGAAACAAAACTGTCAATATTAGGCTATTGGCAGTGCCCTGCCTGGAATTTAAAAGGATTTGAAAACAAATGTGGAAAAAGCCCAGCAGATGACCAACCTCCCAGTCCAGCGAGAGATGTTCCCATCCTTCGCCCGTGTCCTGACAGACTGCAATTTGTCAATCCGAGGTCAACCCGTCCTACACGCAGTTTCTGGTGCTTCCTGGTGAAGGGAGGAACGAGGCTACGCACGGATCCTGGTCTGGATAAAGGGGAATGCCACGTAGCTCCGTGGTCTTTCCTGGGGGCTGACAAAAGGGGCCGATGCCACTCCACTGTCAGCACGTGCATACGAACAGTTGTCGGGTTTGGGTTTGGGGTTTTTTTATTCTCTTATGGTTTGTTGGTTTGTTTTTGCTGGGAAGAGCAGTGTCCACGAGGTCCTGTCCTGACGATCCCGAGTGAGCCGGAGGAGCGGGGGGTCTGAGGGGCAGGAATGGGCCTGGCCGGGCTCCCCGCCGGTGCTACCTGACCTTCTGCAGCTCCTGCCTCAGCCACGAGGGCAGGGGCTGCCCCAGCCTGTGCAGCAGCTTGGACAGCTCCACGTTGTGGTCTCTGTAGTAGCTCGACAGAAACGCTCGAGACTGGGAAAGGGGAAAAACAAACCAGGATCAGGGTTAAGGGAAACCCACCCAGCAGGCATCTGTGTGCTGCTCCCACAGAGGGCTCTCACAGGGGGCACTTAATCCCCTCTCTTTCAAAGCTCGTTTCTGATTTTTAGAAATATCAACCCGGTGAAAATACAACAAATAAAAAAAAAAAAAAGCAGTGTGTTTATTTAGGGTCAATATTAAAACTGCTCCCATAAATTTCTGAAAAGCCCTTACCTCTTGGTCCATTGGTGGGTATTTCCGACCTTTGCTTTTCCCCAGGCACTTTGTTTTCCCTCCTTCCAATAACTGGCACCAGAAGCCTTTCTGAGGGTCAAACCTATAGAGGAACATGTCTTTTAAAAGACCTAACCACAGAAACATCTCCTGCCTACTGAGACATCAGTGTTAGCCAACAATTATTGCTGCATGCATCTCTCGAGATGACTGGAATTCTGAGGACAGAGTGGGAAACAGCTTTCCTCTCCTGTGTAAACTCTGGGGATTCATTTTTTCCCACAAATCTGCCTTGGAAGTAGCTCAAGGCAGGAAGTTTTTCCCATTGTGCTCTACCTGCACTGGCTAATGTTTGTTCTACTTGTCCAGCACACAAGGTGAAGTGTTGATCTGTAGGTCTCCTAACGAAGCGCTGGTTGGGTGCTGATGATTTAACCCGCCTGAGAAGTTGGCTGCTCCCTATCACTGCATCTAAATACCATTTTCGTTCCTAAGATGCCATTGTAGCATAAACACTGTCTTAGCAGCCTTATCTGAAACATGCAATTTGATTGTGATGTCTGAAATGCAGAGATAAAGGAGGTTTAGATTAAGGCTTGGAAACACGCACTCACCGAGGAATGAACGGCACGTGGTGTTAAGTTTGGAATTTATTGCTGTGGGACTTGCAGCAGGCATAAAACATCCAAACGCTGCACATTCCGGCTACTCAGCAGATGTTTGAAAAAGATGAAGGATAATTGGCCAGGACACGGAGTTAATTAGTTACACAGCACCTTTCTGCCCCGGCTCTGTCCGTACAACACGGATGCACCTGCAATTTGCTGCTGTACAGAAGTGAACGAGTTTCAGGAGAAGGGTGAACCTTCTTCATGGGTTTTTTCTTGCCCAGCCTATTAATGCAGGCCTGACCTTTGTTTCCTAAATTGTCTCTGTAGCTGTGTCAATTAAAAACAAATAAATCATTGATTAAATGGGTATATTGATGATAGATTCATTTCTGCTCTGGCCTTTCCCATCTGCTCTGTGCATGGTGAAGTGCTTTAGCTGCCTTGCGTTAATTTCCCAAGAGGAACAGCAATATCGTGTGCTGGGTAAAAGGGAAACTGCAAAACTATGCCCCAAACAATATTTCTGCCTCAGAAGGAGCTTATTGAACATTATGAAAAGGATGTGCAAATTTGGGAAGGGGAAAAGAGGTGAGACAGCTCAGGATGAATTCAACCCTCTGCGTTCAGAAATCACGGAACTCTCAGGGCTTCTGTAAACGTAATTGGGCACAGTGGAAGTATTTATTTAAAAATAGTGATAGCCCTAAGGCTAAAGTTACAGGGGAGCGTTTTAGAGCTGTCAGCAGAAACCTTTCGAGGCCTGGTTATCTTCCCTTCCCTGCAGACTAAGCCTGGGGGAGAGGCAGCGTTTTGGGAAGGCAGTACCTGATGCCACAGGCAGGGAACGCCTGCGAGGGAAGAGCCAAGCAATGCCACCACGAGGATCTTTCTCTTGTTCTCTGACAGAATGTAGCAGCCCTCCAAGGGAAAACATTTTCCTAAGCAGAGTCCTCTAATCTTGTGTTTTCCTCGAGCGCTGTGCCCCCTCTGCTCCCCTCCCATGGCTCTGGATAGTGCCTCCCTTCTGCCTGTGTTGATTTTACTCCCCTGCAAGACTTTCACATATTTACTCAGGTGATGGACTTGTTGCTCAGTGCTGTTCACAGGATTGGGTCCTTAGGCTGCTTCCTGACGCCTTTAAAAATGTGCGGAGTGCACTTGTTAGGCAGCAATGACTAGGAACAATCCTATGCAATCTTTTCCCCTTTGACAAGTCCTACCAGGAAGCAGCTACGTACTTTAATGCATTTTTCCCTTCCATCCCAAATCCGTGCAGAAGTGTGTGCTTCCATAGCACATTTGCATTCTCGATGCCTCTAAACAGGGAGTGCATAATTTTATGGATCTGTTTACAATCCATTTTTCCTGTCCAAACCAGTAGAGAGGCCAAATTTCTTCCTGCTGTGCAACTCCACTGACTTTAATTTAGTTCCAGAAAGGAAGATGTATGTCTGTGGGTGTGTATTTTAAAAACCCAGCAGAAGGCACTGCAGATGTGCAGTTGTGAGTTGTTCAAACATCAGTAGCTCAGCTCTGTGCTCAAACTCCTCCTCTCTTCCATCCGCTTTGGAAACCAGTGACTTAAAAAATTGCATTCTGAAATCCAAAATATTTCCTCTAGAAAAACATTTTGGCAAAGCAACTTTCTTAAGCGCTGAAGTCTAACTTTGAACCTATGATATAAATAAGCTGAACCCTCCCAGGAGAGGAAACATTAAATGGTAATTGTGAGCTGAGAGGAGCAGCGTGGGGCAGCTGGAAAGTCTGTGGTTGTGTTTTCCCTCAGGACCGGCCTGCAGGGAAGGTGAAGTAGAGGCTCTTCTGCTTCCCACTCCATGTGCTGGCTCGTGCTCTCTGCTTGCACAGGGGACTTGGAAAAGCCTCCACTGCAGTGTCAGGCTTCCCAGCCCACGGATATCCCAGGGCTGGAGCTGTAAGGAGATGATGCTCCTCACACGGAGAGGCTCAGGGCAAAAGCTTCTTACAGTTTTCTGCTGGACTATGAGGGGAGAGGGGAATTCAGCCCACTACCGCCCCTGCAAGATTCTCAACCGCACATGGAAATCCAGACAGGAAAATGGGATTAGGGAACGAGTGCTTCTAACCCAACCTCTGCCATCAGGCTCCTATCAGAATTATAAAACACTGAAGCCGAACTTTCCACATCTGACGCTCAGCAGGCTTCAGCTCCTGGAGACTGAGGGAAGAGAACCCCAGGCTTTTCAAAGTTATCATTGTCCTGATGTGTTGTCTGTCTGTAATTAATAATCAAGGGATCCTGCTGGGAGGGGATGTACCCTGGGATCCCACAGGGCAGACACAAGAGGAATACACTCACGTTAGGGCTTCAGAGTAATTATAATGAGGAGAGACTCCCAGAAACTTCTGTACTTCATCCATTACGGTAGATGGGTCAGTTCTCAGCTGCTGTCCATCAATAATGAGCAACTGCAGGGGTAAATATGGCACTTATTTGGAGACAGGACTAAGGTTAACAAAATAATGGCATTATTTCACTTCTGTGACAGCCTGGATTTAAATCAGTGTGTGACTTTGTACAGTGCTAATAACATTCATATGGGTGAACTTCTTAGGGTCACTTTTTACTTTATTGAGTTGAATTTGCGTAGGTGGGCACCTTGTAACTCTGTGCAGGCACCTTGTTCAAACGCAGGAGTTAAACCTCCCAAGCCAAACCTGTGTCTCAGAGAATTCTGAGAAAAAGAGATAAGGAAAGAAAGTAAAATATTGTTGAGGTTTATGATGTGTCTGTGGAAAATCTTGAGGAGAGAGCGCAGCAGCCCCAGGTGAGGGCAGAGGAGGAGCCCGGGGAACAGGGCATGGGATGCTCGGCACCCTTTGCACGCTCAGAATTTGCCAGGACATCCCCATTTCCTTTGCAGGACTAAGTTGGGATGAGGTGGGCAATGAGGAGACGTGGTCTGTTTGCTCCCGGGGCAATACTGCCCTTGCTGCAAGCTCAGCAGCTCTGGGCAGGACTCCTGCCCCGTTTATGAAAGAGTAGAAAGGCCAGAGATGAAAGAAGGAAGTAAATGAGTGAGATTTTCTCCCTTCTCCTGGAAAAGGGATTGACCTGCTTCTCCTCTCTGTAGGACAGCTGAGGCTGTATAAAAAGAAAAAATGAGGAGTGCAAGAAGACAGAGCTTCTAGTTCGTTTTGTTGGTTTTTTTTCCCCCAGGTCGGTGACAAAGCAGGCAACACTCAGCTCCGCCTCCTTTCACCAAAATTCTGTCCCACACAGAGCAGTCTCTGGGGATCCTTGTTCCTTTGCTCACTTATTAAACAGCCTTTTACCACTTTTTCTTACAGTAGGTACAGACATGAACTGACATGTCACCATGTCCTCGGATAAAGAGTGCCCATGCATGCACTTTATAGCACTAAAATGTTCTCTTTGGGTTAATTTAGTATTATTACTTTAGCAATGGAAATATTCTTTAGGTCTATGTGTTTGGGTAATTTTTTCATGGGAAAGGTTATAAAAGACAATTCAATAAAATATCTGAAGGAAGAGGGGGCAAAAGAAGGAATCTATGCTCTAGCCCTGAGAAAGGCCAATTCCACACCAGGATCAAATAAATGTGAAGCTTTCTATGATAGGCACTGAGTGGGAAGCAGGATGAAATTTCTTTTTAGAAAAAGCCCTGGAATTTTCTAAAGGAATTTGTCAGACCTTCCCACAATGTCTGGTGCTGCAGCTGCAGGTTTCTTGGGCCGCGGGAGCCCTGGGGACTCCTTTGGGAGGTGCCAAGGCTCCGCGAGCTGGGCGGGCGGCAGGCCGGCCGTTACCTGCGAGGCAGGGAAGTGCGTGAGCCACCTCTCGATGTGCAGCGCGTACCAGCCGGGGGCCAGGCACCGCCTCTGCAGCGCCCGCATCTCCGGCGGCGCCCAGGGGCTGGACGTGATCACTTCGTAAAAGTTGAACTTCAGGGCAGCGGGGTCCTCGTGGGAGCGCTGGTGCTGGTGGGAGACATTGAAATACGTTTCACAAGGATGCTGAAGATTAAGCCTTAGACCTTCCGGGAGATGCCAGGAGGGCTGTGCTGGCAGCCCTCGGCTCCCCCTCGGTGCCACCTCTGCCAGGTAGGAGAGGGATGGGGGCCAAGGAAGCAGGGTGGGGACACCATTCAGTCAAAGCTCTCCCTGGGGAGTGAGGAGCCACTGTTTTACTACTTTGCCTTGGCAGTTGTAAAGGTGCCAATGAGATATTACAAGGGCGCAAACTGCAGCCTCTGGCCATGTTTTATTCCTTGCGGGACTTCCTGGCAGTATCAGAAATGATGTATTTGATGCTTATTCCAACATTATTAATCTGTGTCTGTTTTAACGCTGCATTTAATGCTTCCCTTATGCGTATGCCGATGCCAGATTTCACAAGCATGCTTATACATTTCTCTAAAAATAGAGGTTTTAAATAGTGCAGATTTTGTTATGGAAGGGTGTGGGCTCAGTAAAGGGCAAGGAAGAGCATCCTGGAGTTTCCAGGGGAAAACAACAGCCTTGCTTTTATTTCCAAGGAGAGAAAAAAAGCCAGTGTCTCCAGACACGGCTCTTTGTAACTCCTTGGAAACTTCAGGAGATGCTGGGTCCATTTGTGCACTGCTGCACATTGCTGAGCTTACACACTGGAGGAAGGGATGTGGCGCCAGACCCTCAGCATCAAGAGCTCTGATTCCCTGGCTGGGCCACGCTCCTTTTCCCTGTGTATCTCCCTGGGTGAGGAGCACTGCTCTCCCTCTCTGCCCTGTCAGCTGTAATTGAGATTAAACTGTTTGTTTACAGCTGGTGGCAGCTCTGTGCTGGGAAGTTTCATCATTTCCGACACACAGGTGTCACAGGTGCCAACTGCAAAAGCTGGCATCCAGCATCCTCCTGCTTCCACACAGTGCCAGTGCCGTGCAGTAACTCCCACTTCTTGCTCAAGGACACAGAATCCCACTGATGCTGGCCCTCATCCCCTGCCACTGGTCCCACTGTCCATTCCTTGAGGCAAGGGCCATACCTGGTACCAGGAATACGCGCGGTCGGACGGGTCGATGAGGATGGTGATGATCTTGGCCTTGGGGATGAGGGAAGCAGCTCTCTTGGGAGCTTCCTCAGAATGGAAATAGTTGGCACTTTTCTCAAAGAGGAGGTCGGTGGTGATGTTGGAAGGAGTGGGGAAGAAATCCATGTACCTAGGAGGGGAAGAGACTTGTTAGAATTAGCAGCAGCACAAAAGGGTCGTGTCCCCGTGCTTCCCATTTCATGGTGGGTGAAAAGGTGAATTTTCAGACATAATTCTCAAGAAGCAAAATTGAATTTCTCAGCTCAGCCCAGACTGGAATAATGAGAATGCATCTTGGCTCTTAGGTGGTGCTGGTAATAGCTAAAGCCCTCATGAAGTCTGGTAATTAGGTTTTTTCTGTGATGGATGGGATTTTTGCTAATAACTTCAGTGTCAAAGGGGTATCTTTCACCAGTTTGGAGAGAGTTCAGTTTTAGCTGCAGAAAAAAAAATGGGAAAAGCTTCAAAATGTCAACATTTAATGTCAACATTTAAATGTCAAACTGTTTAATTTTAACATTGTTGAAGTACTTCATTTTGGAACTGACATATCTCTGCTTTTGGACACTTTCAGAATGCAAGATTTGAATTTTGGCTCTGAATGGTCTTTTCCGTTTAAAATTGATTGGATGGATTCTCGTGAAGAGATGAATCAAGCCTTATTTCATGAAAAGCCACTTTGGAAGGAACAGAGTGTAAGTCAGTGCAGCTACAGCTATGACAAGACAGAGATGTTATTCAGCACGAAGACAGAAATCATGACAGAGCTGCCTCTTGCATTCATTTGTGTGAAAACTCAGAAAATTCTTCCTGTAATATCTAAACAAAATTAGGGGCTTGATTAAATGTCCCATCATTACTAATTAGATTCTCTTTCTGTCTGATAATTCCAAGCATAATGAATTCATCCAGTAATTAAGGCGATGTCACACCTGCTCCTGGAATTGTTCCATTGTGATTTTCCACGTATTAAGAATGAACACCTCGGTTTTGTCATTCTTCTTACCAGTCAATTCCCTTGTGGTAGTTGTTGCCATTGAAGAATTGAACTTCCTCAAAAGTTTTTGGACTAGGGAGATTGCTGATAATGGAAGGATGCATCAGAAGGAATAAATAAAGGGCTGTTGTTCCTATGACAACAAAAAGAGATGCCATTAGGAAACAGAAAAAAAATGAAGCACCTTTGACTTTGTAGAAACTTTTTAAAAGCTCTACTTGTGCTTCTTACCTGTTTTCTGGGGTCCTATCACCAGGAATTTGGGTAGGTGGTCACAAGTTTTGTCTCTGGACCAAATGTCCCTGTGTCGTTTATCGTCACACGGGTTCTGTAGGAGAAAAGGTGGTCGTGCACATCACACTGGGGGGATCCTAAATCTTTGCAGGGCCTCAATGTTATGCACTAATGCCAGAGCCCTACACTGAGTAGTAAAATCCCACAGTGTATTTATAATGGTTTTGAATGACTGAGGGCTAGGTTCAGTCATTAGCAGAAACGGAAAAGAAGGGGGGAAAAAAAGATTGAAACATTGATTTAATCACGTTTCCATTTGAGGTTAAAATGGAAACCTCTGAATAGCTTCGAGGCATTACTTTTTGAGCTGTCAGAATGGTTTCAGATGCATGGGGCTTAGTGCCAATTTTAATTTACGTGAGAATGCAAAAGGGAAGGAAAAAATAGAAATGTGGGATATTATTCATCTCCTTATCTTTCTACTACCTATGAATGCAAAATAAAAACCTGTGAACAAAAGGCCCCGCAGAAGAGGTTGGGACCGGCTGCTCTTTAAAGCAGTTATCATACAGATGCTGCTTTTGCATAGTGTTGACTGGTAACAGAGGATACACTTTGCTGGTGAACAAAATTAACAAAATATGATGGAGGAAATCGTTGACTGATGGGAATTGCTGCAGCTCAGTGGAAATATTATAGATTTATACTTCCTTTGTAGCTGGGCCAAAAATAACAGGGGAAATTTTCTGCACCTTTTTGCCAGGGTAAACCCTAAATAACTGCACGGGTTCCCTTGGTGCCACCCTGGATTTATGCCTGCGTAGGCAAAAGTACAGCACGGCTCATGGTATTTCAGTTAAGAGAAGAGCCAGGTACGTGTAACCATGAAATGACATTGTCGAGATCACATTCCCATTCATAAAATAGGCTTTTTCGAGGAAAAGATGCTTATTCCAACGAGCAGATTGCAGCTGGAGGAGGAAGAGGATGTGATTTTACCTGCCAGAGAGGGTCTGTCTGCTCGGGGAAGAGCTCAAAGTACTTCTGAGCCAGCTGCACCGGGGGCAGCGTCTGCAGTTTCAGGTTTGTGGAGCTCTTGACAAAGCTGGCAAGGTTGGCAAAGGTGTACAGGCCCAGGCGGTCGTTCCCATAGTTGGACAGGTGGGTCATGAAGATGCTGATCTGGGGGCAAGAGGAGCCTTTCAGGCATGGCACACCAAAAATCCAATATGCTGTCTCTCCCCAGTGCTGGCTGGTTTGCTTAGAACAGCATGGCTGTAAGTAGGGGAATAAGTTCTGACACAGAAAAACTCCCAGGCTTTGGGAATGATGGTATCTCAGCTAAATATGTCTTTTTTTTTTCCTCCTTAAAGCTGATATAACTTCTGTCTTTTTATCAGCCTTTATGTGGCCACTGCTTTGCAGATCTCATGATTTATTTCAGAGGGATAAAGAGAGTCATAATGATGTGACAAATATGTTTCGCAGCATTTTCTTTCCACGAGGTGATTAAACTCAGTTTTGTGGCTGGTTTACGTGTAGATTGTCATTATTTACTTTTATGAAGATGCCATCAAACTGAATATTGTCACTTGGCTGTTTTAGTCAGTGCATTGGCCTGAGACACGATGGACTGACAGTGGAATTGATTACAGCTGCAGGCAGGGGTGGGGTTGTAAACCAGGCAGATTTGGGGGACTGAAGCACCTCATTCTGAAGAAATTAGCTATCAACAGTGAGAACACCTGATTCCCAGGGAAATAGTTTGCTTTGCAGAGCTGTGCCCAGGTGAGCCTCGCTTTGGATGATTAGGAATGGGAAGGAGGGTATAAAGTCACATGCAGGAAGCAGGGAAAAGGTTGCAGGAGAGCATTTGCATCTTCCTCCTTTGAAAACTGCTGCGTGAGTCGTGTTCAGGTCAGTGAATTTTGAGTTTTTTAACTGAAAATTAATCGAATCAATGCGTTCAGATGGCAGCTGGATGTGGTTTGAGTGACGCCTTGCACAACCCAGGTGTGGGGGGCAGTGTTTAGGCAGCACTCCTTTGGAGCCTGGAGTTCAGGTTGGATACGCTGGAGATAAGCTCTAAAATACCTGTGTGTGTGTCTCAGGAAGGTTGTTAGCGCTGATCTACCTGGAGGGAGAGCTTTCCCTCCAGCAGGTTCCTGCTCTGCTGTCCCAAGCTTGTCCCTAGCACACAACGGGATAAGAAGCTACTAGCTCCCCACTCTCACCCTCTTGCCGTGCCGAGGTGGTGCTTCTTTCAGCATCAGCCCCCGATGTTTGAAAACACATCCATTAGCTTGGTGAATTATTAACAAGGCTTTTAGTACTTCTGTAAGGGGGAGACAGATGGGGCTTAGGAGGAAGTGTCCCTCACGGCCCTTCTGCAGTGGGTTTGCATTGTGCACGTGTTATGCCACAAAAAGTAATTTATTCTTCACTTTTGTTTTTGCTCTGGGCTTCTGCTGAGCAGAGACTGGAAACTGTGCAAGTTCTTTTTTTCTGTGGATTGATTTGGTGGATTCCAGTGCCTGTGCGTTTTATGACCCCAAGTATTTGACGTAAACAGAGTGAATCTTGAAATTACCCTAAACTTGGTGCATGTCTCTATGTACTACCCCAGAAACTTATAAGAAAGGTAATAAATCATCTTCTCCTCACAAAAAAAAAAAAAAAACCCAGCCAACACAAACAGATCCTTCCTAGCTTCAACTAGTTCGCCTCCTGTAAATGTGAAAAGTTCTTGCTGCAAACTGTTTTAAAGTAATCAAAAGGAAAACACTCGTAGGAAATGTCAATGGAGAATATCACCTCGTCTCTGGAGCGTTGGTTTGATAAGTGCTAAAGGATCTGCCAATGACATTTAATATTATTGCAGCAAATGAAGCATGCAAGTAAATCTGTGTGCTCTTTGTGCTTTGTTTACACTTGAAAATGGATGAGATTGTTTTTAATGTGAAAATGTACTTGTAGGAGATGAGTATTAGCTTATTTTAAGAGTTTCATTAGGCTGCAAACCAATTTAAAAGATCCAATTAATCACTCTTTATGAGGTCAAAAGATCTTGGACATCTCTCTTGACTTCTTTTGCCCCGTTGGTCTTTTTAGAAGTGAAAAACACCCAGATATGATGCATTATTAATGGAATAAAACTGTATTTAATACTTTGCTATCTACCTCCAAATCACTTGAGACTAAAGGCAATAGGCTTTAACTGTTCATATTTAGAGCATGGATGATATCAGATTGTTTGTAAACTAATGGTAGGCCTGTCACACCATTTCGCTATTTGGTTCTTGTTCCCAGGGCTATTTAACACCATTTACATCCAGACTTTAGACATACAGTGTTTTCTCTATATGGAATGTTTGTATCTGCATGCTTGTGTCACATAGAAAATCAAACCTCCAGTAGCTAGTAGAGAGAAGCCAAGGGCTTCTTTAAAAAAAATTTGGCATATAAAACCAGTGCCTTGAAACTGCATTCTGTACTCAGAGTTTGTGTGCTTGTTCTGGAAGCACAGCCCTAATAATGCAGAATAAAGAGGTTTTTTCCTCCCGTAATTGCCAAAGTTAGCACAGCTTTAGCTAAAAGCACTTCTTTTTGGACAAAGATTAGCCACCTGCTTTGGAGGGCACAGCTGAAGTGCAACACAATCTCAAGGATGGAAATCCTGTGTTGGGAATAAAATATTGGCTGATTCCTTTCTGTTGATATCTGAAACCCTCCCTATTCATTGATCAAACACTTGCAATGAAAAAATCCATTACCAAACGTAGGTATAAATGTGTTCCACCTCGTCCTCTCAGCTATTCCATAATTAAATAGGATCAATGTTCCCTTTTAGGTCCTTTCCTCCTGCTGGTTGTTTGGCCCTGGCTCATAGCTGGAAAGCCCAGGAGCCAGAGACGGGTCTCGTGTGGGAATTCTGCTATTCTGAGAGGAAACTGATGCTTACTGTATTAGGAACTTTTCACCTTGCCTTTATGCCTCTTAATAAGATTGGCAAGAAGGGAGGAATTAATGCAAGGGTGTAGCTGGGTCTTGTGCGTAACAGAGGCGTGTCGGGCACTCCGTGGTGTTCCTGCGGGAATGTGGAAGTGCATTCACTGCTCGGCTCCTCTCCCGCACGCCTGTCTCCCACAGAAATGAGTTTTGCTCCTCCGCGGTTTTCCATTGCGCTCAGAAAGTGCCGCGCGGCCGCTCCAAGCGCAGGCTCCCGGAACGGGATCCGGATGGCAGCCCCTTGGGTTCCCGGCTGTGCAAATGGGATGCCACGGCTGAGGAAGGCAGGCCTGCCAGATTTTCATGTGCTAATCGCCAGCAGCTCCGTGCCAGGCTGGCCACAGCAGTGCCTCTTTCAGTCTGGAGTGTCTCATCCCTTTCCCACCCCGAGCGGCCTCCCATTATGGATTACAGGCTGGTCCCGCCAGAGCCCCATTCCCTGATAATGAATCCCGTAATGCAGCTGTTTGTGCGGCTAAGAGGAAGCTGGGAGGGAGATTTTTGTGTTGACAAAGCACTAATTTTAATAATGACAAATGGTTTCTCTAGAATTCAGCGCTATTCATATTCATGACCCTTCTGCTGCTGAAGCAAAATCATTTATGTGC
>VZTI01004943.1:147071-282189 GCA_013397865.1 Struthidea cinerea | reverse complement strand
CTTAAAAATAGATTTTTTTTTTTTTTTTTTTTTACTTTTACTCCCTTTCCCCTCTGCACATCTGTTTATACTTTAATGTTCTTGACAGGATAATCAAATATCTTCCAAATATAATATCTCTAAAGAAAGCATCAAAGTCAGTGTTTGGACAGAAACATTTTTGTCTTTGATTGAAGGGGAAACAAAACCATTGAATGGCATTTTATTTCCCATGCCCATATTCATTACCATGTCTGCTCTCCACCTCGAGCGCTCCCAGGATGGGAGTGGAAGCTGCTGTCCATCAGTGGTGGGAAGTGGCCTTGGGACAGCTGTACAAATGCTGTAGAGCCTCTATGTTGTTTTAAAATTCCCTACTGGAAGAGCCAAATTGTTTCTCATTTACCCAGGAACGCTTTCTACTTTTCCATTGTTTAGTTGGCAGGATTAAATGAATTCCTTAGTATTGACAGAACAATCCTGTGCCTTGTTCCTTTCCTTCTGAGACTACAGTTGCTAGGTTTGATATTTAATTTTTTTTCTATTATCTCTCCAAGTTTTGCTTCTAAAATAAAGGCTAAGTCATGAATACATTCCAGCACAGCCACTGTTTCCCAGGTCATACACGTTTTTGACACCACAGATGTGTGGGGTCCCAGATGAAGAAAATTGGTTGGGAAGTTCTAATCCATTAGTTATATATCTATTTTTTTTCCAAAGCGTGCGATTAGAGAAAATGGATTTTGTTTTTTTCCTCTTAGCACATGCGTTCAGAGCCTGTGCAAAAGTAACTGCTGCTTTTGATGAATTTGTGCAATTGGTGTGTAGCTGCGTGAGGGTGGAAAATCTGAATGGATGTTTTATGTCTGTTCATTTGTCACACTTGTGTAAGTGATCAGCAGCACAGCTAATTGTGGCCAAAGCTGAATAAATTCTGCCCAAATGCGCTGCTGCCACTCACATCTGTGGGCCCCAGGAAGCCTTTGCAGAAGTCTACAGCAATTCAACCCTCTTGTTATTTCCATTTTTTAGTGAAATTCATCATATAGGAATTTGTTTTCTTGCCATCTGTGTTTTCTCATTGGAAAGACTTCCTTAGTCTATGAACTCTCTCTGAAAAAAAAAAATAAATCTGCTCAGTTCAGACTCAAGAATAAACCCAGGTTCAAATTCAGGAAATTAAGCAGGTTGAAATTCTGGGTACTATCGGTTTAAGTCAAGCTCAACATGAAGCAGAGCTATGGAGCACAAGGGACATCCAGGCAAAAAGAAGTCCAAATGACGATTAGTTTGGATAAGTGCCCAAAAACTACAGTTTCTCTGCCGTTTCTCCCCAGATATGTGGTAAATTAAGATCTGCTTCTAACTGAGTTCGGAATGATCAGATGAGTTATGTCTTTCAGCCCTAACATGACACCCTATAGTCTCTAGGTAGAGAAAGGAAATGCAATCCCAGCATTTCCTATGGAAATGACTGCCCGGGACCTGCACAGCACACGAAGTTGCAGAACAAGTGTAGATCATGCTGTTTATTCTGAGCACCCCTATAAACGTTAAGTAAGAGTTTTCACCAGGCTATTTTCTTTCTAACTGCAAAGAAATGCCTGGCAAGTTGATACAGCTTGGAGATGAAGGAAATTTATCATTTGTTTTTATAACTGTTCTACTGTCATGTTGCCATTTTAGCAGTTTTCTCACTGCTCTGGGTTATAGAGTGTTCATAAATGATGATTAATTAATCCAGTTTGGTGGCCTACTCTGAGCAAACAAACCTCAGAGTTAATTTAATTTTCCGGTCTTGGTTTCAGAGAAAAAAAATGCAGCATTTGCAGTTCACTAGAGGATATAATATTCTCAAATCATCCACTTTCCAATTAATTTTGAATGGCGAACACAGTGAGGAAATTTTGTTCTTGTCCATTTACTTCTATTAAGGATTCACTTTCAATAATCAGAGAATTCTGAGTCAGCTCATTTTTGCCTTAAAGGCTTGCTCCTGTCACTTTAATAAATTATTGCGTGGTGTGTGCATGAAGGTAACAGATTCTTTCCCTCTTTCCCCAATAACCCCCTTGTTGACACGCAGTCATTTATTGCGATTTCTGCCACCACCCAGCTTGCTGGGAAGTAATTCTGGTAAAATATCAAAACGTGTGGAGTGGAGCATCAGCTTTCATAAAGCAGGAAAATGTCATGAAAGAAGGAAAGGAGATGTGCTATGCTTGAAATGTTTTCCTCATGCTCTAGGTTTCAAGCTAATTAGTTTCTAAATATGCTGCTGAAGGTTTAAGTTTCCATGGGATAATATTTCCCTGTAGTAGCTCTGTGCAGCTGGGGTAGCCATGTGGGATGAGGGGGAAAAATAATGATTTACCAAGGGGTGAAAAGATTCAAAAGCATGGGGAAGGTCAGGGTTGATTTGGTGTGTTTATGGCCATTAAGATAAATTCTGATGTAACTTGTTAACAAAACTCCCTTTTAATTTGGTAGAATGAACCTTTCCCTCATGTTGGGTTGGAGAGGGACGTGTCTCTCCCTGTGGGCTGTACCCTGATAATTGCAGCTCCACAAATATTGGCATTTATTTATTGGGGGGGGTTGCCTGCCTGCTTTTTCCCGTCCCCGAAATGTGCTGAGATGCTCAGTTCACAGGGCCCTCAGCAGAACTGCGCTGTGAATTACTTTTGGATTGCAGCACATTTCCTACAATGCCCAAGGTTATTTTTTATTCTTTCTACAGCTATGCTCAGAGAAACAAAGCAAATAAAAAGAAAAATATTATCAACACTCAAGATGTTTCATAATAACATTCCCAAGTCTCTTGTGGAAGGTATAAATTAACCCCTCTCTGCATTTGCTTTTAATATTCCACAGCAATAACGTGTGGTTCTCCTCTGTCTCTGTGATGAGCGAGAGCAGGAAACAAGAACAAAATCTTCCAAGTGTGGCACATGCGGGACGTGGAGAATGTAGATCTAACAGGCTGGAAATGAGCAATAACCCTTTAGTCACGGTGAGGGTTTAAAAATGGAAATGCCTTTAAGTGGCCTTCAAAATTAAAAGCGTCCCATGCCACTTCCGAGGGAGCTAGAATAATAATGTACATTATTATGGGCTGCCTGTAGCTTCTGCTGAGGGGAGTTCAAAGTTACCTTTCAATCATGGGTCTGATTTCGCTCTTGACAACCAAATTCCTGCAAAAGAAGCTAATCTTCCTGAAATTCATCTGCCACGTTTCACCTCTGGTTAAAGCTTCTTATGGGTGTTTGATTGAAGTGGGAGGAGAAGCCTGAAGAAGTGTTTAACTTCTCCCTTTTTTGCTGCTTTTCCATTTTTAACCTGATCTGTCAGTTGCAAATATGTGATACTTCTTTGTTTTTGTGGGCAAGTGTTGTGCAGGGTATGCCTGACTCTAGATCCTATGTGGTGCGGCAGGTGTAAATCTAGACTAGGGTGGGTTATATATATAAAAATACAGGGAAAAGTGACTTGTGCCCATTTTTATGGTGGAACTTTGGAAAGGAGACAGCGGAGACAGAATAAAAATGCCCTGTGAGAGGAAGAGTCAGCCCAGGCAAATTGCTGTGTAACAAGGAGGCAAAGGAAGGAAGAATAGGAAGGCTGTGCAGGAAAGAGGGTGGCAGTATCCTGGGTTATCCAAAAGCTTTTCAAGGTGACCAGGTAATGGGAAAAAATGCACTGCATTGGCAAATAAATCCAATTCGCTGACAACTCAACCGAGCCAGTGGGTGCTGCTGAGTCTCCTCAGAGCCCCATGCACCGGTTTTTGCTGTAGTGTTCCACTGAGGTGCCTTTTGTGCTGTCACTTGCTGGCTTAATAAAAAGCTCTCTGGTTTAAAGAGGTGGGTTTTTTAAGAGAAATGACTCTCTCGCTGTTGTTTGTAGAGGCAATAATATTTAGGGCTGTATTTATTAGCTTATCTTGGCTGTTAAACGTTTATGGCTGTTGTTTATGGCCTGTGGAGCAGGGGAGGAAAGGAGAGGAGCTATCAAACAGATAGTGGGAGACCTTGTGGATGCTGAAGAGGTGATAAATAGAACAGTTTGTAAAAGCATTAAACATGTCACAGCTTTTCCCGGGAGACTGAATGAAGGGCAGCGGTCAGAGAACCCACTTTGTTTGGAGCCTGACATTCGGATGTGGAAAATCCCCCTGAAAACTTCAACTCCAATGGAGTTCTCTAACTTTACCTATGAGAAACCCGCCTCTTTTTTTTTGCTGCTGACAGCATTTCAGTTTTGGGGACTGTATGTTACAAATGGGGTCTTTGTAATTCTGAATTTTCATGGGTCACATTTGGAAGTAAAGCGGGGGATTTGCTCCGCTCATCCCATTTGCTCATTCCACCTCCTGCTCCGTGTTTGGTCATGACAGCAGATGCTGGGAGCCTTGGAAAATACCTTGGCACACCACAGCTTCCACACCAAACTCCCTTTCCAAAAAAAGAAGGCACCTTAAAGCAGGCTGGTTTTAATGCTGGTTAACTTGTCTTTCTCTATGGAGTGCGGCAAAACCAGAAGTGCCTGGAAAGTTGATGGGAAGATGTTTAAAAGGAAAGGAACGTGGCACAGCACTGCTGAAGGAAACAATGAGGAAGGGAGATTTTAAGAATGTAGTCTGTGAGGAAAAAAAAATTATTCTAAAGCATAATTGAGCTAAGCAAATAATGATAGGTAGAATTTTAAAAAGGCTGAAAATGACTGAAATGTTGAACTCCTTGAAATGCCATAATTTTTTTTTCTACTTACATAACCCAGTGAAGCAACTGTTAAAAAAATATCTTTGAAAGCACCTCAAAACATTGCAAAAAGTTGTAAAGAATTTGAAAGGTTTAGGAAGAGAAAAAAACGACGTGATGCTGTTCAAAATGGTTTTAAACAGAAACTAAATTTTTACGAGTTTCGAGTTGACTTTGTTTCAGCTGCTGGAGCTGTGGAATGCTGCGCACCTGCAGAAAACCTAAATATTTTTTCACGATGCTGATCAGAACCAGAGAATTTTCTAACATATTTACATAGCTGGGTAGTGTTATATTCCTGTTAAGGACATGGTGTTCTTCTTGTCTGATGCTCTTTGGTATCGAATTCCTGGCTTTGAAGATATGTCATGAGTAGCAATGGACTTTTTTGAGTAATAACGTGTTTTCTTGGCTTAAGATGTTACTACACATGATAGAGACATTTATGCTGTCACAAGAATCTCAGTCTTGGGAAAAGTTTTCTTTTGCTATCAAAATTATTGGGCACAAAACCAGTTGTGTGAAGTTTTTTTACGTTTTGGTTGATTGAAGTTTTAGATGTCATTTTTTCCTCTTGCCCTCTTTCTAGTGAGTGTGGTGGTTTTGCTGCTCTCTTTTCACTGCTGCTGTGCAAGTGCTGATGCTACAGCTTTTAGGAGGTCTTTCCTAATTAAGATTTAGTGACTCACTGGGTTTTGATGTTTGTCAAACCACATAGTAAATAACATCAAAGATGATTATAACTTAACCCTGATTGAACACCCAGCTTTGGCCTGGCAAGAGATATAAGAAACTTCCAACTGAAATTTTTCTTGCTTGTATGAAATAGTAAAAGAAAAGTCCAGGAAGATAATACTTCATTTTCTGCTCCAAACTGTATTTATATTTCTTATTGGTACATACATCTGAAGCTCCTTGTTACTGCTCTAAGCCTCCAAATGAAGGAAACCCTTCAGAGGGGAGCTGGATTGATACCTTTGGAAAGAGTTTCACTATTTGGGTTTATTTCAAGCCCAGTCTGTTTGCTGAGCCTTTCCCACTAACTTTAATGAGCTTTGCTTTGAAGTGCTTATGCAAAGAGTAAGTACCCCAAACTGCAGACTTGAGCAGCCTGCTGCCTTAGCTGGATTCTGCAAAGGTCTGCCTGGGATTCTTTGTAACCCTCATTAAAACTCAAAGGAAGTTGGTTTGATTTCTGTCTGTCTTGGTGGAATTTATCCCTCCTCTGCCTACTACTAAATCATCTCTGCCAGACATGACTCATCTTTAGGATTCATAAATTAGAAAGTGAAAATATCTCTCTGAGCCACAGAGTATTCAGTAGAACCATTTAAAAAAAATTCCATCAGAAGATCCCCTTGACAATCTCTCTGCAAACTTTATTCCAATGCACGTCCCTTGGGCACTTTCTGATTTAACCATCTGTGTGGTATTGCTTCATGGAAGAGCAAATATTTCTGGTATTTGAGCTTAATACTTATTTGTAATGCATTTGCTGAAATTGCTAACCACAACCTGAGGAAGGGACAGAGTTTCTGTAAACCTCTTGAAAAACTGTTTAATCAAAAGTTGATTATTGAAGGTTTTTCAAATACCACCACCAATATCTATGGCACTCTCGTGTTATTGGGACATAGATTGGCTGAGGAATTTGGGCTGTTCTCAGCATTGCTCATGGGGTAAGAACATGCTCTGCAGCAGGCTGCTGCACTGCCCAGCTCTGAGGAAATCTTCACATGAGTAAGAAATGCACAGGCATTGATCAAAGGATGGTAAAGCTCAGGGTCAATTCCAAGTTAGACTTAAGGAAACTATGGGAAGAAAAGCCAGCCTGAGAGAACTGCAAGTAATGGGGAGACAGGATAAAGAAGAGGGATCTATTACATTCTCAAATGAGGTGTTGTGTGCATGGTATAGAAAAATTCCTGATAGAAATGTCCCATTTCTTTAAGCCCACTGAATCTGACTCGGACACCATGTTACTTACCCAGCCAAAATTTTCACTCACAAGCATCTAATTGTATAATACCAAAAAATCTGTATTTAGCTGTCTAAATAAAAGTGACCTGGATTTGAGAGTCAGCTCCACCCGAAGTTTCTTTAGCTCTGCAGAGGAGGCAATGGGTACTGTAATTTAAACTCACTGAAAACGAGGCCACCTGGCAAGACAAGAGACATTTATCTTGTGCCTAGAGCAGCTTGTTTGGGTGGAATGGAAAGGAGGGAGGACAACGGCAAGACAAAATAATTGCTATATGGGGGGTTTTGGCTCTTTCCCTTCCTCCTTGCATTTCTAGGCTGCTGTCGTAAATGGCACCAGGCAGGTTTTTAGCAGCTCAAAACCTATTTTTAGGAGCCAGTGGTGGAGGAATGATATCAGGCCTGAGCTCTGGGGCTTCCATTGAGCTGTATCAGGAGTGCCTGAGGAGCCAAGCTTGTGGAAAAAGGGAAACAAAGGACAAGATGAGGTTTTTTTCCTATCCTCACAGGTTGGTTTCAGCCTCAGACAAGTCTCTCAGGGGGACCTGGCTTCAGGCTGGGAAACACTAAGGAGCTGGAATTAATGCATTTTCCAGAAAACTGTTGCACGTACAGTTGTAGCTGGAAATTGGCAGAAGACAGTTTTCTCCTTTCTTCTTAAACTGCTTGTTACCTCTGAGCAAGTGGTCCTGGTTTTTATTTCCCAAACTGATCTCCTTCCCTTCCTCCCTCCCTCCTTAGTCAGCACATCTGAAAAATAGCAAAAGAAGGTACCTACGGGGTTCAGGAGAATGGTGAGGAAGAGTTCACCTCCTCGGATACTTTTGTCCAGCTCCTGAGGACCGCCAGGATATTCCTTGTAAAAAATAGTGTGAGTGAAAAGGCCACAGGTCTGTCGAGGGAGCACCTGGGAACAAAAGAACAGCAGCTTGCAGGTATTGCAGAGACATAATCGACTTGGGCAAGGACTTTTGTTTCCCTTAATTCAATTTTTTTTTTTTCCACTCAGATAAAACAACAACCAAAACCTACATTTAGCAGAGCATTTGGATACATATGTAAAAACAATGCTGATTTTCAGTCTGTTCCAGTAGTAATTGGACTCTGTGCAGGAATTTGGTCTTGAGACACTCCCTCTGCCTTGTTCAGCAGAGTTTTGACTCGGTATGCACAGGCAATGTTCAGATCAGCTTTTGGGACTTTAAATCATCCCGTGGAATATTTGTCACTTCACTTAAGCACACACAGTCTTTGTGTTGCCCCTCTCTAGAGGGTTGCAGCTGGCTGGTAGGACAGGCCAAAGAACTTGGTAAGTTTTCCTGTCCTCTGGGCACTTTTAAGTGCATGGGAGGAGCCTTCTCTCTCCTCACACGCGTGTACAGGCTGGAAGAGCCAGGCAGGTGTCCCAGTCCTGGCTCTGGGAATTTCAGGGGCAGAGCTGAAACTTCAGCCTCGGAGAAGTGCTGGAGGAGATTACTTACACCTGTTCACCTTCCCAGGCGGAGGATTTCTAATCCTGCCATGCATAAAGATGAAGCAGAGCTGGGAACACAGGTCTTAGGCAGTTTAATGATTTCACAGAGTGCAGCCATGACTCGCTTGGTAGCTGGTGGGACCACAAACACATTTAGTTTCTCAGGAATACTTTTGCAGTTGCCTGAGTTTGTGTGACTTGGTTTTTCCCCCCTCTTTTAAACTGCTTAACAAATGCACTCTTTTGGCATCCTTACAACTCCTCGATCCCAGGGAATTTTAACGATGCTGGGAAACGTGAGGCATTCAGTAAGAACAGCCCCCCTTGGGGTCCCTGCAGTACTATTGCTATGAACATGGAAATGCAGTGTACCATGATGCCATTGTGGATGAAGCCCCGTCTGTACCGTGCAGGCTTCAGGTGCGGATACTCTTCCGTGCTGGTCACCCGGATGTGCCACACCTTCTTCCAGGCCTCATAGAGCTGCATGTGCACCGGGTACACCCCGGAGTGGTGCGGGGCCACCGCGTAGCCCATGCCAGTCGGGATGCCGTGCTCCTGCAGTGCACCAGAGGGATGGGAAGAGTCAGGAACATACAAAAAAAAAAAAAAACCCATGTAATTATTCAAAGCGTTTTTCCTGCACACAGTGGCACTGGAGCAGTTGCTGGCCTTAGACTTGTACCTATCGTAGCACAAGCTGAAAATGGGGGGGAGGAGGAGGAGGGAACTGGAATTACAGTTTGGTAACTACAGTGAGAAATAATCCTCCTGGATTACGTTACATTGCTGTTGCATGGAATAGATTTGCCTCCTGTTCTGTTACACATCGCATGTATTTTAATGTGCATCCTACCTGTCTGGTTCTTTTTAAAGGTAATCCAGTGAACCAATGTTGCTTATTTACTAAGCTAGTAAACAGGAAAAAAAAAGTTGCAGTGGCATACATGGGATTTTGTTTCCTAGTTGTGGAATAGGAGCAAGAATCGTTCCTAATTTAATAAATAAATATTCCTCATATCTTCTGAACCTCCTTATTTTTTTCCATGGTATTAGGGTAGTAGCAAAAAATAGCTTGGACTATTTTTTCATTTTATAAATATTTATATTTAACTCCATTTCTATATGGAAATAGGTGCATCTTCATGAATATAATCTCTAGGCTATCTTGAAAATCTCTTCTGAAGGCACAAATTCATCTTGCTCCCAGTACTACAGGACACATCAGCTCTTTTCTATTCCTTTAAAACTGATGTGCAGGGGGAAACGGCTAAAATATGAGATTGTGATGGGTTTTTTTTGTCCTTCCTCTTGCCCACATTATCCATTGATTACTTTAATTCCAGGAACAGCAGGTTCTGCTGGGCATCCTCAAGTACTTAAACAAGAAGGCATTTTGATTCATTGGCAAAAATTAACTTAAATCTGTAGGGAACACTCATTCCTACATCACATAATGCAACCACTTAAAATTACCCATTCCTTATAGTAAAGGTCTCAGGTTACTGACTGATCCTGTAAAAGAGAAACCCAAACTCTCTCTTTTGTAATTTATTGAGAACAAAATGTAATTTCAGCTTATTAATGCTGTTACCTACTTGAGAGGCATGAATCAGTTTAAGGGTGGAATGAAGGATAGCTCTATAATGAGAGATGGTAAGTCACCCTGTTCTNCCCCCTTTTTTTTTGTTTTTTTTTTTTTTTTTTTTTTTTTTTTTTTTTTTTTTTTTTTTTTTTTTTTTTTTTTAATTTTTTTTGTTTGTTTGTTTTGGTTTTTTTGCCATGGACATGTAAAAAGGAAAAAGCTGTATCAAAAGATTGCTTTAAATCTGGCCATTTACTGCCGTGCCTGAGAGGCCTGTGATGCTCAATCTGTCCAACTGTTCACCTGAATATCCTGTCTCAGCTGGAATGTACAAACCTCCACCAAATGTGGGGTAGGGAGTACACAGAAGCAAAGATGTAAGGCAAATGTGCCCTGAGGCTGGTGATGAACACTGCTCTGGATGACATATCCCAAAGCGGGGATCCGGATGAATATGCGTAAGGTGCTGTTTATCTCCCTACTATTTGATGCTGGAATTGCCATAGCAACAGAATGCTGAAATGGTGATCTGCCATTCACAAATAAAATAAGGCAGCTTTTCATGAGTTCTCAACGTAAGAAATAAATTGGCCTCTGAATAAAACCTGCACACTACATAGTTCATCACACAAATACATCAGGCACTCAGATATCCAATATGGATTTAAGAAGAAACAACTAACAAATAACTGTATTTTCTTTGGGCAGTTCTATTCGCAGTTTACCTGGGAAGATTAAATACTGTGTGTCCCCTTTTAGTAATTTTCTGTTGCTCTTTTCTTCTTTTCCTCTCATTTTGTAATTACAACTTACTCTGGGAGTGTAAACTCATGTGTTAAAGGAGGAGTATACTGGTGTGTCAAGATATGAGAAATTCCTGTACTGAGCATATTTTCTTACATATGCTAACAATTTCCTAATTTTAACATTCAAAATGTACATTGTTTTCTTTCATTTCGAAACTTCTGCTTGTGTGTTTAGTTTGGAAAACAGCTATGATTGGCCCTTGTGAGAGAAAATAAGAACCTGAACTTCTGATTTAATAAATTTTATGTCTACTGTAGGTCTTTTCACAAAGTCAGTCAAAGTGCAGGTGTGAAGGCTTTTATTAGATGCAAAAGCTAAATACAACCTCAGCTAAGTTTGCCAAACCTTTTGGCTTTGTCTGATAGTAGGTGATGCAGCAAATGAGTATTTCAAAAGAAGATAAGGTGATGCAGAATGAATCTCATCCTGCTGCACAGGATGATGTTATCCCTATATTTACAGCCCATTTTTAGAGGCAATCTCCAGTGGGCATCTCTCCTTCCCCACATTAAGTATGGGTATTAATAACAGGACAAATTAGACTCTTTTCATCACATGTAGATACTTTGCCTTGGCTACGTGGTCACTGGGCCTCATATTGTTGACATTTAATGGGTGTATTAAAAGCTCATGGTGTATCTGTGGTTTGAGCAGCTCAGGAGTTCCAGGCGGAGCAAGTGCTGATGTGCATCTGCAGCTTGTTGTAAGCAGGAGGCGGGAGCCAAGGAGTGTTACCAGACAGGTTCTCAATTGATTTGTTTAGTTTTACATCTTTCTTTCTTCTTCCTATCAGCTCACAGCTGCCTTGCACAGTCAGTGACAGTTTTTGCCCTGTGTCCGCTGTGCTTTGGGCTCTGTACTCACAAATGAGCACGGAAGATAATCACTGAGCAAACAAATCAAGGAACGAAATAAAGAGCTACAGGCTTTGGATTAGATATATTCGACTTGTTTTTGTCAGATAAGGATGTACAAAAGGGGGAGGAGGAATATCTTGTTATTGATGGCAGGGAAAACTTGGTTTTCTTTATTTTTGGAATATATGCTCTCAGAGACTTCTGCTTGAGCAATTTTTTGCCTCTCTGTGTATCCATTGCATTGCCTATAAACAAGGAGAATAATACTTGAGGAAGTATCTGTTTGTAAAATTTAATCTGAGGTTTTGTTCATTAGTGTCTTTAAAGGGTTTTGGGATCCTCTGATAAAGGAAAAAAACCCAAACCACAAAACATGATCAACTCAAACCCAACTGATAATCAAAATAATTGTAATTTCCTATTTCCTTAGGCAGGCTCTGGAACACACCATCCATATTTACATAAATAGGATAACACCGGGATAGCAAAGCTCTGGGTAGGTTGCGACTTACTTTACCACAGTTAAAATCTCTGTCCCTTGTTCCTCTGAGGCTGAGGATCTCACGCTTGATGAGAGATTTGGCAGTGAGGACTTTGGGAATGGGGCTGTGGATGGGGCACCTGTGGGGCCCATTACTCAAGTACACATGGATAAGGATTTTGCCAGGCAAAACATCCCCTGCTGCCTGCCAGATCCAGAGTGGTGGGACAATGACATTTATGCAAGATGGGAGTTTCTTCCTCTCACCATGTAGGCGTGAAACAGAGGAAATGATAAATATCTCAGTGACTGATAGAACAATTGGAGGGCTCCGGTCGAAGGCACTCTCCTGGTTCATGAGCAATGCACGTGGAGGGGAACCCTTTGAAGGCTGTTGATTTTTACTAAGCCCCGGATGCACAGAGGTGTCCATATCTGCACTGAAATCAAGGCAATTAGATACCTAATTAGCAATTAGTTCTGTGTGTACAGAGCTGTTTAGATACCTGATTTCCATCTGTGTGTTGTGACAGAGCTGTTTGAGGCAGTTGCAATTGTAAGCTCCCCTTTTACAGAGCATTGTTAGGAGGTGTGGATAAAGCCACGTGAAACAGATCCAAGGCTTTTGTCTAGCTGCCAGAGGAGCCAACAGGTCTTAATACACAGAACTTTTGTGTGATATTTGGGATCTTAAGCAACCCTGACTATTGTTCTTGGATATAATGATGTGCTCTCCCTTCCTGAAGACCCTGTTACCTTCTTAGCCATGTTTGAAAAAAGTGAACAAAGAAATAGCACATTAGGTGAAGAATTAATGTGATCACACTTCCAAATAATTACTGCAGCTTTCCTTGCAGAAGCTGACACAAGGTACCACCTCTATCTGCAGCCAAAACAGGAGGTGGGGAGGTATGGTCAATAAATGAGAAATGCAGGAGAAAATGGCACCAGCATCAAGCTGTGTTCTCTTGAGTATAATATTAAATAAAGATAGTGGACAACAAACAAAACACGTGTAACAACAAGCACATTTTCTATGTATTGTTCCAGGTGTCTAATTTAAATTTGGATCCACATTGTGAAATCAAAGAATAATGGAAAGAGGTTTGCTTTAACTCGGAGGGCTTGGAAAAGTGCAGCTGCAGAACAGGGAGTTTTTTTCCTCAAGTAAGACATGATGCTGAGGATGAGAAATCCAGGGAGGAATCAAACCCACTCTGAAGTCATGGCTGGGACCTCTCTGATAGCTATCAGGAAGGCTGTCATATCGGGAAGATAAATTTCTCCCACAAGAGAGAATTTCAGAGGAAGGCTTTTGAAAATAAATGTTCTCCTAAGTAAATTGTACAGCTCATATAGATTCAAGGTCAAGGGGTTGATACAACCCCTGTCCAAATGTTAGCAGGAAATAAAAGTGTAATAACAGCAGCTTTTCACTGACATCAGCTCCTTATTTATAGGCACCCTAAGGAGTCTCTACCCTTTAGGACAGGGGCTTTATCTTTCTGGAGTTGAAGTTACAAACAGATTCCATTACCAGCTCTGTTTTCAGGCTATGCTATAGATTTTACTCCCAAAGGTGGCTTGACCTGGATGACTTCATGTTTCCTGAAAATACTAGGAGAATTTCCCCATAGGTTTAAAGATGAAGGGACTGTGTATTTTTGAGATATGGGTTGTTTAAAAAACTAGTCTTGCATTTAAAATCTCAGCTCTGTATGGGTTTCTGAGCCAGGCTACACAAAAGGCATGAACAGGCTGTGCCAGGAATGATGCTGACAGGGAAGCAGAATTGTAGAAAGGAAAAGAAGTCATCCTGCCAAGCAGGAGATGGGAAGGGGGGAAGTCTGGCATAACGAGTAAACAGTTAAGCCATTTTTAATTAATTTTCTTTAAAGGTTGTTAGGAAAATATTTTCATAAACAAGGGAATAAATTGCTTCCAACTGCTTGTTCAGGCATCTGCCTCCGCCTTTTTCCTGATGTGCCTTGGCTCGTGTCAGGGATGGGAGGAAGGGGCCTGGCCTTTCGGAGCTGGGAAGGGCTGGGATTGCTGTTCCCAAAGCAGCTGAGAAAGCCCCCACTGTGTCCCTCTGCTCCTGTGAGTGGCTCTGGTTGCTTGGCGTTTCTGTGCCTCACCAGAGACCACACAGTGCCTTTTCCAAAGCCAGCATTTATAGATTTCAGGTTCTCTTTGTCGTGCTCAATAAGACAGCAGAATTATCCTGAAAGGGCTGTAAATAGCAAAAGTACTGTGAGCTCTGGGCAAGGTGGGGAGGATGGCTCTTGGAAGTTAAGAGCACAGAAGAGGAAAAGGAGAGCACCATTATCTATCAATATTAGCAAGAGGTTAACTACATCAAGAGCGTATTTCAAGCAGGTCATTTAAAAAAGGCACAGTGAAATCCAGCAGCTTCACTTGTTGGCTCTGTCAGCATCAAGATTTCTGCCAAACCATACACAAGGTCTAGGGCTCACTGCAGCTTCCTCCCTGCCTTACTGAGGATGTTTGTAGCAGACTTTAGGAAGCTGGTAACCTGTGTACAAACTGCTTCTTAAAGCTTAGAAGGCCAGCTGCTGTCTGCTGTGTTTTCACTGATTCTGATCCTTATGGTCTTGCCAGGATGCTTGGGGAAGGGCTGCTCCCTCTCCAGAAAGCCTGAGACAACGGGAAAGGCTTAGACCAAATTCAGTTTGAGTCACAAAAAGGCTGGGTTTAGGCTGAGTTTCTAACCTGGCTGCCTCTGTTTGCATACCTGACTAAATCTATAGGTATTGTATAGACAAGCATAAAACCAGTGTGGAAAGCATGGCCACGGTAGTGAAGGCATCCTAGTAAATCTCTTGGGAACTTCTACTCACCATTGCAAACTCTTTGTTGAGGATCATCTGCTCCACCAGAGATGACTCATTGTGGAAGAGGTGTGGCTGCATGTGACTCCACATGTGGGGAAACCACCAGAACTCATCCACAGATCTCAGCAGCAGGTCATCGCCCTCATCCTCCTCCTCAGTCCCTGCAGAGGCAAGAAAGGGAGAGGAAAGATACTAGAAAAGCAAAAAAGGCCCATGGTTGTTTTTTAAACACAGAAGAGGCTGCCAAAAACCCTGCCGTCCTTGGCCTGGGTGTCTCACTGTGTTACTGTTATGTTTATAAACTATGGGAATATTACATCTAAACAGTAGGACTTTTTTTTTTTTTAAACATATGGGAACTGAAAAACCAAANNNNTTTTTAAACAATGGGGAACTGAAAAACCAAACCCCCCCCCCCCCATTTTCTCTCTTTGCTTTATTTTAATGCCACACTATCTTTTCATGCCCATAACCTGGCAGCTTGGATTCAACGTGACAAAACAGTGTCAGGAATATTAATGCTGGTTGCCAGGTCTTTTGAAAGCTGGGCGAATGAAGACGTTCAATCAGTATTAAAGAGGAAAAGGTTCAGTATATATCAGTTATTTCCATTTTGTCCTCATAATAATGTTGCTGTTAAATACAAAATACTTTCCATAAAGGCAATATATGGATAAAAATGAAATCTTATCAATGCCACCCCTCCATCCTCCTTGTAACTATAACTTTATTAGCCTTGGTTAATTGAAACCTGATAACTTCTGGTAAAGTGTGAAACAAGTTTCAAAATATAGTTAGGTGGAAAGCATGAAGCTGTAATGGCAAAAAGCTTCCAAATGTTTCTTAGGGTGCAGTATTCAATTTTGGCCAGATTTAATCCTAATGTAAACCCAATAAAAACTCCTGTGTTAGCAGAGGGTATCTGCTTCAGGCAGAAGCGAGGATGCGTGCCTGGAACAAAGGAAACCTTCCATTTGAGAAAGGACACAATGCTGCTCCTACCATCTGCAGACACACGTCTGCCCTGCTTTTCCAGCCTAGGAAGGCAAAGTGGCCTTCCAGTAGCTTCACCCTCAAACTACCCAATAACATTTGTTTTTTAGAAGCTTTCCTTTGTGTTCTCTGCCATTTGAATGCTTTTATTTTGTTTCAGTCTAAGAAATAATTGCCAAAATCAGTCTCCAGATGCAAACATAGAAATCCTGTCTTCTTACAGGCCTTTTAATGTTTTGCAAAACTCACTGGAAGCAAATGCTCCACGGATGTCACTGTTTACTTGGCAGGAACATCCAGAGATGCCTGTTCAGTGCCTGCACTTCAGCTCTTGGCTTTTATTTTCCATTTCTGCAGTGGTTTTTGAAGAATGCCACTACACAAGGAGAGCAGTACTTTGAAACTTTCTCCCAGAGTCACTGAATCCCTTTGCTCCCCTCTTTGCAGCACTCTGCAAGTTCTAAGGAAGCTGTTCCCACTGGGAGTGCTGCTGGAAAAAGAAAAACAACCCTGTTTACTAGGGAATACCTTACTGAAAAGAAAGGCCTGATGGCTGCTCCCTCTGTGCCTTGCGTTTTTGGAATGACTGCTGGCTTAGTTTTGGGGTATGTGCTTCATCTGCAGTCACTCAGGCACGGGCAAGGGAAGAAACTTAACAGAGGTTTCAAAATGGGACAGAGGAGGGAGAAAATGGGAGTTTGTGAGGCAATTGAGGATCTCCGTGATAAGCCAAAGCTAGTGATGACGAGGAAAAAAGTGGGTGTTTGAAAAACATGAAGAACTACAATCAGAGTAGATTTAGGCCAAAGTATAATTTAGTGCCTCATTAATTTTTGAAGTAGAGTGTGGTTCTTGAAATAAATCCTACCTTTTCCTACTAATTTCTTTGTAAATTTAGATATACCACTAATCAAACTTTGCACTTCTTTTACTGTAACAAAAATCAAACAACATGAAGCATAATGCTTTCCATTTTAAAGATGAATAACCCTATCCTGTAATACCAGAGGTGAGGCAGAAAGGTTGGAAGTTTAACCTTAGGTGGTGGCATTGCTTATGAGGTTAATTTTTCTTGCAAATCATGGAAAAGACTGTTGTTTGGTTTTATGAATTCTTAGGTGTAGTGTTATTTCAAAAAAAAACTCATGCAAAGTTTTAATGGAACATTTGGTGGATGCTTATGTTGTTTAAATATTTTTGCCCAACCCCTTATTCGGAGTATTGGAGGCTAAACAAGGGATTTTGGGGTTTTAATTTTTTGTCCAACCAACATCCTTTCTGTAACTTTCTTCACCTGAATGTGAAATCTGAAAAACGTGTAAAACCTATAAACAGGGTGAGCATGTGTCTGCTTTGAGACTCAGGGTGCAGTTTACACAGGTAGTAATTCAAAGGTTTTTTGTGCATAATAATTAATCCCATATTTTAAAACTATAACCATAACTTACATGTCTCTTTGGAGCTCAAAACTGAAGCAAAACTGGAAGCTGCTACCAATAATCTTGTACATCTTACATATGAATTCTGAGACTGTCTTAATTTCAATTGCTGCAGCATGAACAAGTGAAAAGTGGTTGTGAAAGCTGCAGAACTAACAGGGCCTGCTCATTCTTTTTGTTAGTGGTGTTAATACAGTGCAGAGTTTACCAGGTGATGTGTCCTGATGTACTGCAATATCTGATGTGTCAGCAGCATCTTTCCGTGCAAATGTGGAACTGTTTGATCTGCCAACGCATCCCCACACTCATCTCCCTCCCGCAGTTTTAAAATGATCCAAGTTTTGGAAAGGAGCGCACAATCCCACACTAAGGAAGTCAATAAGGCATGGCAGCTGCAGTGTGCTAATAAAACACATTGACTATCCGATAGTAAAAGCCTCTGTGGGTCAGCAAGCCACGTGTACAGTAATTAAAGAACACCTTTCCATGCTTAATTTATAACGAGTCAAAAAAGTGTGTATTGAGCAGAGAGTATGCTGAAACCTTTCCACTAAGCTGAGATGCCAAAGGGCCATCCCCACCCTATAAATGAAGTGCTCTGTTAAAAGCCTGGCTGCATCCAGGCCCTTAATGGAGCCAAGGGCATGCTTCAACTCGGGAAGTAGTTCTGTGCTGTTTTGGGGAGCCTTGAGAGCCTTAGGAGGATGGGCACACATGCATATTTCCCTCTTTTCTCTCTCTCTACAGCAGTAGCAACTCTGAAATTGGTCAGCACTGTATCAGAAACCCTGTGACAATGTGGGGGGTGTTGGGATGAAGGAAGGAAGGAAAAATAGTGGCAGGTCAGGGAGTGGGTTTTTCACGAAGGCCGCATGTTTTCTGCCAGCCACTGCCCACTGTGTCATAATATTAATAATAAACCCATCTCTTTCTCCATCTCCTCCCCTCCATGGATTACCTTACTTCACAGTGGACACAAATGACTGATGCCAGCTCTGCTCTGGAGATGGCCACAACTGAGCAGCTTCCTGCTTTAGAGCAGCTCAGAGCCTCAAGCTGCTTCTGTTTGTTTTGCTGTATTACATGTGTGTCCAATTAATCTCCAGAAGGAATAACTACACAGGCAGGTCAGGATGAAGTGAGGAGAACGCTGTAGTTCTGTCTCCAGAGCTGCTCTCTGACCACAGGTCTGCCACTGCCTTGTTAAATGAGTCCAGGCAAGTAATTCCATCTCTGCCTCTCATTTTTCCCAAGCTCTCCAGGCTGTATCTTTAGTCCATGAGGTTTCCTGGGCGGCAGTTGCTCAGCATTAAGTGCTTGCACAAGGGGAAAACAGCCTGGACTTAGTGACAGCGATACAAATAGATCCTTTTGGTTGCCTTCTCTCTACTCATCCCTCCGAGGCTTCCTCATCTCCCTTCTGCCAGGGTGACCTGTCTTACTCCACAGCTGCCTCACGATCTAGGAAAGCAGGGACTGCGTCGTTCCTAGGTTTTAAACTCGCCCTCCCATCCTCTTGCTGCCTCCTTCTCTGCTCCGTAAGTTTCCCTGGTATCACTCAGTGAGTGTGGCTGAATGGTCTGACAGCTGAGGATTTTGGAGCTGGTCTCCAGAGGTGGGAAGCGCATGGGGTTTGGAAAGAAGGACAGGAGGTTCTCCCTTGCAGGGAGTCTCTTCTTGCCTTGGCAGTACTAGGAAGCAGCACGGCACAGAGGCAGCAGAGAGAAGCCTGAGTGGAGCTGCAGCAATGGGAAAGGCAAAAGAGGAGGAGAAGAAATAAGTTTTTTAAAAAGGGGATGTTGTGCTGTGGAGAAATGGAGCAAAAATGAGAAAGGAGTCATGAGGAGGAGGAGCAGATGTGGAAGTGCCTCATCTTCCACAGAAGAGCAGTGCAAGTGTGCAGCTTGTTACTGCACAGAGTGTGGAAAGGGCAGGGTTTCAATACAAATTCCTTTTCATTATGTTTTCCTTTTATCATCCCTCCTGATTTGCAGATCACTGAGACAGATTACCTTCACAGGCATAACAAAGTCTTACGCATCCCATTGAAACAATTCTGCCTCCTCAGAGGTTCTGAGACATGATTTTCCCGATCTTTTATATTTCATCATACCCATCACACCGAAAAACCTTACTCTGTCTTCCGTGCTGTCCTGTCTCCTGTGGAATTAGAGCGATCTCTGCAGCTACTTTGCCTCCTTTATAACCTTTATAAAGATTTACCACCACACGTCTTTCAGGAAAGCACCGAGGGTATCCTTGTGTACCTGAGCAGCTCACCCATAGTGTGTCTTTACCCTTTGTACACTGAATTTGACACTGAAATGGTGGAACACTTATTTCCCACTGCTCCACTGAGTCACTGGGTGATTTAGAATGGGAATGTTTAAAGCTAGGTTTAAAATTCTGTCACCTATTTAACTGCAGCTACCTGAGAGCATGAAGTTCCTTCTTACCTGTGTGGTAAAATTTTCCTGAAAATCCAAGGTTGAAGGTAAAATTTGCAACCTGAGTGCGCAGTAAATTTTGAGTCTCTAGTAAAGCCTGAAATAAATAAGAAATTAAGATGCATTTAGAAAAGTTAATGTTATTTTGGGCTCATCCTTTTTTGTAAGACTATTACAGAGAGCTTAGTTTGTTCCATCAGAGTTTGATGGTCTAGAAAAGGTAGTGAGAGTGCCTAAGTACCCAAGGAGGAGATGGTTCTGTGGCTTGGCCCAGGATATATCCACTGTGGCAGTGATCTGTGGTAGGACTTGGATCCAGCCACTCAGAGGCAGCAATATACTGATTACTAAGTCACCCATGCTCTGGGTTATTAGTGAAGCTTGATAACATGTGCTTAAAACCCAAAATAAAATTGGGAATACTACTCGCCACCCAGGCATGAAGGCATTGGGATTTACTTACCTGCTGGAACATTTTGGGCTGTGTCTGAATAGCAAACTCAGGCTTAAGTGTGAATGAGCAAAGCTTCAGTTTTGACCTATGGTAGAAGCAGTGTCCATGTCATAAATGAGTTTTTAATTTAATGTTTATTTTTATTCTCTCCTCCAAGCTAAGATAAGGCCACTGTAAATGAGATGGAAGGAAAGGGTATTGCTTATAGAAGAAATATGTAGTCTTGGCCACTTGTCCAATTTTTGTTTTGGGCGTATTTCCAGCTACTAGGGAAAGAGAGCATGGTTAAGCCTGTGTGAGCTGTCTATGCTTACTATTGGTTGTTAGCTCTGCACTGCTTCTAGAGCTGGTCCTTGTGCACAGATCTGCTTTGGATCCCCAGCCCATGGAATTTGGGTGAGCTGCATGTGAGATGGGGAGTGCATTTATCTCCCCATTGGCCTTGCCAATGCTGAATGCGTTATAAACCCTGTTTTCATCAATTTTCCCTGTCTCCATTATGTGGCTCTTGAGAACTCTTCCTATCATCTATTAATAACACTTCTATTGATTGGACCTTCATGTTCCTGCAGAGTTCAAAGATAAAATGATTGCAGTGGTTTACACACAAACCCAGTCCACTGATGTTGTCCTTCATTTGAAAAAAATACATAATTTCATAATTACATAATTGGTCATAATTTCACTTAACGTTGCAGGAAGATAGTTTATTGGTCTAATTTAAGCAACAACCAGCACCCCTACTTGGGACCATAAACCAAAAGTATCTCCAGTGCAGGATAAACGATGAAACCGGGGTTTAGGCAGCTGAAGTGTGTGAGTGTATTACAAGAGACTTTCAGGCAGTGTGCATCTGCCTTATTTTTTTAAATAGAAAAATACATTGAGTGGCAAGTAAGATGCAAAACAGAGATAGTGTTTATCAGCTACAACGGTCACCAAGCAAATTCCTCTCCTTGCTAAAGGAAATAAAGTAATCTTATGACAGTGAATCCTGTGCTTTAGCATTAAATATTAAGGTAGCTGTGTGGTTTCCAGCCTATCTTGCCAGCCATTTAGTAAAGTTGATTATTTCAATCCTGTGACAATTTCACATGTGGGACTATATTTACATAATATATAACAAGTAAATGTTCACTAAAATGTAAAACCTCAGAGATGAACACCACTGTTAGCTGAGACCCTGAGGAAAATCCCCAGCTGGTAAAAACTGGCACTAAATTGACACCATTAAAGTCAGAAGCATAGAATCTGAGTCATTATATTTTAGAACGTAATTTTCCAAGCTATCTAGAGTATTTTAGATATGTTGAGAAAGACTGATGGGCTGAGCAAAATCAATTTAATTTTCCTTTGAGGGAAGAACATCTTGAGGAAATTATCATCGCTTAACATATAGCACAAGAAGGGGCACGAAACAAACATCATTTCATCACCTGGGCTCCTATCTCCTGCTCCCCTCACATCTCCATAAGATGACAGAGCTTCAGGATAGGCAGGAGCCTTCCAGCCCAGAGAGGTCTCATTAAAAACACAGAGCGAGGATTAAGATGTAAATCCTGGAACCTGCAGTGTGTCAAGCATTTTCCTCTGTCTAAAGGGCAAATCTGTCACTCAAACTGGATTTGGCTTGGTCCTAAAGACTTTTTTTTTGCCATTTCAATCTCCATATATGCATATTAATTTATATAATATGCAGCTAAATTTTGTTGTCATGACCTCCCCTCTTTTTAACACTAATAAGACCTTGTCAGCTAAGCCAGCCCAAACTTACTTTTTCACAGCTTGTCTGTCTGGGGGAAGGGCAGTAATGTCTTCCACACCCTAATATGAAAAAACTCTTTAGGTGATTAGGGTCCACCTTCCCTGTCTTTCATGAAAGGGTGGACAGGCTGCACATCCCTGGCACCCAGTGCCAGAAACCTTCCTGGGATTTGCACAGGCTCCACGTGAGGCAGAAGGTGTTTATTTTATTTTATTCTGAAGGTTCTGCAGGATAGAGACTGCTATATGGACTGCTATATGTTGAGGAGTGCCTATCTTGCTGCAGGCCTCTATAAGTAATCTAAGCTGTTCTTTCAAATACAAACCCTTAATTGCCTGGAATCTCTCAAAACTCACGGATTTAACTTTATTAATTGATTCTTTGCTTTGTCAGTGAGGCTTCTCTCTGACACCCACAAGATACAGTTTCTTCATTATATTGCATTCAGCAGCCTTTTACATTAATCCATATAATTACCTTTTGTAGATTTGAAGCTGCCGTGTCTTTATTCTTCATAATTGGTGCATCTATTAGGAAGAAGTGATATTTTCCTGCTATGTCCTTGTTAATTATAACTCCATCCTTCATTTACATAATAAACTTTTTGGGGCGATTTCTGCAGGAACATTTCATGCCTAATAGGAAGCAATTTGCTTTCCTTCATTAAGTACATTAAAACTTCATGCCCCAGACATCATTGACTGTAAACATTTGATTCTGCTCAAATTTAATGCACCAAGGCATTTTGCTCTGCCATATTAGGTTTATTTATGTGCTGTGTTCTGGATTGTTAGCTGCTAATGAGACTTTGGCTCTTATTGCTCTAAGGCCTGAACAGTAACCTCATTTTAATGAGTTCATTATTGGCTGCCTTCTGAGTGGAAGACAACAAATTTTCCTTTTAATTAAAGGTCAAAACACCTCTGGCTAAGGGAAGTGTAGAGGTTATCAAATCCTTAGAGAAGGCAAATGAATGACTTGTCCTGGTTTTTGATGCTGAGCATGGGCTGGCCAGGCTGAGGTAGAAGGTGTCTCTCTGGGGAAGGAAACTCCAAATCTAAGCTAAGCGACAACAACGCTAAAAGGCGGTACTGGATTTCTGAAGACATTGTTAAGGCCAAACAGAGCCTGAAAGTCAGCCAAAGTAATTAAAGAGGCTTTCTTCCTCACCCAAAGGTCTGCGTGAATCAATAGAGCTGCTAAAGCGTGAGCCCTTCCTTGCACGTGCAATGGTGTTGGGGGTGAGGAGGACAGATGCCAGGTGGATCGAGCCGACACAACGGAATCTCGTATTTCTTATTGAGGAAAGCGAGGCAAATATTGGGGGTCAATATTGGGGCTGTTTGTAGGGAGACAGATGGTACAGGCAGCCGTGGGTTTGTGTGTGTGCAAGTGCACAGACAGGGACCGGTGATGCCTGAAACTTCAGTTAAACCAAAAAAGGATTAATTACCAGAATTAATATACAGATCCTTGTCCTTCTTCTAGCATTCTATTAATAAATATTCTATTCTATTTATATAGAGCAGCTTTTCATGCTGCTTCCACAGCAGGTAATAGCATTAGAGACAGGAAGGGGTCTTGGGAAAGAAAGGACCGATGTCTGTGAGATCAGCTGGTGAAAACTCAAAATCTGGTTTTGGAGGAAAATCCTAACAGTCTCTGAAACATAGACATTGTTTAGCTTGAAAACTGTAGCTGTCAAAATGTCTTTATGGCACGTTTAAACATTTCTGCAAAACAGAACGGGGTTCCTAACACTCACAGGTGTCTCAGGGACATTCCCAGAAACTGAGAGCATCAGGAAAAGCACAGGAGGGACATAAGATTTGCAGGACTTAACATTACCCCAGTGTGGAGCAGAAAGCCTGGCATTTAATTAGGGCTCCTGCTCATGCATGTGACCTTCCAGAGGCAATGCTGTGAATGTAAGTTTTGGGAAGCAGCATAACCTCCAGATCTTGGAGGTTCCTGTCTCCGTGGCAGGATCTGTGTGGTTGTGGTGCCCAGTGCACCCAGCCTCAGGGCCATTCCATGAGGGAGAGCTGCCCAAGGCAACACCACCCCAAGTTACTGCAGAGCCTGTCAGTGAGGATGCACAGTGTGGGAGGCAGGTGAGAAAGGATGTAAGTTCTTGACTCAGTCTGGAAGGAGGGGAAGCCAGATATTCCTGCTTTGCAGGGTATCTGTAATTTGCTGTCGTCTTGAGTTATTTCACTTGCACAGACTCATTTGAGGAAGTGCTTCTGGCATGGGAGGATGTGCCAGTGCCCGGCATCCCAGGGGTACATGGCCAAGGTTACAGTGTCCTATCAACTTCTGAGGGATATGACTGAGAATCTTGTCAAAAACAGGCTCACTTGCCATTACTCCAAGTCATTATTCATTTGGGAGCAGATCCTAGTGCTGGATAGTGATTCCACTGCAGCAGGTTTCTGCTCTTTCGTGTGTGTGTGTATATAAAATATGCATATGCTCACTATATACACAATGCTACTTACTAATATATACTGTAGATGGAAAATACGTGCAAGTATTTGCACATACATAACTTTGATGCTACCTCTTCTTTGAGCTGGGGCTTAGATTAGATAACCTCCAGAAACCCCTTCCAACCGAAATAGTTTTTCACTTCCAGACAGTTTTCTCAGGCTTCTATGGCACATCCTTGTTATTAATACCAAGAAGTCTTTTAATGCATTTATTCATTTTTGTCCCTAATATCTGTCCCTAATGCTTGTACAGCTACATAGCCCTGAGGTTCATTCCCAAGCTGTTCTGTGAAGCAATTTGCTAGTGGTCTGTGGAAAGTTGGAGAACTATAAAGTAATAGTTTTGCTCTAAATTTCCAGCTGGAAAAAAAAAAAGGCAAAGAGTACTTTCAGCAATGTTTCTTTGCACTGCAAGCAGCTGCTGTCAGGATGTGATTTTTTGATTGCCTCTTCCCGCTCTTGCTGCCTCCCTGAAATCTATGCTAGGATAAAAAAAAAAAATCTGGCTAAGCCTGCTGTGGTCTTGGCAATTTTCAAAGCCAGTGGAATTGGAATTGATAGGAATACCACAAAGTAGTTATAATCATAGTAATGACTGTGAGGAAGGTGTGAAATAACTAGCCACTGCTTTTCTCTGACAGGAAAGCTGTCAGTAAAGAAGTGATGTCTCGCCTGACATCACTGATGGGGTCACTGCAAGACCAGGATTCCAAATTCCTTATTTTCAGCTTTCAGATTGGAGCATAAATTTCTGTCATAAGGGGGACAATCAACTCAGCTGTATCTGCACTTGTTAAAGCTCAACTTCGTGAGGAATTTATAAACCCAGTGAAGCCGAATTGATGATTTCTGTGTGGTGAGGATTTCAGCCCACTTCCCGTGCTTATAGCAGATAATACCAGAGTGTAGGAATCAGGAAGAATCCACATTATTGACTTACTGGCTAGAGTTTGAAAGGAGTCTAGGGGTTGGAGTTAGTAAAATCTTTGATGGAATTTTGAAATCACTCACCCTATACCCTATGCCAAACCTGACTGGAACAGCAGGGCCTAGATCAGAGGGAAACTGCCAACCCTCACAGACCTAGAGACACTTTCCATCCAGTCCTTCCTACAAGCGGTGCCATTCCCAGTACTGGCTGCAGAGCCCTGGGCACAGCCAACAGGGCGAGCAGGGCTTTGGGACTGCATTTCCTTGTGCATTTATTTCCGTGAAGCGTCGTGCTAATCCATAGTGCCACATAAATAATTAATAGGGAGCTCTCGGCTGGGGCTGAACACAGCCAGCGCTGTCTGCAGAGCTGTTTTTTATTGTAGAGCTGTTACTTGAGTCTGTTTCAGCATTTCCCTGGAGTTAGCTGCTTTTGTGTGAGGTCGGGCAGGATAGGTGGGTTTCTTGAAGCAAGAAAAAAAGTGATGATTTGCAAATATTTGTGTAGTATTTTTATTGCAAACAGAAAAAAAAATACTTTTCCTTCATGAGTGGAATACCCAGTTTATCAGATTTACTTCTGCTGCTGTTTTTTAACTCTGTTCTAAAGTCAGAAAACTGTGAGGAGTCTACCTGCATTTAATTTGAGCCAAGGAGTGCATCTGTCCCAGCACAGGTTAGGCCAGTTTCAGCTGAAGGAGATGAATGGGGTGATACTGCATCGAATTCACTACTCACTCATGACTAAGTGGTGAATAACATCCCTGTGAACTCAGGAGGTGGCTTTTGATTTAGTATTAGAAGAGAGATGATGCTGAGTGTGACACAGATAGCCCAGCAGTGAGAGCACCTTGACCAACCACACACGAGTGGGTGCACAGATACATAAAAATATCCATGGCAATCATTCAGTCTCTCTTCTTGGAAAAAGCAATTCCTGGCCTTGTTAGAGCACCTAGCAGCAAAAAGCTCAAATGAAGAGCAAGGAGTGACTCTAACAGGGCATAAAGTATAAACTGAAAATAAAGAGCACGAATAAAAAGCAGGGTTTATTTTAACTGGGGCCACACAGATGAGTTAAGGCAATTGCTCCCCATTCCGGGGAAGATCAAAGGCATTAATCCTGGTTGGGAGCATCCACAGGACCTGCTGCTGGAGCTGCAGGAGCAGGGAATGGCTGCAGTGGTCACCTGCCAGCAGTGATTGCTGCTCTGTGTCAGCCTTACCCACTGAGAAGATTTACAGCCTCTTTGGGAAAGCGCTGAGGGTCTCCAGTATCAATCACTACTGATTCCGAAGGATTTTCTAGGAACACCAACCAAATCTGCTGACAAATCCTGGAAGGGGAGAAGTCAGCACGTGCCCAAGCTGAGAACAGGTGGCAATTCCCTGGGCTGTGGGGAAGCCCCGGGCTGGCACAAGCCCGCGGCTGAGCAGGTCCCTCCCTGCAGGATGATGCAGCAGAGACGGGAGCTGGTGGCACTTTGAGCAGAGCAGTGAAGGGGCTTAAAGATTATTTCTTATCAGTTCTGACTTTTCAAAAGCTTATGCATTTTCAGCAAAAGAAATCTCTTGAAGAAAGGCTCTTGAGGCAGGGGAATCAGGGGAAGGCAATCCGCCAGCGGGAGATCAAGGATTATTGGTCGAGTTTTTGAAACAACAGGATCAGAAATGCTTGTTCTAATTTGAATGGCTCTGCTCCCTACGGCTGCAGTTCAGCCTGGCCAGCACAACAGCCCTGTGAAGTAAAGAAGAGGTGCTATATTTCCCCATAGCCACATCTGCACGAGGCAGGTGAGGTTTGTCTGTCTCCAACTCCACTGTAGGGCTATCAAAAAAGAGGCCCGGAAGTCAGGGGCAGAACCCTCACCTCAGCTCTGATCCATCACAAAATTAACCCCTAAAATAAGTACTGAATGGCAAAACCATCTCGAGGCTTTACAGGGACCACATCAAGGTCTAAAATAGTACGTTAATAAGAAATGCATGTTGAGCCATCATGATCCTGTTTGCAGGAAACTGTGCCGGTGTCAGTCATTGTGCTGCATGGCACCGACATAAAACCCAGACTGGTCATTCGTTAGCTCAGGTCGTGTTTAGGCCATGCCAAAAAGAAAAAGGATCAAAGTCTCCCTCTCTTTGGCACAATACAAATATAGGGTAAAAGACAAGTAACACCAACAACTGCATTTCGGTTGAGTTGTAGATTCTTTTTCTTGTGCCTTGGTGCTTCAGACTTGTTTCCTTAAGCAAAAAAAAAGAATTACAAAAAAACTCTACAACCTGTTACAGGTGGGTACTCGCTGTAAATTATTTAAAGGCTAGACTAATGGAGGCTACCCTATTTATCTTCTTTAATTTATGGATTTGGACCTACTAAGGTTTAATCAGAGTGGTCTTCTGTTCCTTTATTGCCCTTGGAAATCAATCACTTGGATAACTTGTCACAAAAATAAAACTTCCTTAAAGTTCTCATCATGGACATTTATCTCAAAATTCTGAACACCTATCAGCAATCCAAATTCCTGTTTTAAATTTACTGCTTAAAAACTAACTGATGTATATGCTTTGTGGTGGGGCATTAAGCTTTTTTTTTTTTCAGCACACATTCAATCATAAAGGAGAGATTGGAGCAGGTGATATATTCTGAACAGAGGTCTGTCCTTCAGGTTTCAGACTGGGCGTGTTGGCGCAATGATGGATCTATCTTGTGGTTTTAAGAGAGTGCCTCCGTATGTTTGGTTTTTTTTTTTCCCCTATGCAAGTCTGTCCATTGCCCACCCTCTCCATAAAAATCAGAAACCAGGGAAGTCTGGAGAACTGTTTTCCTCAGTTATTGTGAAATCTTCAGTTCGCAAAACCTTGATGAGTAAGGATGTGCTTTAAAAACCACTAGGATTAAGGGTTGCTTTTTAATATTTTTGAGATGTTTGATACTTGTCTGGCAGAGCTTAACTTCTTTGACCCTTCTTCCTTCTTTGTGATGCTGTCTTCCATTATCCAGGGAGCTTGCTTCAGTGTTTTGATAACTAGAATTGGATGTTTCTGCAGAATGAAGAGGGAATTGCAAGGCAACTGTTCTTGCTTTACACCACATCTCTTTCACCAGCGATCAGAGTGCTTCTGCCACCCTCTGCTCCTTCAGGTTCAGAGCAGAGGGAGCTAAAACCTTTATTGTCCTCAAGGACAGGTTTAAAATCCCTCCATCCCAGAAAATCCTCCTGCTTACCATTGCTTTATTATCCTTCCCAGCATGAGGACAGCATAGTGAGCTGTCCAGAGGAGGAAGCTGGAAGATCCAAAGCAAAACGACAATGCTCATGTTGCCTTTCTACTCAATTCTCTTGAATAGAAACATGAAAGGCCAGTATGTTGTCCAATAAAATCAATCCAGGTCACCAACTGAGGCTGACACATTTGAAATCAACCATTTCAGAAGTTCCAGTAGGTTACTTTTTCATAAAACTATGAAATTTCAGGTCAAATTGAGAACAAATCTCTTTAACATTCAAAGGAAATGTTTCAGGTTCAAAAGTATCATCACACCTTTCCAAAAAGTGGGAAAATTTCACTCAGCAAAACTGAAGTACTGCTATTCCTCAGATCACTCTGGAACAGAGACTGGCAAAAAACTCAAACTTGCACCCTTGAGAAATTGAAGTGGTCTGACATAATTGTGGAAAAGTGATGAAGCCTTTCAGTCCTTTCAGTGACTTCCTAGGAAGGAAACTTCTGGTAACAGGAAGCCCTTCTACCTGACTTTGCCAGCTGAACCTCGCCTAAGTGCCCACAGCAAGCCAGTTGGTCCCAAGCTCCCTGAGCAGGGAAGAGGACGATAACCTGGCTCGCCAGGCTCTGGAAAAGATGCTGGAGCAAGGAGAGTAGCTGCTCCCTTGTCCCATCACCAGGAGTCTGGGAGGCAATTTCAGCCACCAGAGAGAAAAAGAGGGTTTGGGTGAATTTGCTCCAGTCTGATGGAGCTCATCCCTTTCTAGATGCTGCTAAATCATTCTTGACAGGGAAGACTTATCCCTAGGGCTTCGAAAACTGCTTCTGACAAACAGCCTTTTTTGGTGTCGGAATGTTCTGGATTTCCCTGAGCACCGTGCACCCGCGGTATTTCCTGTTAGGAAAGAATGCTTGTGTTCTCCTTGAGCTCCTGATCCCGGATTTTCTAAATTACTCAGGACAAGTGCTGTGCTTGAGTGCACGAGGTGAATTATGTGGAAGGGAAAGCGAACATTTCTAACAAGCATCTTTTTGTCAGAGAGTGGTTACTGATGTCTTTTACGACATGTTTTCTTGGCTGCTTGGAAGAGAATGGGAACATAATTTTGAAATTTCTCATTCCCTTCCCCAACTTATCATTCGCATGAGAACACATTCCTGTGGTGTATGGAGCCTTCCACAGGGAATAGGTCTTGGTGAAAGGTTCAGCCCAGACCCTAGAGGAGCAGTATGTCTTCCAAGAGTAATAATGGCTGCTGACAATAATAATCTGGTGAAAAAGCAGTGTTTGTGATCCTTTCCTAAGTCTCATAACAGTGGAAACTCTTGGATTTTCTCTGTTCTCACATATAGGAGAACACCGGCTGTGTACCTTTATGGTGAATAGGTCTCTAGCACTTGGGAACAGGGGAGAGAGCCAATCCCACCAGCACATTAAATACCTGCATAGTGTTGCCTCAAAAAACAAAAGAAGCACAGAAAGGTTGGGGGGGAAAGGTTTGTTTTGGTTTTTGTTTAAAACAGATTCCTATTTCAGAGCCATTCATATGCGTTGTGGTGAGTGCCAGAAAGTGGAATTACTGAGGCAGTTAACTTTTAAATCTAGTTGCTTTTAATCTTAATCATTAAAGGCTGTACTTTTCTCTCTAAATATTGCCATTCAAAACTGTAGCTACTCGCAGAGTAAAGTATGAATTCATGTAACACAGGATCATTAAACTGGGAAAAATATGTTCAGCAAACTATCAAGCTTTTAATTATAGTTGTTACACTAAATTTCCACTCATTTCTGAAGTGAGAGATTCTATTACTCTCACAGCTGAAGGGTAATGCAATAATTTTATTTTATATGGGAATAGCTGTTTAAAAATCACAAATACAGAACTGCTGAGATGGGTTTTACTTGGGTAATGCTCCGCTATCCAAACAGGACTGTTTGACAAGGTGTACGTCCCAATCCTGAAAATAATTTGTAGCTGTAAGATGAGAAAGAACTAAAAGCTGGGTGGTATTTTTCCATTGTGGGAGACCTTCCTTATTCCTCAAGCTCTTCCGTGGGCCGTGCGTTCCCCCTTCTTTGCCCCATCTCTTCTCTGTAGGGGTTCAGGACACCCCATGGGTTATGGCACCACTGAAATGACTAAACCCAGAGTATTTCTGTATGCGGAATATCAGCTGGGTTTGAGCAGTTTAAGAGCAGAAGCCTTTAAGAAGGCTGGTTTTAGCCATCCTACAGCAGGCTCTTGCCAGCCTTTTGCAGACATGGGGATCTACAGGCACAGGTTTCCAGCCTAAAATCCCCTCTGGTCTTTAACGCTCACCTTGGAATATTTACAGCAGGGACGGGTAGCTTTTATTTCCTGATAACGTAGTGGCAGCCTGTTCCCAGTTACAGCAGAAATAACAGTGAAAGCATATGGGAAACTGTATTCCCTTTCCTAATAACAAATACAGTGGAATTACACTTTATAATACCGCAGACATATTTGTTTATGATGCACATAAATCTTGGGATGTGTTACTAGGAAGACACATGCAGAGCTTTTTTATTAAAGAATTCACGTTCTGCATTTTACCTATCTTTTTAAAATGTAATGCATTATTATTGTTATTGTTATCATTATTACTATTGACCATGCAGAGTATAGCCTCAGCAGTTCACACTTATGCCTGGAACTCTGAAATTAATATGGTTATAGAGTATTTAATCTCTATTAATTATAGGTTCATATAGATTAATGCTTATTTATGCATGTATATTCAATTAATTCCCAAACGTTTGTGCAAATTCGCTGAAAAACCTACAGTAAATATTATTACAATTGAGGTCTTCAGTCTTTGTAACCCTCAGGGATTAAAATATTACTGGAAAATGGAGAGAGCGCTTTGATCCTCATCCCTTGAGCCTCTTTCCTTTGTCCTGCTCTCCACCAGGGTGCTTTTCCCCAGGTACAACGTGCTGCCCACGTGACTTGCCCTGTTAAAACAATTGGGTCTCCACCAAAAAAGCACTTGTGCTATCAAGAATCACTGACAGCTTTAAGAGCCAATATTTCATGAGGTTTGGGCAAGGCAGGCAAATACAGTCTCCTGTCAGAAATGTGAATTCCATCATTTTTTATACCATTTTTTACTTGAAGGGCTGATGATTTGGGGTGAAAAACATAGAGGTCCTGAAGCCCATGGCTTTAATTCAATCTGATTCAATCCAGGCAGTTCAAGTGTAATAGTGAGACAACTTGTAGAAATTGCTTCAGTGTTGGTATTTTAGATTTAATATGTAACGTAAAAACTACATTAATAATTCTGGCTTTTACGTAAAATGAAGAGGCAGTAAAAACCTGAAATATCCATTTCCTGGGGTATTCTCATATTAAAGAAGTCTCAGCAAAGTGTGAATTATTTGCATTTTTTAATTTCTGGAAGATCAGCAATTCCAAAGCCACCTTTAATTATAATCTTTGAAATTTAATTTTTTTAATATTCTACAAACTGCCCCCTTTTCCTTTAGTCTGCCACAGCAGATGAGCTGCCAGAACACAATTTTATTTGAATCATAGTCATGTGAAACATTCTGCATTTCATAAATCAACATTTTGCCACAGGAAGCTGCTTCACTGGAGCAATCCAAGTTGGTCAAGTAACAAGAATATCAACTTCATTCTCCTTTGCCTTGCCACTTTGCCATTTTGGAAGGATTTTCCACTCATTTAGTGTAAGGATAAATGCCTAAACAAATAGGATGGAAGGAAAACTTAAAATCCTACCCTCTGCATTTTTCCATACCTTGGTCAGAAAGTGTTGCGAAGGTGGCGTTAGTTTTAAGAGATTTAGTTTGTCGGGTTTTAAAACTAAATGCTAAAATGCCAGTTAAATGACTATGTCAATTAAAAAAATTAAACTCTGAGAGAAGGGATTCAGCCTTTTTCCAAGCAGAAGTGTTAAAAATAGCAGGGATGTCATGTGCTAGAGAAGCTGAGTGTGTATCACACCACAGATCCCACTTGTGTTTGGGTGCTGTCTGGATGAAAAATGTGAACAGCAGACTAAAATAGTGCTGGTAATTAGCAGAAAGAACAAAAACACAGAGGATGGTAAGGTTTACAAATATTTAGAGAAATTGTCATGGGTTGGTAAAGGATATTTATAATTTGTGCTTCTGAAGGGGAAAAAAAAACACTTAATCCATGGCTTTATTTCCTAAAGAAGGCAAACTCTGGACTCTAAAAGGGGCAACTTTAGTTTCTTACAGAACCTCTCAGGCTTGGAAGGACACCAGGCTGCCTTGGTGCCTTCTGTGCCAGCCTCAACTGGAAATACAGGAGCTTCTTACTGTATGCTCCCCTCATCAATGATAAATGCTGCAGTTTGAGATCAGAACACTCCAGTGCAGGCAATGTGTTGCAGTAAATCAAATCCTGACGAAAAAAAAACACTGCCCAGAAAGGCCCAGAGTGTTTTAGCTAATACATTGGTTTGCGGGAAGTTGTCAATCGCTTATCCTTTAATTTTCTTGTCAATTTTGAAAATTAAATTCTTAATGGAATTAAATAAAAATTGTTTTGTTTTCTCCCTGGCATTTCTGGAGAGAAATTCTTGACTTTGATGAGATATTAGCTATAAAATGGTGTGACTATTTAAGCTATAAATTACTATATTTAACATCAGAAATTTCGTTGACACAAAATGACGTATTTAAATTACCAAATAGGCTTATATTAGAATTTCCCATGAGACAAAAAAATTCTTTAGTACTCTTTTTTTTTTGAGAGATGAATGAATAGACATCAGAAATATTTTTTTATTGAAGTACTGCAGGCCTAGTGAGGGTATGCAGAGCATTGTTCTCCAACAAACTCTGCTGAAAGCTACCCATGCCTCATTCCAACTCTTCCAAGCTATGCCTAACTCCTGTTGAACGATGGAGTCAGAAGGTCATTTGCTCTGATGTCTCTGTAACAGTATTTGGACCCTGTAGATGTCCAGAGGAAAAGGAAACATTTATGAAGATTGTGCAGCCCTTTGGGAATGCCTAAATGTCCCTGCAGATGAATGCACAGCTCACAGGAAGCAATGGGCACATCCCAGATGTCCACCAAAGGCCGTTTTTTCAGGAGCAGGAGGTGTGGCTTGAGAGTTATTTGGTTCTGAGGCACCATAACCTGCTGCTGATGATTTAGCAGTTTGGAAGTCCCACCTGCTGGCATCTGATGTTTACTCTCAGGAATGACAATTGGCAGAGAGTGTCCATCTCAAATTAAGGGTAATTTGGCACTTTAGAGGGACACCAAGCCCAGCGTTTGGGGTGCAGCTCTTACGGGACTGTTGCTGTGCCCTCTGCATAAGATGGGATTTGGTAACATTTACTGAAAAACCCTTGGATTATTCTGCCTGCATGGAAAGAAGACAGGTGGAGGTGTAGAACATTGGAAGTAAAAGCAGCAATTGAAGGCATCTTTGACCATATTCACAGAAAAGATAAAGACCCTAAGATTTCATTTGTGTGAGGATATGTACGTAAAGCTATAGGGCTGCATGGATAGATTAATATGTTTAGGGATTTGAAGCCAGACATAGTCAAATATTTGGTTTGATACTGCATTATGATACAGAGGTGGACAGAAAATGCCTAGTTAATTATTGATAAATAATTTAAGTCTCAATTTTCTCCTTTTCTCTTGGAGAATTTCTCTGTTGCTCACCTGTTTGTCCATCCCTCCCTGTATCCACCCTTTTCCTGAGCACTGCCACTTGCACATCATTTGAATAATGCCAACGGTGCTAAATGGAGCTTTTGCTCTAAGTGTTCCTCCTGCTCCCATTTGGATGACAAAGGTATATTTAAAGTCACTTAAGTAACGCTGCTCCTGAAGGAGCTGCGTTATAGATGGGTTCCTGGTAATGTGTTTATTGCTGCATCAAGTGCTTTTAAGGCAATAATTATGACTGCTCTTGCAGTCTGCACTGCCTGGCCCTTCTACAAGGCTATTCCATCATTTCAGAATGTTGTTTTCTGTGCAGGAAGCAGCTGTTAGTGCTCCTTTTTAACTAATATGCGTTGTTTTAAAGCTCAGGTTAATGCAGGTCTCTTGAGGGGTTGATGTAAAGCAGATGTGTTTTTTGGCTCCTATGGATTCCCTAAGTGAAGCTCAATTAAATAGAGTACCACGTGTATCCTGGAAATATACTCCAGTACGACACAACCTATGACTTCAGAATTATCTTGGAGAAAGGATTCAAGAAATAAGTACAAATCCAGGAAAGCAATGCAAGTGTAGAAGAAGAGTGTGTTGCAAGTCAGTGGTGCGTGGCACAGGATGTGTGAGCACTAGAAATCTCTGACTTTGACCTGAAAAACCCGCCATTTCTATATTTTAAAATGTGAGTTAGTTTTCAAACATTCAGGAAAATCTTGCTTGCGACATAATTGTTTAACAAATTCAAGAGGTAGAAAATTTGAGCCACCAGAATCTGTTTTCTGGCGAGCCTGTATAAAACACTGTCAAGACCACCTAATCTTCAGTGGGAACCTGGCAGATGAGAGAACCCCAAATCTATTGTAATTCAGGGAGGCTACTCGGATAGACAGTCAATCCATCAGGCTGCCAAGGAGAAGAATATGTGTTTTGCTGGTGGCAAGGGAATTGTGGTTTTTAACTATGTTGGTACTGAAATTCTGAATGAAAGAACAGGCCCTATTGAAACAAAGGAAGTATGAAACGTTTTGTCTGATGTGTCTTGACAAGGCACTTGAGCAGTATTCAACACTCAAATTATTACAGAAAGAATTGGGTGAGTCAAGAGACTTGTACAAGGAAAATATTGAATGAACTGTCATCTCTGATGAAGCAGAATGGAGCAGGCACTCCCATTTTTAAAAAGATTATTAAAGTTTTCATGTAATGCCTCTCAGCTGCTCTTTAAATTCATTTTTAAAGACTTTAAGACCGTCCAAAAGTGGGAGCTCCAGAACTGCACTTCATTGTGTTCTTCACTGTCACTCTCAAGTGCTTTAAAAGGTGACAGAAGTGCCACCCAGCCTGTAGTGACTAATGCTTGGCTGTCTCCTCTGGGTTCCTATGCTCACACATCTCCTGGGCTCGGCTTCTCCCTGGACTGGCCATGGGTGTGGTTACTTTCCTGGCAGAGGCTTAGTATTATTAAAAGGGTATCAGGGTGACTGTTTTATTTCAGGACTGACCATTCTGCCATGTCTGGCGATGTGGTGCAGACATTTCCAGTTGTTCCACCTGAAAGCAGTTGTCCTTGCACAAAAATCAGGGATAATCGTATGCTGGAGAGATTGAGTGGTCGACCTCAGCTTCCTGCTGTGCCAGTACATTTTAATTTGGAATTGCCAGGAAAGATGCAGCTCCAGCATGAATTCTTGGCTTTAAAACACTAAAATGAGCCAGAAATCACAGGCTTTAGGTGTTCCAGGCATTTTAATGATGGCGAAGGTCAAAGACAAAGTGCAGACTATGGCAGTGAGGAGGTGTCAGAGACTAATGTGATTCTTATTTCCACTGAAGGAAGCGGGCTGGAGCTGAGAGGGGAAGGCAGACAGGCTGCAAGGAGAAGGAAGACCTGCAGTCAGCAGTAACACAACAAAGGACATTGCCAAGCATGGCTCCATCATTGCAGAGTAGCTCAGAAAGCCCAAGGATGCTCCCACTCCTATAGTGACAATTAGAGGGCCTACAGAAAGGGAAAATACAACTTTTAGAGAAAGGGGCTGTGGGAAGTGGTGGTGCTGGGACAAGCAACTTCTCCTTGATAATCTTATCAGCTCCAGCGAAGAGAGTGGGGGAAGAGAGGGAAACAGGTTGCTCCCAAGTCCACCCAGATGTGTTGCAGTCTAAATTCTAGAGCTAAGGGGAGGGTAGAAAGTGAAAGGCTAATGCTTTTTGCTTTGTTTGGAGGGGTTTTTAATTGTTTTATTATTAAAGACTAAATGCCTCAGCTTGCACTGTGCTCTTGTAGGGCTTTTGAGTTAACAATAGAACATATATTTGTGAAAGGTGATGGAAAAGCCCTGGTGGCTGTGTTGAGCTCTTCCTGGGTGAGTAAATATTGTACTAGCTCATTCTACAGCAACAGAAAAAATAGAAATACTTCAGCAAGTCCTTACTCCTTGTTTGCGTAACGCAGCCCTCTCTGCGCTCAGTTAAACGGAAACTCTGAACGTGAAAGCTTTGTATTTTTTCTGTATGGCACTCCCGGACACAGCATAACAAGACGTTTCTAGGAGTGTTTTGCCAAATCACTGATGCCAGTGATACTGGACTTGTGTGGCTGGGAACCAATATCGTTTATAAGTACACAAATGCACTGTTTCTGAAAATTAACTGATGAATTCTTTTGCCCTCTAAAATCAAGCACTGAGATAATATATTGGCAGGCAGGAAAGGGAGACATTCATTTGCAGAAGCTTGTTAGGCTCAAGATAGATCTCGACAAAGCTTGGAAAAACAGCTTTCTGTGGCTCTGCTGAGTTCCTGTTAATTACTTAGCCAGACACGACCTTGCACAACTCCTCTAACACCAGGGACTAGGAGATCTTCTGTGGTAAACAGAGCCCATAATAACCCTGGTCTCTAATCTCTGTTTCTGTAGCTGATGCCACCCTTTATAAAACCGTACCTATCGCTGAAGCACCTAATAGAGAAACAGCTTTGTGAGGGAATAAAAACATTTGGGTTGCAGAAAGTAATTATACAGGCATGGGTTTACTTGTTATATTATTGTTACATGCTAATATTGTTATCAGAAGACTCGCTGGGTATTAAAGCATTCCCAAGGGATTTGGGTGTGTATGGCACCTTTGGAGAGTGTAGTGCACCCTCTGTGAGCAGCCACCGCCACTCCTCCCAAAGGAAGGGCGATGCTTTGCCATCACTGAAATACCAGCCTCCTAAGTAGGTGTTATTTTTGCCTCTTAAGCCAAGCTGCTCTGCCTTACGGGGTGAAGGCAGGTCTGCTGGTTCTTAATTGCCTCCTTCCCCCAGTGACTTGGGAGATTGTTCTCTAACTGGCTGTAATTATCCTTTTCTGTAAACCAACCAAAGTGCACTCTGCTTTCGGTGCTATGTTCATTAGCTGGATTCTGTTCTGTGGGTTAATGTATTCTTGGAATGCCCAGGCTGTAGGAACGGACTGATCTGTGCAGCAAGTGTTTGTGAAATAACCCTGAGGAACAAATCTGTGCTGGGTAACTGATTCAAAATGAAATCCAGGATGTTGAGGACAAAGTATCTATGGGTGCCCAAGTTGCAGGGTGGATTTATGTGTGAAACATTCACCTAAAAAGGGAGAGAAACTTTTTATTATCCCCGAAAGAGAGCTTGAGGGGAAGGCTGGTTCTGAGCCTGTGCCTGCAGATGATTTCTCCCCGTGGTTAGTGTTTGTGGCGTGATTTCTTGTGTGAGGTGAGGAGGGGATTTGTCCTGTGAGTGGCACTGTTGGTGTTTTTGTGATGAAAGTGGGCTGCTAGTTTGGCACTGGAGAAATGTGGGAAGAATGAAAGCTTCCCTTCGTACCCTGGCTCAGACATAATGAATGAAAGCAGGCTCACCATGCATTGCTTGAAAAAAAAATAAATTTAAAAAGGTCTGAATCCTAGCAGATGCTTTTCCTTGTTATTGTCTAGATATTCAGCAGTGTGGACTGGTTGGTTTTCAGATGGATAAATGTGTGCAGCACACAAAAATAATGCTGAGTGCTTTTAACAGCATCCAGCTCCTACTGCAGCCCCTGGATGTGGAGTTTTTCTCTGTGTCTCCTACAACGAGCCTGGAAGCATGGCTGCTGTGCCAAGCACAGGTGGAAAGGTTTGCCTAGTAATGTTGATGACTGCTGGGTAATAATGGAGGTGACTTGGGTTTTTTTCCTGCATAATGAGATGATTCTGGTGAGAACTCTGCTCTGAATCTCTGAGTGTCTCTGTGTGGACACTCCTCTGCTGGTGATAGGGGCTCTTTAACTGCTGTGGAGTAGTAACAGGCTTTAGTGCAGCAAACCACGTCAGAAGGATGCTCTCAAAAATGTGCGGGCGGGAAGCTATTGCTGAAAAACTTGTTTCACAATTGCCTTTTGAGTTAATTTCCTCTTCTGTAAAAGCCCTTTCTCAGTGCATTTTCCCATATATTTCCAGAGAGAGAGAGCACTTGATCACTGAGCTTGTGCACAGTGCTCAGATCTCAAAGGCACCAGGCACTTGGAGTGCCTGGTGCTCAGAATCAGCCCTGATGAGCATTCATACGCCTGGTTTGGCTAATAGAATTACCCCAAATGTTCTCATGTGCAAAATTGTTTCAATTGTATGTGAGGCAACTGCTTTTGCTGGGTGTTTGGATACCTCAATGGTCTGGATGAGGAGGAAAATGAATATAGAAATTGTAGGAACGGAAATAAGGGTTTAGAAATTAAACAGAAATCTACTTTTAAAAACAAAAGGCTTGCTTATTGTTCTTGAAAGCATTAGGTATTTACAGAAAACTCCTCCAGAATAAACGCTGGAGAATGTGATATTGCATGCTTAGGGATTCAATTAATCTCTGACTATGATTCCCACATGTGGAAAATGACAAGAAATAACTGTCATGCTGTTGAGTTCTGTCTATTCTTTCCAAGTTGCACGCATCTTTGAAAATTACTCTGAACAAATTTAATGGTGTCCCTGGATACTACAGATCAGGAAAATAAGTGTAGAAGAGCCCCCAGTGAGTAGTCAGTGGGCCTTTCACTCTATCAGATGGTTATGTCACTTGCTCAAGTGCATGCTGTGCTTCCACCCTGTCACTGGTAACTTTAAATGCTTACCTACTAGTCTGGTAATGAAAATTATCCTGCTAACTCTTAGAAGGCACGTTGGGGCTGCAACTTCTTCAGGCTCTTTTTTTCCTTTTGTTCTTTTTATTCTTTTTAAATTCAGTGATGGTGAGGTTTAAAAAGGCAACCATCTTGTATTGTTCTGTCTACTTTACAGGAATAGTGAGAGAAATAATAGAGAAAAGGCCTCTACAAGGTATTTATATATATATATGTGCAACAGACGTGTATGCCCCTACATATACACATTCATAAGTGCATCTCTGTATGTATGTGGGCAAAATGGCTTTCAATCTCAGGTTGTGGTTTATGTACCTGCTGGCTGCACATGTGTACTTTCAGCCTGTACTAGGAAAAGGAGCTTTTCAGCTTTTTCAAGCTTTGTCTCTTTTTAAACACCCATTTGCGCATACACGTGTCTGGGATGGTATCCCCCAGTTCTCGCCTTACCTTCACATCGTTGACGTTCATCCTTGTCCCCTCCTTCCCGACAAAGATGTCGTCAATGTCAACGAGAATGTACCGCTCCAAGGAGAGCGTGAGCTTCTTTCCCGACAGGAAAGAGATGGCATCGATAAAGATGAGCTTGTGGAGCCAGAAGGTCAGGTTGTTTCCAAAGAGGACTCTCTGGATGCCGTCGTGCAGGCCCAAGTCTTGGATGACGGTTGCATAGAGAGCAGCCCTCGGCAGTGTGGTGGGGGTGGGCCTGGCGGGCTGCAGCTCAGTCAGAAGCACGGGCTGGTAGGTGGAATGGTTAAACTGGAACACTGTCCAGTCCTCGCCGGGCAGGGGGCCCTTCTCCACCCTGGGCGCCTTGGTGATGCGCAGCAGGGGTGACTGAGGGTTCACCACGCAGTCTCTGAGGGCCACGTTGTTGTACAGCTGTAATGGCAACCCTTTCAGTCTGACACTCGGGGAGCTGTTCTCGTTGGCTTTATGAAAACCAATTATGCTAACACTGTATTCCACACAGTATTTTTCCAGAAGCTCTCTATTCCATGAGTCCATGGATACATACTTTAAAATATTCTCGTATATAACAATGGTGTACTTCCCTCTCCCGTTGTCTGTGAGAGGGGGAATGTCCCCCTTAGCTGGTGCAATGACCATGTGGTACTGAAACTTGCTGGACTCGAGGATGGCTATGATGTCTTGCCCCAGCTGGGAGTACTGGCTTTCCACAAACAGGAGCACGGTGGGATCAGTTCTGGAGGGATCAATTGGCTTCGGTGTTCTCAGCTCCGCAGACCTGTAGGGCAGAAGTTTGAGGTCCTCGCACTCTGCCTGTCCAGTGGTTTCCACGAGGGCCATTTCCTGCTTGTAGCCAGTGTAGAGGAAGTAGGCAGAGATGACAATGCTTGCCAAGCAGAAGGTGGCCAGGAGAATGACCAGAGTTCGGAAGCTTCTGCGGAGCTTCCCGATGAGATTCATCTTTCGCAGGGCTTCCAGCTCCTGCTGGACTTGCCGCTTTTCCGGGTGCTCTTCCTACAGTGCCATAGGAATGAGGTGTTGCGGAGGTTCCCCTTCCCAGATGTTCATGTGACCATTGCAGTGCATTTATGAAGCTGTTGGGGAGGTTGTAAAGCTGTTGGAGTGGGAAGTCAAAGGATCCGGAAAGATAAATTGAAAGAGGTTTTCTCAGAACGCAGCAGCTGCCAATAATCAATGAAGAGGACTCTTAACATTATCTGCAACAAGAAGTAAAAGAAGAGTAAGTAAAACGAAATCCATAAAGCAATTAAAAACACACGTTAATAAGGCCGGTGATTGATACTGGTAATCTGAGTAAAGAAGGCAGTTTCTGAGTAGTTCAAGGAGCACTCAGTGTCACTTGCTTTCTCGGTGCATTAAGATAAGCTGCATTAAACAGCTCCCCCGTGTCCTTAGCATACAGAAATGAAGTCTGAACATAACTTTTCGAGGATGTGCATCTACTTATCAGTATTTCTCATCTAAAATGCATCGTTGCTATTGCAAATGGGAGCAACAGAAGATTGTAGGGGCAAAATTAGGACATAGTGAATCTTTGTAAAATGTGGGACCACATTCCATGCCAGATTCAAACTGCGTAAGTGATAAATTCTGTGTTGGACTGGGAAACTAATGTGACCAAAGTGAAAGACAGGACAGGAGTTTGGGGAAAGATTTGTAAGGCTTTCTCTCCAGTTTCCATTCTGCACTCGGAGCGATCGGTACTTCACGGTCCATATTAGGAACTATAAAGATTCTGTGGGGATATTCCAAGTGAATGAGCAGGCTGCTACAACTGCAGGCTGCAGCTGTGCACGGCCCTGCCTCCATCAGGGATCGATGGGAGGTGCTATGTAGCAGGAAAAGTACCTCAAGGGAGCTGTTTTAGTGCTAGGTGGGCAAGTTGGTGCGTGTGCTGGTCCATGACACCTCCGGCTAAAGCACTGGGCCTCTGGTCTGTCCCTGTATGGATGAAGTACGAGGTGCTTAAACCTCATTGCTCTGAACCCCTTGTGCAATTCCTGGCAGTTCTGCTTAAATTCGTGAAAAATTGCCATTGGTAACAGTAAACCGTATGATTCAGAGGCAGTTAAAGCTAAATAAATAGCCCGTGCTGCTCTATGGATTTAAGCAGGAATTAACATCTTTCTGAATTATTTATATTGTTTGTCTATTGGAACAATGTGAGACAGTAAACAATGAATGATTTTGGAACTGCAGGGAAGAAGTGCTTTTTCCTGGCAGATACTTATCAGTTGATGTGTCCTCCTCCATTAACTCAGATTACACTTTTGACTTTTGTTCTGCAAACTATTCATTCATCTTAAGCTTTGCACCTAGAACTGGAAAATGCTCGTAAGAAGCTTTTAGAGAGAGGGAGTTCTTTCTGAGGCCATTTGTGGCTCTGCCAGGTTCAAGCTCTTATCTGATTTACCTTCCTCAGCTGGAAGCTTGCTAGGAGTTGGATACCCCTGGATTGTGGGCTATTCCATCAGTGACCCTGCTGTGTCACACAACTGGCCAAGAGGGGGGAGCGAGGTGGGGACAGAAATAAGAAACCTCTTCTGCGTTTATTCATTTCTTATGTGCGAGAGAAGAAATATAAAAGAAATCACAGCTATCATTAGGAAATTGAAGTCATCCTGATAATCTTAAGAGGATTTGCCCTGCTTTGGTGCTTCCCTTGTTCTGCCATTGTCTGCTTGCTGGGATTTCACTTCTTATTAAACCTCCAATTAAGATTTCCTCAGAAGATAACAGTGGATCAAGTGAAGCATCCTCTGCGAGCCGCTGTTGGAGTTTGGGTGACATTGATGAGTCACTCAGCCCGACTCCGAGGGTTTATCAGATCAGGACTCCTGCTCTCCGTGGCAGGGGCAGCCTCCAGGGCTGGGTGATGTGTCCCCCCCAAAGAGCTGATTGCAAAAAGCCTGCTCGGTCAGCACGAGACAGGCAGGTAACCTGGAAAAAATCTTGAACTTCCCTTCCTCGGACTGTGCAGCCTCGGCTTGCTTTGGGCACTAGAGGGCAATCGCTTCTTGCTTTTGCGAGGCAGCACCTGCTCTCCCCTCGCTCCCCAGCACACAGCCCTGCCTGCGGCCACGCTCCTGCCAGAAGGCTTCGAAAATCCCCAGGGAACGTGAAACACCTTAATTAAGACTCCTATGTTTAAAATTAAATAAAAGCCAGGACTTCTGCTCTAAGAAATGTGCCGCTAGATCACCCTGGATTGCTTAGCGAATGTTTCAGCCCCCACCTGTGGCACAAGGGAATAGCATGTGCGGAGAGCTAAAATTGCGCATTTTCCCCTCAGTGTTTGGCCTTGCTGGCTGTCCTGGGTACTGGTATTGCAAGCTGTCAAAACAGTAAACTTCAGGAATATTATAGCTTGTATTACTAGGAGAATCCCCTGACTTTGTACCAGCCAAAACAAAACTATCATCTTCATCCCTAATTATTTCCTCCAAATAACACTGGTAAAATCTCATCCCGATAAAATACTAATTATCAGATTCAATGCTAACTGCTATCTGTTGTATGCAGATGTTATAACCAAATGCAAGTATTCCCACTTATTGAGATCTCTAAATATATAGAATTGGTAAAGAATTTAAACTTGCATAAGGAAACCTGGCATTGGAGCAGATCTTTTTTAGTCTGCACATTGTGTTTGAACTGCTCTGTTGAACTGATTATACTGTTCAGTAAAAAAAAGAATGGTGTGAAGTAATTAAAGGTTATGAAAATAAATCAGCTATATTAGCCATTAGTGGGACTTTTTCCAAGGCATAATTGGAAGTTAAGTGCCATTTGTGCCTTTGAAACTCTCCCCCTTAAAGTTCAAGGGCTTTATATTCGCTCCAAAATTCAACTATCTTTGGAGAAGTTCCTGCGCTAGATTAATTTGAAAAACATGAAAATAGGCCATATTTCGTAATTAATGTTACTAATGGAGTTTCATTTTGGAAACCGGTGTTTGAGGTCCTGTGGTCACTGCTGAGCATTCACTGACTCTTCGGGGTGGGTAAAGCCCAAAGCTGGGCACATTTGGTCAAGGAATCACGGTTACTTTCTTCCCGAGTTGGTCCTTCAGTAGATCTTGTCCGTTCAGCTGTTTTCCTCAATGTGGGGCCTTTCCCCAGCAAGAGCAGAACTCTGCAGTACAACTCTGTTGCGATGTCAGAGACATCTGTGGGGACTCTAATTTTTCTTTAATTCAGGCAGCTGAAGAAAAATGGAGGTTTAAAAATTGCTGCCTCCTTGCTAAATAACACTTCCTGCTTGCCCGAAAAATGCATTTGATTGATGACTAAAGTGTGCTGATTTTGAAGATGATTGATTGGGAGATTAAGACTTGACTATTTAAAACCAATAGCACGACAGCGAAGAGAAACAGCCCCTTATTAATGCCACGTGTTAACTGTGCATCAGGAATTAAAGCTGACTCCCTTGTGGGCCAGTTCCCACGGGCACAGCTTCCCCCAGGGCTTGGTGCCTGAACAGGCAGACTTGGTGTGTGGGCTGGGGGAGCTCCTCTTACCTCTGATCATAGGTAGGCAAAGGATCTCTGAGCTACTTCAGCTTATGGAAAGTAGAAGAATTGATATTAAGCCATCAGATGTGTTCATTCACCCTGAGGATGGAGCTGATGGACTTCACATCTGCAGCGGGTTCAGATCGTGTCAGTGCTGACAGTGCCGAGCAGAGGAGCAGGACCCTCGTTGTTGCACAGCAGTGTGGCCATTCCTAATCTCCTGTCTGCACCAGAGTGCACTGCTGGGAGTAATTCACCTGGAGGCAGGACAGAGCTTTCCCTTCCTTATTCCAGCATAAATCAGAAGTCAGAATGTCTTTATTGCCTATATATAAAACTTCCCTTTGGGCTAAAAACCTAATGTAAAGCCTTTCCTCTTTTCTTTCCTTTCTAAGCTTGTATGCCTCCTGTCATTTACGAGCAGCCCAATGAATCATGGTACCTGCCTTGCTGCTCCTTGCATGGTACTCCTCATTCATTACAGAAACAAGCAAACTGATTTGAGTGATAAATGACTCCTGGTGACCATTAGCAAAAATTCAGCATTCCTATTCACTGCAGAAGGAAAAAAGAACCTTTTTCTTTCCTTTCTCTCAGAAAAGCTTCCCGGAGATTTTTTGACTGAGCTCACAAAACTTATATCCTCTTTGAAAGTAACTGGTTTTTCCTTTTCCAAACTTACCAAAGCTGCCATGTGCTTTGTTTGTAAATGTGGCTTTGCTTGAGAGGGATGTTGGTACCAGCTTCTCATAGCTCATGACAAGGTATTAGAAAACTCTTTATCCTAGATACCTAGGATAAGGCCAGCTTCTCAGCTGATAAAGGCTGTTCCAGACCTTCTGACTTCTATTTTATAATTTCTGAGTGGAGAGGCTGCTCAGCACTTTCACCTCTTTTGCTTCTTTTCAATGACTAATCATGTGTAAATTAATCCCCAATTTTTCGGTATTTTCAGCCATTTGATCAAGTCTATAGTGCACATATAATCTTGTGTGATTTCAGTAAGCTAAATGATGCCAGAGGGTGAAGTCGATAATCAATGAATATAAAGCAAGGAGTTTGAAATACTTCAACCCATGCATTTGATGAAAGGTGGTGTGATTTTAGCGTGAAACAATACTTGGAAGGGTGCTGTTTGACCCTCCTGACTTCTGTTTCTCTTTGGCTTGAAATTTTCCAGATGATTTCAGGAACTGGTGAAAAGGCTCCCTGGTGGAACAGTGGCTGGAGGGTGATTTGGAGATGAGTTTTACACACTAGAATATTCTCACACGTGTGTACACCTGTGCACATGCACATCCTTTGGTTCCCCAGCCTACATGTGACACTTCACGTTGCTCAGCTCCTAGCAGAAATGTGTTTTAAGACTTAACCAGACCACACTTCTGGTGTTGCCTGATGTTCAGCCTCAATGCTTCCTTCTTCTGACCCATTAACTTCTAACAGTCCCACGGTCATTTGGACCACCCAGAAAATCCCCTAAATATCCATCTGGGATGTTTCAGTGAGGCTTCCTCCAAATGGCACGATTTATGGATCTCTAATGCATCAGTATTTCTGAACATAACGAGTAGTTGTAATAGTTCTTCAGAAATTGCTGACTGGTGGTTTCTCTGGAGTGTCAGGCATGGAAGCGCCTAGAAATCAGTAATTTAGGTATAGTCTGAGGAGAGCCATGCATGAAAGAGAGAACCTATGTAAGTATTTCTTGTTTCTTGACAGAGTGGCTCCAGTCACCATCACAACAGGTAGGTGTTAGTGACCACGCTCACCCTCTGAGCAGCTCCAGATGTTGTGTGGTGATACCAAAATTATCACTACATATATAATATTTTGATGTCATCAGGCAAAATACCTTAATTCTGTGGCCAGACTTAAAATAATATCATTTTAAAAGTACCTTCTTAATGCGGTTTCTAATAAATGTGTCCATCTAGCATGAGTGATGGTATTAAGATCTACCACTTTTCACCAGTAACTCACCAAAAATTCAGAAAGCTAAATTGCATTAATGGGTACAAGCCTGACTTTCCCAAGGTCACTTGGGGACCCATGGCTGAGCTGGAAGCAACAGCCCCTTGCTGTTGCGTAACGCCCTTCAGCAGATGTTTATAACCCTCATGGCACGTGTATTAAAGTAAAAGGCTGAAAAGAAGGTGTTGAGAGATGATCTGAAGGTCAGCAGCTTAATGCCAAGGCCATGATGACAGAGCCAAAATGTCATGGCAGGGAGTTGGGCCTGCGATCAGAGATGTGCGTGACCTGCGGGACTGAGTCCTTGCTTTGCTTTCCCGGTGGGATTAACGGAGAGTGCAGGTGAAATTACCACGCTGTCAGTGCCCCAGTCCTTGTGAATGAAGGTGGGGAATAAAAGCAGGCTTTGCACAGTGTTCTGAGGCAGCCTACGAAACATTCCCCCTGACTTGATGCAACAAATCTCCTGCTCTCGCTTGGTTAATGGCTCTTCATCACTTTTCAATTCATAGTTTAATGCTTCAATGGAAGCCAATTTGAATTCATTTAACTCTTCAAATAAAACTTTTGTGAGATGCTGTATCAGATGTTTCATTACAGTCCATCTATTCTGGTACTGTTTTCCACTTTCATAAGGCTGTCAATTAGCTATCCAGTTCCAATAGAATGATTTGTGTTGTGAACTCAGCTGAGAGACAACATTTGTGCAATAGAATGGCTCCCTAACTAGGACTCCTTAAAGTCAATCAATGCAGTAGCCAAGCTCTGTACGTGCTGTTTGATTGGATAGACAAGCTAAGCCATTAAAAAAAAATTGCTAAAAACCATTTTTGTAGTTCTATTAGCAACCAAATAACTGCAGATTTTCTGTATTGATTTTGAAAATTTACCAAGGATTACAGATTCAGTGGATGATTAGTGAAACTTTTATTTTTGGCGGTTTCTTACACAAAAAGAGAGATACAGTCCCAGGCTCTGGAACAGCCTGTTAGAAGCTAAGCTATTTGGTCTCTATGCTTCTTTTTAGTGGTTAATTGTGTCCCACGCTTTCTGTTGTCCTATTGCATTTCTGGGAGCTAAAAAGGTTTGCCACCATGTGAGATAATTAAAATGTGTCCACTCTTATACCGATGCCAATATATTTCACTGAATAACATGTTTTGTGGTGTCTGTATCCTGTCACAGGGACTATTTGCGAGAAAGTCAGATGTGGTCACATCTGTGCTAGGAATTAAAAGGAGCCCACTAATTTATTTCAGAGGGACTACTGCTGTCACATAGTAATGATCTATTGCTACTGCAAAGGAAGTCTATTTAAACCCAGATAACAAAGACTTTGTACTTAAATCTTTAGTACAGCACGTTTGCCACATGAAATTTAAACAGAGGTTTATTCTGAGTTTGCTCAAGCCTGGTTCCAGCCAGTCAGACAGAGTTTCCAAGCTCTGTATACATTAATTCTCATTATAATGGCTTCCCTTTATTTATTCTTTAAGTAATTTCTGCTGGAGTCCCCTTTCCCCATCTTTGTCCTCGCTGGCTGAAGGGTTTTGTTATCCTTGAGAGGATTTGGTAGAAAAAGAGGGAGAATACACTGAGTTTGGTCCCACTGATTTCTGATTAGAGCAGATGTGCGGGCTGGAGCATCATCCAAGCCACCAGTGCTGGTGACAACCTGGCAGGGCTTGGCAAGTAGTGGCTTTCAAGCAAAGTGAAGCAAGGAGTGAGTGAAGCCAGGGTGACCCTCCATGTGTGCCGCCTCTTTTTTGTGTGTGTGGGTGCTTCTTGGACTTTCAAACAGCTTCTAAAGGGGAAAATTCAGTCACTTCCACCTTGCTCACAAATACTTGCATTTATCAGTGCTTTTATTGCATGGCAGTTCGGGAGCAGGAACTGCCATGCAATAAAAGTTTTAGCATCTTAGTCCAATTAAGTTTTAGCATCTCTCCTGTCTGTTCCTAATCTTAGTTCTAGACTAGGTTCTAGGCAGTCCTTCAAGAAAATTTTGAGTCCTAGTACCAGCTCTTTACAGGCAAGATGAGCTTTTTGTGGGGACCACTTACGGCTGCACATATTGCTGGTGTCAGTAAAACTAATCTAGACAGAGAAATTTGGTCATGTAACAAAAATACTACAATATCCAAGAGACTTTCACTTCAATGTATTCAAGTATTGCAGACAAGACAGAGGAAGTTTTGTGCAAGATTATTAACACAAATTGAAGTTCTTACCTGGAAATGACTGGAGGGATGCTGTTTGCCTATCAAGAGGAAAAATGCTTTATGGTGAGAAGATAAGGCAGGGAGTAGAATCTTTGATTTCTGTCTCTGCCACCATCATGTCTGGCCCTCTGGAGGCCACTGATTTTTTTCAGCATTTCATTTTTCTTGTCTTTGTTGAGGGAATATTAGTCTTTTCTACCTTTACATGGGCATTAGCTGTAAAATGTTCTAAGGTGATTCATGTTTGGTTCAGACGTGTACAGAATGGATATCGCAAAGTATGCTTTTGGGAAAGCCAGTGCAAAATTCATACTTTTGTGTGCAGGCAAATGTGTTTGCTTCCTTTTTCTTCTTATTCTTTGTACCCTGGTTAAATTCCTTTGTGTTTATTCCTGCCACTGTTTTATAGGGTTTCTCCGAGAGAAGCCACTTTGTCAGCCAAATGAAAGATTTCTTTAGAGATTTCTGGTGTGTCATCTGTGACCTATAGATACTGTTTTGCTCTTGGTTCAAAATATAAACAAATGTTTCCTTTTGAAAGATCTGTTCTTTGTTTTGTCTAGATAAAGTTCAATTTGGAAATGCCACTAGTAGGATAAGGGTCCTACTCGGGAATTCAAGGGATTTTTTTGTTGAGTCACGCTGAGCTCAGAGACTGGAACTAGAACTAATACCATTAGAGCTCTGTGATGGAATAGAGAGGCTTTGATTAACCTCTTGCTTTCGTGAAAAATCTCTGTTTATTGAACTACTGAGGCATTAACTTATTGTTGAAGGGGGAGAGTGCAGAATAAAAAAAAAAAAATCCATGTAGCTGTCAGTCTTTCTGAACATACTGCCCCTGAATCAGGCTGGGATTGCCTTTTACATTCCTGCCCTCTCCTGGGGGCTGAGTGCATAACTCCACTTGGTTTTCAATAAGAATCTCCAGAGTGCTTTGTGGAAGAAAAAATCCAGCCTGGCCTTCTGGGTTACGGAAGGGGCTTACAAAATTATGTCTCATCATTTGACACAGTATGTTGGAATCCATAAAGCTCAGTTTTAGATAACATATACATAGAGACTTAACATATGCATAGAGACTTAATTTTCTGCCTGAACACAAATATTTTTTTCCATGGAGGAGAAAGCCTTTTTAGGAGGTCCTTCAGTTAAAAATCTGAGTACGCAGAATGATTGATGCAGGCACATGGACCTTGCTCCAAGGCTGATGGAGAGTTAGTCTGATGGGAGTCTGTCAGGTGTTTTGAGGCATGCATGGCTCGCTTTGCTTGCCATGTGGACGTTGCATATCACCAAATTATCTTCAATTGTGATTTTCAGGTACAAATAATAGTACTGTGCCTTTCTGCAGGTGATTAATTCGCCAGGATTCTGAGGCACAGTTCCACCCTAAACGGCGTGACTGTATGGGGGTAGAATAGTGAAGCCATTTAAAATTGCAACCCAAATACAGTCTACAGAGTAGTAATAAATAAAAATGCCCTGTAGTTATACCAGCTATTCAGGTGGGTAGAGTGCAGGTAGTCCACCAAAATATCAAGGCAGATGGCCCTGCTTTGGTTTAAACTAAAAAAACCCAAGAAGCTATGAGGGCTTTGAAATCAAATGTGATCAATAAGTCTAATTTCTGTATTTTACCCAGAAGCCCAGAACACGGCACTTTCCTCTCCTTTCCAGAAATTTCTCTGTGCTTCACTGACCACCTGCCCTCCCCTCTGGAGGTTTAAGGGGCGATCTGTATCCCAGTGAGAGAGAATAAATTCAAGAATACCCTGAGGGTCTGGAACTTGAGCTCTGGCCTATTCCTTGCACAATATGGTCCCATGCAAAAGGACAAGATGTTGGCTAAAACATCCCCTGAAAGTAGAACACAGAGGTGGGTGCATATTTCATGACAGACTGTTTTAACTTTCCAAACAGCCGCCTCTTTTATGGCCAGCAGCTACTATTAATTATTTATCAGAACACTTATTTATACACTAAAAGCTAAATGCAATCCTTTCAATGGAGCCTGGCGGAGAGCGGGCTGGAATAAGTAGCTGTGGATAGCCCTTCAGGAGGGGAGGTTTCGTGCAGAGCTCTGCTCAGGGAAGAGCCCGTCCGCATTATTCTCTCTGCTGTTTGTGTCTGGTAATGATATTTACACATGGGAGATGAAAACCCAGCCATTTGTAAAAGTCTGTGGCTGTGGGGGCATCAGCCTGATCTCCCTTGGCCAGGCTAAGTGAGACAAGGACAGTTCTTATTTCAGCAGCTTCCAAGGAACAAGAGGGAATCCCTTCATTTTTGCTTCCTTCCTCACGAAGGAAGCCCACCCTGCCTTGGCTCCTACTTCTGTATTTACTCTGGCTCTGTAAACCCACCCTTGCAGCAGAGGATGGTGGATTAATTTGCTCCCTCTGCCTCCACTTGGGGAGAGCAGTTGTGACCCCTTCTGTAGCCAGAGGGAAGGAAATAGGTTTAAATACATCTCTGTTCCTTTCAGAATTGAGTTTAAATGGCCATCCATGACTTCTGGTGCCAGTGTGTTTTCCTCATCAAATACAGACATGGTTTCTACGCTGGCGTGCTGTTGCCATGTAATTCTGGTGGCAGCGCTGTTTAGGTAAAATATTATTACTTTCCTATAGCAACTGTTAATTTCAGAAGAAATTCCGATTCCATTGTAATTATTCCTGACAGCAATTGTAATAGATGTTTGGGATTGACATGCATGATTTTCATTTTCTTCCAGCACCCAATGCTTTTAATAGCTCAATTTTTCTAATTTACATGTTGACACAGATGGAGAATTGATTCTGAATTTCTATCTAGCACTCTTCTGGGTGGCTTACCTTCATGAGGGGCATTGCTTTAACATCTCAATAGGAGAAAGAGACTTGTTGCTGTGAGATGGGCATTCTTCAGCCTGTCTCAAAATGGGAGACAGGATTCTTTGACACTCCACCCAATTTCCAACAGAGAGACCCTCATTCCCCCTGAAAGCCCAGCCCCTCAACCTGCTCTAATGGTCCTCAACTGCATCCCAGGCCTGAGAACAAGGGATCTGATAAATTGCCGCCTCACACTGTACTCCTTAACACTCGCAAATGGTTTCAACCCAGGCTCCCCTCACCTTGAAAAGTGTGGAGAGCCCTCGGCTCACCTTAAGCTCAGTGCCCTGTCCCTGAAATGACTCCCCAGGCTGGGCAAAGTGCAGCTTTCTGCACAATTCCAAGTTTCCTTCAGCCATCCAGGCACTAGCTTGCAATGCTTTGCTGCTCTTAGCCCAGGGGTTGATTTGTTCAGAAAAGCCAATTTTGTGGCCATGGAAAGCAGTTTCTGGATGCACCTATAAAGCTGCAGAAAGAGGGCTGGAATTAGATACTTTTTAAGGTCCCTCCCAACCCAAACCATTCTTAGATTCCATGATTATGGAAGCTTTGCAAGGCAAACACTTGATGGAAGCAAACAGCAGTGTTTACATGCAGCTGAAGCTCAGCCTGCCCTGTGGTCATAGGGGCAATCAAAGCAAAATTGTTCGTGGGCTAAATTAGAATGATTTGGAACAGAATTTTTTTTTTTTTTAAGTTCATGATATGCTTGCCTTTATTGCTTGTAGAAAAATGAGGAATCTTTTTCTAGGGACATATAGTTAAATGCAATTTTTTGTTTACCTAACTGAAAGCGCATAGTCACAACTAATAGTAACTCATCAGCGTTTTCTGTGCTCAGTATTGCCACGGGTTTGCAATATATGGCCACATTTTCCTTAAAGTATCTCATTATACTGCTGGGATAATTCCTGTACTGCAAACCTGAAAAAAACCCATCTTTACTATTAGCATATTTTTATCCCACTCATACTGAATATGAACTGATAGCTGAACTCTAGAGCAGCTCATGATTCCTGCATGGTGCTAAGTCTGATCGTGGCCATGACAAAGAGTGATAGAACAGATACCACAGCCTCTAAACACCCATAAGGTTTAATAGGACTTCCAGAACTTGATAGTGTGAGTTAACAGGGTGTTCAGGCTGAAAGGGATTTATATGTGGGGGTATATATATATGTGTATGTGTGTGTGCAAGTGGTCAGTCACTGAAGCGCCCTGCTCGCTGCTTAACTGTAACCCTCTGAATTTGATTCACTCTGATAAAAGGCAAGTTAGAGGAGCACTTCTCCAGCCTCACAGAAGAGAGTGGTGTCAACAAGACATTAAGATACTCCTGTTTTCAATTCTGAGGCTTTCAGACAGTAGGCATCTATTATGAATCAGAAAAAATGGCCAAGTTCTGGGGAAATGGCACAAAACCTAATAGACAGTCTTAAACTTCTGCACAGAGCAATGTCATTAGGAACATCTAACCCAATAGAGCAGATCATATTATCTGAATTGATAAGATTCAGGAGAAAACTCGAAGCCAAGAATTTTCTTAGTGAAATGCGACTTGGCAGTTCACACCCCACCCCCAGCCCCTCCTTTAGAGCAGCATTTCCAAAAGCAAGTCAGACAGTGCAGCTTGGTGGAGGGGAAAATGTGCATGGGGAAAGTGTACAGACAGGATGGGGCAAGACAGGGGAGCACCTGGAAACGTTGCCAACTATTGAAACTTTATGAACAAGGAGATCCTGCTGTCCTTCCACAGGCTGAACATTTATGGCAGGAGGATCATGATTAAAACTACTGAAGAAATGGGATGAAAATTAGTTAATTCTCTCTTTATCTTGTTCTCCGATAACATTCAAAGCTAGGAAAGGTAGAGTAACCTGCTACAGGGGGTAGGTCAGATTCTGCAGCATTTATTCACACAGAGGGAGGGAGGCTTCAAGCAATGTGAATGAGAGCTGCAGAAGTTAGTAAAAAATGGCCTGATAAATTCTCTGGGGAAAAGAGAACTTCATGAGTGTGGGGTTTCACAGGTATGTGTGGTTACAACAGTGCAGTGCTTGTAGGAAGAGACTTCTTCACCTCTAAGCATTTTCCTGTGAGTGTTCGTTCCCCAGCAGCAGTGACTTGGAGCCTGTGTGCCAGCTGTAGGATAAAAACGCTGGGCTGCTGCTGGACTCTGGCTCTGTAAGATCTGAAGAGCACACACTGATTTCTTCAGTTTACCTCTCACTACCTCTAACAATCCTTGCTTCTACTCCATGGATGATCATGCTGCTTAAAAAAAAATGTTGCTGACAGATGTTGTTTGCTATCAAACTGCTGGAAGAGACCAGATCTGTAGGTTTTGGCTTCCTCACAGTACAATTACTCTTACTTTAAATAGTGCATATTTAATATATCTCCATGGAAAGCTTCCACCATATCATTTTAGTACAGTAGTTCTGCTGAACTTTGCTAGATGGTAGCAAATAAAAGCAAAGGATGTGGAGTAGACTAAAGAAGCAACTGTATCATCTTTTCCCCCCTCACATAACTTCCCATGCTCTACCCTCTGTGGTCTATCATATATTTAGGCAGGCAGCTGTTTCCCTCGGAGGGTGCGCATCCCTTTACATGGGGGGCGCTTGCATGCAAACGTGGCAAAGACTATCTCAAACTTCCGAATAATCCTTGGAATGCCAGGCTCTAGGCAGCTTTCGGAAGTACTTACTATGCATAGGTTCCAGGCAGATCATTTGACACACTCAAAAATATCCACACTTTGTGGATATTTATACCTGCCCTGAGTATAGGCACTGTCTATGTGGCTGCATGAATGTATACCCAGAAGTAGAGGTTCAGAAGCTGAACAATAGCTTACCTAGAGAAGGATTTCTCTTCCTAGCGTGCAGCAAAGAGACATCTGCTATTCAAAGCTCTTCACAGGGCTCCAGGTAAACTAGGGAGAGTTTTCAATTGCCAGCAGCTGTCTGAGCAGCATCCCAGGAAGGCTCCTCTTGCTCCAGCCCCAGCCACTGAACTCTACCGGCACAGTCACATCTCATTTATACCCAGCCTGTCCTTTTCAGAGCGAGTAGGCAGCTGGAATGATTCAAACCTCTGCTCAGCACACCGTTCAAAATGCAGCGTCCTTCCTGGACACGGGGATTACGTCGGGGAGCCGCCAGGCTCCAGCAGAAAGGCTGCGAGAACTATTGAATCACCCAAAGAGCAGCTGCTCGCGGTCCTGCCGCCGGCGCCGCGCCGCGCTCCCGTGTGCCGGAGTCAGACACCCTCTCCCGCGGATCTCCCGGAGTAGCGAGGCGGCTTCGCAGGGCTGTGATTGGCAGAAGCGGCCGATTCCTCCCGCTAATCAACCCGCAGACTTTCAAGGACTCGGAGCTGCTCTGATGTCATTCCGGCCGAGGGGGGGACGCTTCGCGAGGACGCCACGGCGGAGGCTAATTCGGAGATGAGCTGCATTCCTCTCCCACCGCCCTGATTGATTCCGTGCTCCGCGAGGATTTGCATAATCTGTCATTGAGCGGCTGGACCACCTCCCCTCCTGCCCGCCCAAAATGCGGGAGGGAAGTGCCGCTTCCAGCTCCTGATTTTACACCTGGAGTCTGCAGCGGAAAGCCTAGGAGAAAGGAAAAGTTGAAAGACTCATTTTTCTGACAGGAGGATGCTTGTGCTCCCAGTCCCCCCCATCACCCCCCACCATTTCCAGATGCTGAAGGAGGCTCAACAAAATCACAGCACTGGAAGACTTTTTGGTCCCTACTCTTGTTAGGTCACTGATAAGATCACCTGGTATAATAAAAGGTGGGTTTTAGCGCGTGACCAAAATCGAGCAGGGGTCACCCAGCAAGTTTGCTACAAATGATCTCCCTGGCACCAGCAAATATTCGGTGCTCAGAGGTGAAAAGTATTTTCTTGCTGTATGTGACAAGTTCCACTTATTTGTTGCATAATTTCTTATTAAAATCCTTTATTTCATCCAGCTAGAGACAAAACGTACCTCCATAGCCAAGAAACATGATTGCTATGTGACTTTAAATTATATTACAGAGGCAAAACTAAACACTTTCTGTATTAAAAGAATTAGATTTTATTCCAATCTAATTTTCAGTTTTTGCCAGCTTGACATCTTTCACTCCAAAACCGTTCTTCGTACAATACACCTTGGAATTGAAATTCAGCCAATTCTGTGCAGCAAATGTGAGAAGAAAATAGTTTTGTTCAAGGAGACTGGAACAAACCCATTCTGAGATGATGAATGACGCTGTAAACTCAGATTTGAATCATAGGAGGGTCAGCTCAACCTTTCGTGTTTCCAAAACAGTGTAAATAAATGGTGTTCCATGCAGTTCACCATTTACATCCTTCAGCTGGGACCTTCTACATGAAGAGCTGTTTGCTCTCTGTGAATATCCAACTTTCAAAGATGGTAGAGATTCCTAACTGGGGACTAATTGTTTCCTTCTGGCTAAATTAGAAACTGAGGGAAAATTAAAATTCAAAGTATGTCTGAGTAATTTCCTGCAATTTCTAATTACAAAGCACTTGTTGGGAAAGCTTTTAAAAATGCCTTGCACCTATGGTCGGCTCTGGATTTAGGATTTATTTTCCAAAGACTCTTGGAATGTTGGGTGGTGGGCAGGTGCCTCCTTGCGTCCTGTGTGAACATCAGAGCTTCAGTCAGGCTATAAACTAAAATAGCCAAATTAAGTTAGAGTGTCTCTTCCCAACACAAGGAAAACTTCTGGTGCAGCTTGTCCAAAAATTGCCAGAACTTCCTATTGCTAATCTGATGGTGTGAAAAGAAGAAGTCCAGTTGTTTGTTGCTCTTTGTACTCCTATCTTTGGCTCCTGGCTGCACTTGGAGCACTGGAGAGGTGCCTGCGAGCAGGAGGGTTTGGCTGCAGGACAGCTGTGCTGCTCCAGATGTGGCAGGAGCAGCGCTCTGCCCCTTGGAAGCCACTGCCGCAGATGTTCCCGGGTGGGCCAGCGGCCAAGTGGTTGCACAAACTGTTGAGAGTGTGTTTTAATTCAGATGCTAAAGCCATTCTTTGAACTGAAATCCTTGGTTTAAGCCCTACCACGCTTGATGAATTCAACATGAAGGAGCAGGGCTGTGGATTCATGCTGCCTCCATAGATATTTGCTCTGCTGGTGATTCATTTTAAGTGCAGGATCAGGAGAGTGACTGTGCCAGGGTCTGCCCTCATGAGAAACGTGTGGGAATCAGTTGGCAGAACTGCTCCAACTCTGTGTAACAGAAAGAGCACACCAACCCTTGGAAAAAAAGAGTACAGTTTGAATTTTCACTTCCCTCTCCTTTGGCTAGTAGAGAGAATTGAATTCTTCTAGCTCGGTCACAAATGCACTCAAGTTACCTACAATATCCTTCTGATCATGATATAATTCTGAAGCTCTGCTTTAGGGAAAAATAGGAAAGAAAACAGGACAGCAAAACCCAGAAATTATGGATGGAGAGAAACAAGAAAAGGAGATGAATTCTAGTAATGAAATACTGTATTAATAAGGCAGCACACTTATGCTGAAATACTTGCCAAAGGATTTTTCTGGCTCTTAACCTGCAGCACAAATTTCGCATTAGCTGGTGAAAATTCTGTACCTGTTAATCCTCATGTGGTTTATTTCCTCCCTGTATAGGGAGGCAATCACAACAGCTTATTCTTCTTATTTTGGTAGCTCAAAACCCATAGATGAACCCTACCATTACTTTGCCTAAAACTAGTATTACCTTTCTGAAACATGACTTTCTGGTTTTAGAACTGTGGCTTTGATGGTGGTTGGGTTTTTTGGGTTTTGGTGGGGTTTGTTTAGGTGGTTGTTTGTTGTTGTTGCTTTGCTGGTTTTGTGGAAGTAAGTGTTGCTGTGTTCTGTCCAAGTTTTCTCGTGGCTTACACACCTATCACTGCAATGTCAGCACACGTTTTTAAAGTATTCATCTTCCCATCACCAGATGTGGAAAACCCAATTCCTGCAGTTCTGTGGCTGGAAACATAGAATCCTAGAACCATTTAGGTTGGAAAAGACCTTTAAGATGATGAAGTCCAACTATTAACCCAGCTCTGCCAAACCTACCACTTAAACATGTTCCTAAATATGATGCAGAGCAAGTAAATCCCTTCAGGAATTAGTGTGTAAATACATGGTAGCTCCCTGGTTCACTCTTCTAGACTACCTGAAGATTCTCACTGGAATATCTGGATTGATGTTCTGTTGCTCTTATGTTGAACTTCTGTCGTGGCTGGGTGCCCCCAGTCTCCCCATCTGTTATTTCAGTGCTCTGATGACACTGGAATAGGCACTCCCTACTTCTCCTCTCAAAAACCCCCTCGCAGCACCAAGGCCATGCTTCAAAATCGACTGCAATACATAGAACCATTTCTTTCAGCTAAAGACACATTTATGGTCTTTACTGAAAGAAAGATGGCTTTTGACACGGAAGTTCATAATGAGCTTAAAAGAACGAAAAATGACTATTCCTTGAAGAACCAGTTTTTCTTGAGCTGTGGAGACTCCCTGTAATTAAACAGCAGTGTCTTATTAGACACACAGAGCAGTTCCTCAGATGGTGTAAATTGTCAAAACATCCATTGATGTCAGAGGAACTATGACAACTTATAAGAGTTATAGATAAGTCTTAATTCTCCAGCAGCAATTTGAGATATGCAGAACTTAATTATATTCACATCAAAACTGCAAGAAACATAAAGGCATATCAGAATGTGGTTTGGGTTTCTTTGAGTGTTCATGTATTTCATTAAGAAAAGTCTATTTTGTTTTCTTGATGTCTCAACAAGTTGTTAGGGATTTTCATCTGAATATTTTGGCTCTGGCTCAAAATGTGTTAGAGGTTTTACAGAATCAGAAATGTAGGGATGAAATATGAATACACTTGGAGCTGAGTTTCATGCATCAGAACTCAGTTAACGCATTCATGTCTTCCACGGGCAGTGCCTGCCTTGTCATGGGTTGTTCTTATTTCCCAGATGTCAGGGGAGAACGTGCTGCTAGTGGTCCACTTAAGCATGAAGTGCTGATTTGCAACAATATTAACAGCAAAAATGCTGCTCAGTCCTAAAGTAAAATTAAATTTAAAAATGTAAAAATTAGCTAGATTCCCTGACTGCTGGCTTTCTCCAGCTATATGGTCTCTTTCTCAGCTTCTATCACCCTTTCTTTATGTCTGGACACACTTGTATGGATGATAAAGGCAAATCAGTGCATACCAGTTCTGTAATGACCTTTATCTTATGCTTTTATTCCTTTGTAAGATAACTTTGATATCCTAGTGTGGCTTTGTTCCTGTAAGGCTTTGGATGTATTAGTTTCAGAGAGCGTGCTGATACAAACTAATGTGGAAATATCTGTTAAACCAACACACATTCATTTACATCTAGCATTAGAGCTGCTCCACGTATCTCTAATTACATTACTGTTTTATGTCTTAAATGCTTACTCAACTATAAAAATATAAACTGCAGTCTTTTAAGTACTCTTATTGAGATACCATCACAGCAAAAAATGAGTCTGTGCTTAATCCACAGCGGCTCTTTGTCACCACTTCCCGTGTGACACTGAGACAAGGGTTCAGGATGCCTGAGAAGAGAGAAGGATGTCTTTGTGTATCCATGAAGCCTTTTGGGCTCTGGCCCACAATTTTCCTTACGGAAAACTTCCCAGGTTCTGCTTTGGCCTGAAGTAGCAGAAAGCTCCTGGGGACTAAAAGGGCCTAGGACTGGAGCTTAGAGAGAGAAGAGCTTTATCCCAGTCCACACTTCAATGTAGCAGGAGAGACTGAAGCAGCGGAGCAGATTAATCTTTGCTCGGCCCCCTTGTTATTTGTTGTTTGCACCTGTAACATGCTACAATGTATAAGAGCTGTGTCCCCTTTGGTCTGTTTCATGATGACTCTTCTTGTGACCTCCCTGCTGATAAGCAAGTCACTCTAGTTTTCTAAATCCTTGCAAAAACAAGACTAGAAGCAGTTGCATGTCCCATTCATTTGACCGCCTCACCCAGAAAAGCTGGCTGCTGCCCCCACTGCTTTGCATTGTCATAAATCCAGATCTAGGAACTTTGGTTGTGCCCCCATTTCCCCTTTCTGTGAAAGCACAGAGAATCATTTGCTGTAGTTCCTTCTCCTGTGTGACTCACAAAGGTTGTGCTTCATCAGAGACCATCACAGGGTCTCTCTGGTCCCCAGTACTGCAGACAGAAGTGTTGTTGCCCTGTTGTGTGTCTGCTCCCAGCCCGACTTCAGGCTGGGCAAGGGACTGATTTAAATGGTAACACATTTTGTACAGCGCTGCTTTACAGCACCTGCAGGGACTCCTTACAGGACTGGCTCTGCTATTCCCTGCATGAACTTTAGCAGACCCATTTACGAGCTCCTGATGATCTCCAGTCAACCCACCACCAAAATGCTGACTGATGATTTCCATAAATTGGAACAATTATCTGTGTGTAACACCAGCATTCATTCTGCTGTCATGTCAGCTGCATGTCTGAGCTGTGGCAGGGCTGCCAAGATGTGCAGAGGAAAGGGGCTTCTAATAAAGAGCAATGCCGACCAGCTGCTGGCAAAGCAATTATCATAAAGAGTATCATCCATAAAAAGAAGTGATAGCTTACAAATCTCCAACCCAAGCATTTCTTCTTTGATTATTAAAAACAAAGAAGCTTGAACTCTGCTTCTCAAAGAAGCTTGGTTTAATGTATTAAGTGATTTTTTTAAAAAGAAATTTTGAGTTACTCAAACTGGAATGATTCATAAAGTAGCTTAATTAGACCAGAGCTCCAGTGGGAGTCCCCTTTAACATGTCTACAGAGGCTCTTTTAATACTCTAATCCACTTCTGAATAAAAGGTGAAACCAGGAATGGTAGTTTCAAAGCAGGAACTACAAAGAACATTTATCTTTCTTTTACTCTTCTATCCTTGCAATCTAGATATCAAGCTTCTATTGCATTCTAAGGATGACATTTTTCTAGGTTAGCTCTCACAAGCAGAGCTTTTTATATACCATAATTTAAAACTTAAAAAATCCTGAAATTGAAAAATCCGTTACTGAAGCACTCCCAAACTGGTATTCTAGAATTACTGTAATAAATAGACCCTGTTGTACAGTGTTTTGTTTCACCTCCTAGCAATTTTTAAAAATTTTAGGTCATCCTGTTATCATTTGTTTTCTGCTTTATCTGGTGCTATAGGAGGAGGCCTCATGCTAATGCTCCAGTAGGGTGGGAAATCCTGAAATGGGAAATGGAAGTATGGCCTAAGGTCTATTTTTAGACTGATGTGACTAGGCTGTGCTTCAAAATAAAGTTAAAAAAAACCCACACAGACCTGGGTTCAGCAAAAGGGAGGCCAAAGACTTGAAAATGCTGTCGTCTGACAGAGGAAATCAAGATCATGATGTCGTATTTACTTTGAACTGGCCTTCTTTAGAGACGTGAAATCTCTCTGCAACATCTGCTAGAACACAGTTAATAAGCTGAAGAAATGCTTTTAATGTCTAACTGCTATTGATTCCCTTTTCTTGAGGTAGGAATTGCATACAGACTTTCAGCACTAACCTTAAAATATCAGGATGGCAGCAGAAAGAATGGTTGGTTTTTTGTTCATTGTTCAACGTGAACAATGCCAGTGATCGTTGTTCTCCAATCATGTTTGGACTGAGGTTTCTTTTTAAAATATATTTTTCTCATGGGAAGAAAACAAAGGTGACTTAATAAAAATGATCAGATAAAAACATGGATGGAGTAATCAAGAGAGCACTCCAAGTGAGTAAGATCTTGATACTTATCCATTGTACTTGTTTATCATGCTCATTCCTACTTTACTCATGGCACTAATGTTCAGCAGGTTACATTTGAAATATCTGCAACGATATTTTAGAATTGCATCTTTGCTCTTTGAGGACTTTGGGGCACTTTAGAAATAATATTCCAAATGTTTGCCTAGTCATACCAGTGATATGGCTACTGTGTTGTGTGCATTTCGGTGAGAGTTTTGTTTATTTGTTGTTTTTAAGCATGACAGAAATGCCGACACACTTGGAGTAGGGGCTCTGTGAACTGAAATTATCACATAAAAGCTAAACACCAGTAATAGATGTATTTGCTACAATTTGAAGTGTAGGCTTGAAAGAAATAGATGAAATGATGAGAGGATAGTAGGTTGATTTTTCCTGGTGGCATAAAGCTTTTATGTTAAAGAGAAGTGTTTTGGGAAAGTAGATACTATACTAAAAAAAATTAATAGGACCGAAGAGCAGCAGCGTGCGTATTTCAAATCTGTTACATCTTGGGCTCCCATAGAGGGCAATATTGTATAAAAGATTGTTTTAAGCCATGTATTAGGGGTCTGCCAATTCATCTGTGTTGATATACCTTAAGGAAAATTGCTGTTACAGTAAATTTGATGGTGCATTTCCTTTCAGTCAGGCTGTGACTAATACACATAATAATGCACACCAAACCACATAACAGAGCCTTGTTAAATGTGAAGGAAATTAATTTTGTACATTACCTAATTGTAGGTTGTAGGGGGAAAAAAGTCACATTTCAACTTACAAGGTTCTGTTCAGTAACGGAGTCCCAGCAAGTGCCCTCCTTTAGCACAGCTGCTTGAACAAACCCATAAGAAAAAGGACCCAAGTCTGTGTTGTCTGTCGCGGAAACAGGGTTTGTAGAGAGATATGTCAGGGGCACATGAAATCCTCTGCATTTCCGATTGTATCCTGTGTTTCTTTCCTGTGGGACACATGGGCAAAGTTATCATAATGTTTTCCTTTACTTTTGTGCTTCTCTGGTTTTGTTGAGTTGTCAGCACAAGGTTCTGACTTCCATCTCTCTCAGCCCCCTGGGTAGTTGGTACACTGAAAGATCCATGCTCCTTTAAAATAAGCGCATATCCAAAATTTCTCTCTTATACTTATTTACTGCCTGAAATCTCTCCTATATGATCTTGCCTAAGTTGTGGAAGTACAGAGATGGTTAAATTATTTTTTTTTTAAATCTCTATTCCAGTAGTGACACTAACGACAAGCCCAACTGTAAGTGTACTCAACCTTGGAGCTCAGTCAGTGAGGCTTAAATCCATGGCACTACTTGTTTCACTGACTGTTTCACATCAGAAGTGATCCAGGGAGGCTTACAGCAGTTTCTTTTTGCTGACATCTTGGAATCCTTCATGGAATAGGAAAGAAAAGCAACCAACAGGAGCAGAAACCAGAGATACAATAAGGAGTAGGGAAAAAACCCTTTGTCCAGGACTTGAATATGGGCTGTCAAATATTTTGGTGTATGAGTGGATTTGTTTTTTTGTTGTTGTGGTTTTTNTTGTGTGTGGGTTTTTTTTTTTTTTTTTTTTTTTTTTTTTTTTTTTTTTTTTTTTTTTTTTTTTTTACTCTGAATTAAATTTTTCATCCAGGTCTCACACCTGAAGCCAGGTCCCCTCCTGGGAGTCCAGATGCATCCCTAGGGGCTCTCCTGTTGCTGATGTGGAAGTCAGTGCTGGCAGCCAGTGCCTCCTCTCTGGAGCCATATGTCTCATTTTCTGCCTCCACTACTTCAGGAATCTGGAAAGAGTGGGAAAGAGCAGGTTGTGGCTGGCTGTACTAGGCAGGGTCCCAAAATAGGTAGCTTCAATGAAAGAGAAGAATTACAGGAAGCTCGCAGTTAATGTTAGGGTCTGTGCTGTGTAAATGACGATTTTCAGCTCTTAACTAATGTGATATTTGGCAGAGTGGGTTTTTCTGCACTTCTGCGGAGTTCGCGTCTCATTAATTTGCACATTCAGTGGTTATTTAAAAGTGAGTTAATGACACCTCACTGCATTTGTATCCATCAATCTATATGATCCTTATTTTAACGTGGAGCACGCAGTGGAGTGTTTCTCCACAACCATTTCTTGGATGTGAATATTTGTATGTTCTCAATGGACATATTGTTTAACACTGGTTAAATAATTAAACATTTCCAGCTTCTATAAACACAGTAAGGAAAATAAACGCTTTCCAACACCCCTCACCATTGGTAAATACAAGAATACATACATTAGATCCCAAAGAACAGTTAGAAAGGAACTCTGATAAATTTGAGGCTTTCTAGAATGACATGAACACTTGACATTTTTAATAAGATATTTTCCAATAATCAATAATTATCCAACACAGCTGTTGTTTGTATTGCTGCTATTTTGCTGCTAATAAGTCATTGGCAATGACATTCCAATGCAAAATGTTTATGGAAAATGAAGATGTGTCAGTTGCATGTACTGACAAATGATGTTGAGTCATAAATAAGAGCACTGATTATGGCAGTGGATCTATCTTCCATCAAACAGGAATGAGGTGTGGAGTAAGGACATTAGTATGTTCTTCAGAGCTCTGCTCTGCATAACTACAGCCAATTTGCATAACCTCTGGGGTTTGGATAATCCCCCTGTAACCTGGACGTAAGAATTTTAGGTTCCTTGTAAAGCTCCATAATTTGAGAGGCTTTGCACAAGTTGGTGAGAAGAATTACAACACTACTTCTAGAACTATTGAAATGCTGCCAATACAATTATTGTTAGAAGAGGAAAACTTAAAATTTTGGTTAGAAATGGAAAGCTATGTAGTAAAGGGCAAGCTAGAAGTTTAGGCATGGAAAAGATTGACTGAAGTTATAAGATTTGAAGTTTTATTTCTAAGTAGTAGCAGCTTGCTGCTTCTCAGCAGTGGGGTAAAAATCTCTTCAAGAACTTCTCATTTTGACTTTTTGTGGAAAACTAGGTATGGAACTAGCGGAGAGGACGTTAGTCTTTGCATGTATTGTGTAAGAGTAGGGAATTCTTTTCATTCTGCACAAGCCTGGTGGTGCAAACTTGTTTGAGGGCACTCCAGAAGCTCTCCATCCTGCCTCGTGGCCCTGCCACAAGAAAGCCACCTGTCCTGGTGCTCTGCTGGCACAGGGGCTGTGGGTGTGTGAGCGCCCCGGGGGGCCCTGAGCACCCCTGGCCCCAGCTGGGGCCCTGCGGGTGGTGGGGAAATTGCCGGGGTGAGTGCAGCAAGCTGTCAGCTCTTCAGCCTCTCATACAGCACCGGGGCTGGAAGCCCTCCAGGTCATTGACAAGCAAAGCCATCACATTAACAACCAGGTCTGCTCAGTCATTTCCTGCCTTTTCATCCCAGCCTTTACCTTTCATAGGCTCCAACACAGGACTAACAGGGGTCCAGATTCCCTGGGCACATCTCTTCCGCCTCTTGTATTCCCACATTAACAAGGATCACACGCAACTGCAAAATCTGCTGGGGTGTATTTGGAACTAATGTTGTCTATTAGAGGTTTAGATGTCTTCTAGTGTATGTCTGTGAGGCTGACTGCTCAGGAGGGAGAACAGGTGAAAATACACCGACCAAAGATCCCTTGTCATTAACTGCAGTGGGGCGATAGTGAGATTCCAGTGGGGTGGAAACCATTTCATTTCAGGATAAATCAAAGCTGGAGGGTGTGCCTGGTGTTATATACCTCCTGTGAGATCTTCTGTGCCTGTTGCAGTTAATATATCAGCAGAAAAAATTACCCTTGTTAAAAATACCATGGAGAAGGCAAAAGGCTTCAAGACTAACAAAGATTCAAAATAAGAGTTTAAAAGTATTCACTGATTATTATTCACTGTTTTTCCTGCTATGTGGCTACATGGGCATGCAGATGTTACCAGCTAGAGATGCTATTTAAATCAGCATTCCACATCTCCTTCTTCAGGCACTAAGATTTTTGAAAACAAAGATGCAAATCCAAGACAAGTCACAGCCTCAAACTCAGTTCAGGTGAACAGGAAAAGTCATCAAAATGCCAAAACACTGAACTCTTGGTCCCTCAGCTGTTCTGACAGAGTTCATATTATTGTGCAGACAGGGCATATATAGCCTCAAAACTGATTTAAAAAATCACAGTGGTGAATGTTTGCATTTGTTTGATTTTCCTGAGTCAGTGGGAAAACACGGGTTTATTCTTGTGCCCATCGTGGGAACCAATTCTGCTTCATACAAAAAACCATGCTTCTTCTGTTTCAAGGAGATGCTAATTTAATTTAAAAACTAAATTAATTCCTCACCATTCACAAATCAGTTTTCTGTTTGTCCGTGACCAAAGAATATTCACATAAAACAGGTTCATTTAATTGTAGTTCAGTAATGCCGTGCAGCTTTCTGTACTTGACAGAATGAAGCAAAGTCAGCTGAAATAGAAACAGGTGTTTCAAACCCAGCAAGAAGATATCAGTATGAAAGCTCTGCTATTAGAAAGCTAAAAGCTCATTTTCTCAGTGTTTAAACTTACTTTCTTGTGGTTGCTATGCTACCATCTCTGCACCTACTTTATGGAGCTTTGAACTATAGCAAAAGAGGTCTTTTTGAAAATGACAGGCCTGAACTAAACTGAAATCCAATGTGAGACCGTCCTGTAAAGTTTTTATAGCGGATAAAACTTGACATTTAGCAATATCTAAATTGGTTACTCTGAGGATTCAGCTAGCCTATTCTTCCCAACCTATTAGACTTTTTTTGTTTTTCCAACACTTTTTACTAACTTTTATGTTTTACTAAGCTTATACTACTTATACTACCAGCATTAACAGTATTTGTTTCAGGATATATGCAAGTTGCAGCTACTGATAACAGCAATAGCTGTTATACTCTTTAATATACATGGAAATGGATCAAACTCTCAGTAAAAAAAAATTATTTGCATAATGAGAAAAACTAGCCTGCATTCAGATGATCCATCACAGGAGTGCTAGGCGAGTACTCCGGTGTTCAGGAGGCAGAAGGGTAATACCAGGCAAATGGTCTAAAGATATTCAAAAACTGTAATATGCATATTGGTGAGAGAAGAAATATGGCAAAGAGAGAGCACCCTTTGGAAAACCAGAAAATGCAGTCAGCTGTGAGCATAAAATTGTCGTGATAGATTTCTTTCAAGACCACATTTGCAATAGCCCTTTTAGGGAAAATACAGGCACCGTTAAACCAGAAGGAAGGAGAGTCACGTGCGGATGATGAATTCCACGTAAGGAAAATGGTGGTAGCCTTGGGTGCTGCAGCTGGAGAAGACTTAGAGGGAAAGGGGTTGAAGCTCCTGCTGACCACTAGCAGGTCTCTGCTCCTGGTTCAGCCAGGTATGGAAGCACGGCATAGCTAAACCTCAGGTCCTAATGCAGGCAAACAACGAGAGCCTATTGTTTAAGGTTTGGGCAGCCAAATGCAGAAAACATGAGGCATTATTATGCAGTGCCTAACGGCAAAGAGGTGGACGGGATCACCTCATATGACTTATTTCACCTCCAGAATGAGTGTTTCTATGAAGTGGAAATATATAAAATTGCCTACCAAGAGATCCATCTCACTGCTCTGAAAGCACCTTAGAAAAATCAGTCCTCGAGGAGGAATATTAGTCATGCAGCAAATCCCTTCTCTCTCTCCTTCCGCCTTTGCACACCTGTGTGTGTACACACATGCTTGCACTTGGGATTGATAATTCCTCTTTATGGCTCTGAAAGGCTCCCCCGTGGTTCCTCAGTTTGGCTGTTTATCATAAGGCTGTCACTTCCGTGCCTCCATACTGAAGCAGTAAGGGAGGGATGTACTTGTCTATAAATATCTTAACTGTAGTGACAATAAAGATGGTAAGGAATTATTGAGTATTTAAAAGATGTAATGGACTGAAACCAGAAAAAAGAAAATTCTTTCTATGCTTTAGGAGATAAAGGCATTTTAGAGGGAAGGTCAGTCTTACAATAACTTAGGTAGAGAAAGTTCACCATCACTGTAGAGGTGACGATGTGAATATCTGATAAGGTACATGAGAAAAGAGGGAGGTATAGAAAAATAAAGCTGTAGTAAATACGTTGTAGAAAATGTTAATGCACTAATGAGCAGCCAGAGGGGAGAGGCTGGCATTCCTTCCCCATCCTTGGTCTGTTTAAGATTCTGCTCCTGCGACAGCAGCAGCTGTTAATCGCCAGGGGAAGGGAGGCACAACAAGATGATCTAGGAGGCCCCTCTCAGCTTTAACATCCAGGATTCATTTGGCTCCCTCTTGGCACAGGAGAGAACTCACCCTACTCTGATTTATATATCCAAAGTTTTTATTTTAATACCCTTGCACAGAGGGGAAAAATATTACAGCCTGACAGGAACTTTAAAAAGTTACTTGCCATGTGAAGAAGTGCATTTTTGCTGTTGTCACCAGGGATTGCTCATTTTCTGCCCACTGGCCACAAGTGCATTAAAGGCTCAGTAATGGTAACACCAGTAATAAATAATTATTGTAAGCTGCAATATGTGCTGTGCAAAGACTTTTAGCTATCATAAAGATTACTTTCTGTACTGTCAGATTTCTGTACTGTGGAATTACAAGGATTTATTTTACTGAAAAGAAAAAGCTGTCTGCTGATAAGATCACATATCAAAAATATGCAAAAATGTTCCCTTTACATTTGGCTAAGGCAGAGACTGTATTCTTCTTTTGCATCCTAATTTGGAGACCCGAAAAGTGTAGTGCTAATATAGAGTGTCTCACCAGTCTGTTTTCCCTCTGTTCAACCACACAGGGCCAACATCTAATTCTTCTATCCATAAAGTACTAGGAGAAGGGGGTAGTTGTTATACAGGACCAGAGCGCAATCTCTGTAGGAGTGGTGTGCAATCTTGGGTACTTGCTCCTCTCTGGAGCACTGGAACATCAGGCAGGAACAGAACTCAGCCTCTCTTTTCCTACTAATATGCACAGTGAGCCCAATGCAGCAGAGAGGGAGGCGGCAAACATGCAGTGCATCCCTCTGCCTCTTCTTGAACAGCTTGAAGTACCTGTTCTAACTCAGATTTCAGCAATATAAATGGAGTGAACAATTTCCTTGCCCTTCTCTTTCTAAGACTGCCACATCTGGGAAAAGCTGAGCTTTGGTCACCAGGGGAGGCATCTCATCAGGTGTTCTAAGTGATTGTAGCTTCATCGAGTACACTTTACACAAAAGAGGAGTATGCTCTGAGGATTATCATCTCCCCATGCTTTCCTGGCTTTCCCCTAGGATGGTAAATAGCAATTATTTGTCCGGTGCAGACAGATGCTTCCAAGATGTTCGATTTCCACCAACTGCAAGGCAGCAGGTGGGGATAAATGTTGTGGTGTTTTTTTTTATTTGGGGAGATGGTGTTTCTTTTTGTTTGTTTGTTTGGGGGGGGGTTGTTTGTGTTATGGTTTGGTTTTTTGTTTTGTTATTTTGTTTGTTTGGTTTTTTTTTTAAATTTCTTTATTTCAGTCTTTATTTTTCCCAGAAGAATTTGCTTTTGTGCTTTGATCTCCTCAGTGATACACAACATTTTGGAAGCTTTATCTGTACAAAACAGAACAGACTCTATCCCACTTGGCACCTTCCGTGTGCTTTTCTTCCGTTTTAAAACTCAGATAGTCAAGAATGCACACAATACAGTTTGCGAGGTCCTTGCATAGTGACCTCTGTATCTTATCTCTTCATCCACCCCTCTCTAGTTCTTAAACTCTCTGCTGTTGAGTTACTTTACTCCAAGTTCCTTACAAGTTTATGCAGGTTTCTCAGACTTCTTCCCAAGCATTCTATAGAAAAGCACAGGCAATTACACCCCAGTCTTAATTTCTTGCATCACTGACTAAACATTCATACTTGGGACTCTTTTTTAGTTTTTGTCTTTTCCCCTGTTTTTGACCCTAGGTTTGAGGGCTGCTGCATTTCAGGTGACCCAACTGCTTTCTGAACTCCCAGCCCCCACCTTTCAACCTCCTCTTCCAAAGCCCTTAATGTTGATGAATTCAGGTGATCTCGTGACACCTGTATATAATATACCCTGAGGTTTCTCTGGAAACAGGACTACTATTTGTTTGGTGCTCTTGATGACAGCACCTTCCTGCCTAGAGCCATGTACAGGTAATTAATTAGCAGCAGTCTGCTGCCACAGGGAGGGATGCTGCTGTGCTGTGCTGAGGAGGCCACATACAAGCAAGTTCCTTCTCTCTGTCAGCCCTGCTCCTCTCACTTGGTGTTGAAGATTTGAGAAATTTAAGAGCTAGTCAGGATAAATTGTGAAACAATTGAACACAAATGAGGGATGAATAATGCAGAGGCCAGGTCTGCATTGCAAGAGGAAAAGTAGAGATGCTGTCAGCCCTTTCAGTGAAATGCATATTCAAAGGCATGGCAGGTTCAGTGAATTGCTTTTGCAATCTGTTAATTTTACAAGGTTTCCAAAGTCTCGTTTTCTGAACTAATAAAGTTTCAAATGGAGTATCAACACTCCCATTTCACTGCTTTTCCTGTGAATTTGGTTTTGAGACTATCAGCTTTTCTCTCTCCATTGACTATTGTGAGGTACTTCTGCAGAGCTGTGAACGCAAAATCTCTGACAAAGCAGCCATACCACCGACTAAAACATGAGTAGAGTCAGCTGCATTTTACATGATACTACCACACTCCATTAAGTGGCAGCTGCCACTTCCAAGCCCATGGGAGAGTAGAGCTAAGGACTGCCACGCTCCCTCTGCAGAGCAGCAGCCGCAAACGTGGCAGCAGGGGCAGCAAATTTCCCCCTTGGAAATGCCATCGTACTCCAGAGCCCATTGAGCGTGTTTTCGGCGTCTGTGTCACAGAGAGGGCTGAGTTTAGACATGGACCGGATTCAAGTTTTGCATCTACTCCCTCTCTTAATTCTGAGATTTAAAGTCAAAAACCAAAGGGACATGGGAACACAAAGATAGGACGGGAATAACCAGCATTGTAGTTTTCCCAGAAATGAGGAGCAGCCTGGGAACACCCCGTTGCTCCCTTCTTTGCAGAGGGACTGAGCGTTGCTGAGACCTTGCTGCTCTTCCCCGCGCGCTCTGCTGCCGGGCTGCTCTTCCCGGGGCTGGCAAAGTTGGCTCAGAAGCCAGCACACACGACAGCTGAAGGCAGCCCACTCCCTCAGACTGTGTGCAGGTCAGGAATCTTGCCAAAATGTCCACAGCAACATGACGAGGGAGTTGAAGGGAGCAGATATGACAGCTTATACGTACGTGTTCCTTAACTATAGTCGCTCTAAGTAGGTGTAAATTGCCTACATTTTAAGAACAACTTTCTTGTTTTCACTGACATGCCAGTGAAGTTCTGGCAGTTTTCTTAAACATGATAATTTTGCATAAAAGACAAAAAGGCCCTTCAAGGGAGCTTGTACATCAAATGCAGTCTACTTTAAAAATCCAGTTGGCCTTTATCACTCTTTTTGTTCAGCGCCACAGTGTGTGTCCTGAGAGCAGTGGCCAAATTAACTGAGCTGCATCCTAGTAAAGGTAACCAATACCTGATTTAATCCATCCTATACATTGTAACGCCCTTTAATTTTATACCAAGTTCCTCTAGCCTAGCATCTTGTTTGCAAGTTCAAATTCAGATCTGAAATGAGCTTATGCTTCTTTTAAGATTTTTCTTCTGCTCACTCCTCAAAGCTCTTGTCAGCCTGCCTTCAGCAGTAACATGTATGACAAGGTTTTGATTTTTTATTCTTAGGCCCTACTTTACTTATTCCACATTGCATGAAAGAATCCTAGGCCAGGCCCATAGAGTCAGGAAAATCCCTCTGAATCCTTCTGAATGGGTTTTGTTCCCATTTTTCTGTGTAATATCTTTCAGTCAATTAGACCAAAATTGTCAAATGAAATAAAAATCTTGTCTTCATTATAATGATCTCAGCAAGGAACAGAAAACAAAGAATGAAAAATCTCCAGCACAGTGGGAGCATCCTGCACAACCTGTAGTCTACCCTTTCACAAACACAGAGAGAATGTGAAGTGCTAATGATACATTGGACACAGAAAACAGATGCCAGCAGGAGAATTTTTTACCTGCATTATTCCAACGGAGCTTTTGAAAATAATTATGCCTTTTTTATACTATTTCAACAGGTCCTCACACCTACTGTATTACAATTGCACAATTCCAAGTATGAAATCACTAATTAAAATGTATTCACAGCAAGGTTATTTATTGAAATGAAATAGTTGGGGTGGACACAGAACACTCTTGAGACTAAATTAGCCTTTCACCTATCAATAAAGGACAATGGAGAGAGAGAAGTGGGGAAAGAATATAAAAATAAAGGATCTTGATTCCAAATTATTCTATTTTACCTGCATGTTTCAAGAGTGACAGGTGAGAGAAGTGTGGTTCACTGCCATCCAGCAAAATTATTTAATGATATTTCACTTTTCCAGTAGCTAACAGGTGTCCTGTTCATACTGGAAATGTCAAAATGGAGGGAACGGTAGCTGGGAAAATGGTGGAAAGAGTGTTGAAAAACTGTTAAGCAGAGAAGCTGCTGCCGTCCCAGACATGAGACAGAGCAGCTTCCAGTGAAAAAGGACACATCAGTTTGGTGCCTTCCCTGTCAGAGCAAACTGTGCTCACGAGAGGGAAACAGAGTAACCAGGAAGGTGCAGGAAGCACACTGCAAGCGAGATGAGTCTGTCCTTGGAGCTGTGGGATGTGATTTCCTGTGCCAGCCCTGGTGAATAGGACCCTTGGACTTTTATTGCAGAAACTTGTCATGAAAATTGATGGAGAGAGTTTTGTGTCCCTCATCCTCCATCAGAAAGTTCTTTTGTATTTGAACCAACTGCATGTAGTTCATCTTGTGGGATTATGAGCATTAGTCAAGCCAGAGCCTTTAAAGCAACAATTGCAGAACAGTTACAGCAATTAAATTTGGAATTGTGAATGCAAGCATCAGGGCTTTGATTTTCTAAGAACTTGCATACAATCAAGAAGCAACCTATATCGAGAGCACCAAATGTTCCATCAAAATGTTCTTCGTGTCGAATGTTGGTTGCTCATGAATAATCTGAACTAAGAAATTAAACGTTTTATTCAACAAATAAGACAGAATATTAAATATCTAACTTTAAATTGAGCTCCTTGGTATCTCCTGTAAACAGCCTGGAAATATTAGAGAGCCATGCTGTGTTTTCTCAGTGTGTGACTTGGCACAGCTTACACATGGAGTAAATCAGGGTTTGGTTTTTAGCTAGCTTCTATATTCTATAGGCTCTCCAAAGCCAGGCTTAGCATACAATATAATTGGAAAAAAACCAACCTTGTAAAGATTGGAAAAGCTTTATGTTTGGCATTCCCCGTGACAAACCTGAAGTTTTAAGACAGTTGTGGTTTTGGCTCCTCAACTTGGAGCATTTTCACGGTAGCTGGTTTTTGAGAAATGAACACTCAGCACTTTGGAAAGGCCTCCACAACATCAGAACTTCTGGGACTCAAAGCCATTGCTTGCTGCAGACAGTCTCAGTTCCTGCAAAATGAGCTAGAACGTATCCCAGCAGTGGGGAAGATGCCGAGTGTCAGTAAGGAGGGTTGCATTTTCATTGTCAGGGTCTCTTTTGTTTGGCTTGTTTGCATTCCTTAGGACGCTTATTCCTGGATCACTTAGCTGCAATAGGATGCAGCAAGGTCTGTTACTCTACTCGGCCTATAGGTGTCCTTGCCCTAAAGGCAATTTACTCATCCATTTTTCCCGGAGAAACTGGGGCTAAAGTAAAACTCTTTCGGTGTAGGAGGACCTCCAGCTTTAACTCCAGCTGAGGACACAGCTCCAACTCAGCCAATGCTGTTATTTTATCAGTATTTTAAAGCAACTTTAGACACAGAGAGCCAGGTGGAAGGGGCTCTTGACAGCTCACAGCTCTAGCAACCAGGCAAATGCTAATCCAAACCTTCAGCGTTTTCTCGGACACATTTTAACACCTTTTACAGCATGCTGTTCTTTTGCTCATGTGTTTTCTGGTGGCAGTGCCTCTCATAATGAGTCTCTTCTGAATAGGTCCTGAAAAGTGCATAAAAATTACCTTGGTCATGCTCCTAATCTATTACAGGTAATCCACTAAATTTTTGACCTTCTATTTCATCTTGTTATAGCTAATAAATTTTTGATGGTCACTATAAAATTGTTTTGGAGACTACAAAAGGATTTCAAGTAACAATAATGTCTTTACAGCACCTGTTGCTGACTTTTTTGAGCATGAACAAGGAGTCACTCTTTCTACATTATATTCTTTGCTTGTAGGTATTTTGCCAGGCACTTATAATAAAATGCCACTTTCCACCCCCAAATATCATGTGAAAGAAACAAAGAGTGAGATGAAATCTCTTGGATTACATGGGCATCTAAGATATGGCATGTCATATTTTGGGCAGGCTTGTTCAAAAAAGACTTGAAATCAAATGGGATCAAATGGGGTTGTGCTTTCTTCACATTTTTATATTTCCATTAACCAAATGCTAATAACCACATGATCCAGCAGTCTCCTCCCATGGTAGCAAATCGACATTCCTGAAGACAAGTATTTTGTACATGAGTAAAATTTCACAGCAAGTGTTCTTCAAGACAATTGAAAGACTACTTTTTTTCATCAGAATTTCTGAGCAGTAGCTGTATTGTTTACAATTAAGGTGTTTTGGCTACCTGCAAAAATTATTTTTACACTAGATATTCTGGTCCTTGACCTTAACAAAAGGAAAATAGTAGTCAGTGTCCCACATCTGTTCAGCCTTCTCAAGGCAATTGTGCTTCTGCCCAGCTACACTGTATTGTTATCAAACATCACCTGAAATGACAGCTGAAAAGCTGCTCCTGGAGAATTTGTATCCACACTTAGGGCTGCACACATCCATTTAGCAGGTAAATGGGCATTTCCATGGATGCTTTAATACCCTATTATTCTGCAAAACCAGATACAACAGCACTTTTATGGGTGAAGCTTGGAGCAGCTGCTTAATTATTTTGCTAGATGCTTACATAAAGTCTTCTAAACTTCAAGAAATATATATAATGTTCAATCATGTGACAGTAATACCGGTGCAGTGCTGACAGAAAAGGCTATTGGTATCCATCTGGGAATGTAATTTTCAGCTTATTTACTGGCACATAGCAAACTATCTTCTTTTCTCTGCTTTTCATTTTCTCTCTCCTGTTTTTGTTTCTTTTTTATGGGTCTTATTTTGCTCTCTGGTGCTTGAACCCTTTTTCTTTGTCCACCCTTCTACTGTTCTTGCTGTGACTATGTTCTTAATTAGCATTCTTAAATGTGCATTTATAAGTATGCCCTAGTAGGTGGGGAGGACTGAGGAAAAAACAGCACTAAAAAGGGCATAATTCTATTCAAAGGAAACAAAAGAAAAAGTGAAACTTCAAATCTTCTCACTTTCCATTAGGTTTTACCATTGATTTCTGCATTAGCTCATTCATAGTGATCCTGACTTTAAAGTCAAATTATGTTGTCCATTATAAGTAGGGAGCTTTAGATCTCAGTTCAGCAAAACAAGTCTACTTAAATATTTAAAGCTAAGTATGAGTTAAATTTTGCATTCAGCTAGGATTTTATAGGCTTATAGAATTTACACCTTAGCTTCAGTCCTGTCATGGCTTTCCCTGGCCTGCATCAAAGAGTGTCTTGTCTTACAAAAAACTAGAAGGTATCAGCAAACAAAACTATATATGCAGCACTATTTTCCTTTTGGAGCTGGTTTTGGAGTCTTTATACAATTGTAGTTAGCAATTGTGGCTATATCAGATGAATCAGATAACTTGGTTTGAGTTGAAGAATGAATGGCATATGCAATGAAATAGAACAGAAGTAGTAATGGCCTATTGTGAAATGCAAAGAACAGACCCCAGACGGCTGCAGGGGGCTGTATGGTACATATTTGCTTCCCAGAGTCCAAAGAGCACGGTCTGAACATAACTGGTTACCTGTAGAAAAAGATGAAATCTGATCCCACAGTGTTCTTTGAAAAAGGACACAAAGCCAAAGCAAGAACTAACTATGGCTAAAATCTGGAGCTCACAAAACTCAAATGCAAATACACTTTTAAGACTGCAAGTTATTTGGTTTTTTTTACTCACTTGGAGGATGATAAAGTAAGTCCCTCATTGCTCCATGTCTCTGATTATTTTTGCCAAGGTGCAATTCACTGAAGCTATTGATCTCAGTGCCGAATTAACATGTTATGCAGGGGTTAATGCAATTTTGTTATAATGGTTCCTGTTACTTGTAGATCCATAAACATGGCTGTACCCTAGAGGAAAGCACAGAGTATTTTTCAGGGATTAGATAAGGTTGTTTCAGTAGAAACCATGACTATTTACCAGAAGAAAGTACCCGACCCCTATGAAAATGCCCCTTGAACTACGTGTTGTAATGTTTGTGTTCTAGTTGAAATAATGGAAGATTAGAAAAATGCAACCTGTGAGACCTTCTGAGTAAAATTAGAAACAAGAATCACTCTGAAGCATGTGAATAACTTGGAGAGGAAAAAAAAAATCTGCATTTCTGGAAGTGTGGTTATTGAGTTCAGTCTTATCTGGAAGCTCATAAAACCAGTGTATTTTCCCCTACAATAAGGCTGTAAGGCAGACCAGAGACTGCACGGACATCAGGGAATTTAGCCCTCAGCTCAAATAGTTGTCCTAAGCTCTCCAGTCAATACAACAGGAAAGTCCCAGAGAAAATCCTGTTGAAATTCACATATCCATTTCTAAATTTCACAGGACATGGAAAAGAGTGCAAAAGGCTGCAGTGCCACTAAGGCATTCTAAACTTGTGAAATAAGGGAAAAATAAATGCAGCTTAAAGTAATAGCAAAAAAGCACAGCATGTACCAAATTCTGATTTGGATTATGGGAATTTGCTCTGACACAACAAAAAAGCAGAAAGATAGAAGCAAAAGAGAAAGTGTCTGTGGTTTACTGGCTGTTCTGCCTAAATATAAACTTCAGTTAATTTTTAATTTGATATTTGGAACAGAAATATTCTGAACACTTCACTAAGTAAATGCTACAGGAATCCAGGTGGTAGCTGGATTTCAATATGGATGTGATGAAAGATATAAATTTAGATGTCCAGAGTAGGCTGGAATGTGATGTCTCCCCTAAAGAAACAGATTTAGTGTGGGTGTTGACAGAAACACTAATACAATTGATGCTGCTAACTTACCTTCCAACAAGAGCAGTAAAATCACAAGGAACAAGCCTGCTGCTCTGACTCGGTCAAAAGAATGAATCTTATTATTACCCAGATAATAAGGCTAAGAGGAGAAAAATAACAGCTGTGTCTTATTTTATCTGTCTGGGTCTAAAACTGCTATTTTAACCATATAACCTTCTACATGGGATGTTTGAGAAAGAAATCCTTGGTTATTTACTCTCTGGCATAGAAACAAGGCACAGTGTAGCAAGTTTCCCCTCTCGTCTAGCTGCAAGTGTTGAGTTTCATTCACTTTAGAATCCCAGATGAGCCTTGGCTTAAAAATCATAAACAAGGCATAATAACAGAGTTATGCTGAGCTGGAAAGTATTATCATGTAGTACTTTTCATAACAATTAGTCTATAGTAAGTTCTCATCTAACAGGTTCCATAATTTATAGATCTGCAGCATTTAAGGTTATTGACATTGCCAGAAAGAAGTCTTTGATTGGCCAATATGCACTATTTAAATTCAAAACCTTGGTCTTTTTAAGTCTAGAACTTTTTAGAGCAGCACTATCTCTGTTCATTAAGAGATAGGGCAATACAATACAATTCTCTGGTGATTTTCTTTTCAGTCAAAGAAACGATTCAGAACCACTAAAATTAGATCAGGGCCTCGACTTTAAAAGTTGAATGCAGCCAGAAGTAAGAAATAATATATCAAATTCTATAGTTCATGGACTCTTTATGAGAGCAAATTTAAAGACAAAAGAGCACAAAGGAAGATCTACTGCAGACCTGTGGACTTCAACTTTTCAGAAGGATTTAGAGCTCATCTTTCTAGTCATGTACATGCTGACAGTGCTGTGTGGATGTAATGGAAGGTACATCTGATTTCAGGTGACAAAAGTTGCAGTGTTTAGAGAAGGTCAGGTTTTTTTTTTCTCCCCTCTCATAATTTTATTTTTGTGTTCTTGCCCAGGAAAACAAAATACATCTTGTTGCAAATACTCAAATGCTTGTAAGTCCTAAAGAGTACTCAACTAACTCCACCTCCCCTGAAAACTTTAACTTACTATAAATAGCATGCATCAAATTTTAAGGAAGTCTGTTCTTTCCTAACATTTTAAAGGCATATTTAAGGTTTAACTGCAAGAACACAAACAGAGAAATTAGAGTGTGGGCTTACCTTGCATTAGGTACTGCCTGTGTGAACACTCTTGCTCAGGGGTACAATATGAGGTTGTATAGATAATTTTGGAGAACCTTATTGCCTGTGAGATTAAAATTCTTATATGAAAGCAGAATCATAAAATATTTATAAAATTTCAGTTAAAAGCAAAACTTAAACCAACAAATTTCCAAAAACTGTAATTTCTTAATAATGAGAATTCATGAGAAAAAGGTCAAGAATAGTTTCTGTTTATCCATGTAAGTCCCTTGGGAAGGTCACAGAAACAAAGAATGGTTTGGGTTGGAAGGCACCATCAAAGACCACCTAGTGCAGCTCCCCTGCACTGAACAGGGACATCTTCAGCTAGATCAGGGTGCTCAGAACTCTGTCCAACCGTGAATGTTTCCAGGGTTGGGACATCTGCCATCTGCTAGGCAGCCTCTCAGGCAGGCAGGACAAGAGGAGAACACATCTATTTGTTTTAACAATCACTAGATCCAAAACTGACCTAAATACAATTTGTAGCTATTTTATTGGGAACTTTTGCCTGAGCTTTGGCTGACATACGGCTCATTTACACATTCCTGTCAGGAAGAAAACATTGGACTTGTTGATTTTCTGCAGACATTTCTTTTCAGGAACACCTCACATGTACTTTATGACCCTTAATGATTATCTGTGAGAAGTGCATGGACATGGGACAAGCCTGAACAAAGCACAATATTTGTTGTCTTCGGCTTGAAAGTAGGGAGGTTATTTGCTGGATAAATCTGTGAGGTCATGCAATGCTCAAAATAAACTCTCCCAACAGCATTAAATATAATTGTTACGTGGCTGATATAATATCCTAATCAACATCTTGTCCTGGGTTTATAGAAGTGTTGTTATAAACAGGCAGCTTTAACCTTCATTGATTTCAAGGACTCTGTCATTACCCATTTTCCAGGGTGAGGTCTCTAATTACTGAGCGTTCTGGTGCTTAATTTCATGTGATAAGCCTGAAACTCATAGATAAATGGTCTCACATCATTCTGAGGACAAAATCACTTGTAGAGAAAATAAATTTGAAAGAAATATCTACAGATAATACCTAGAAACATACATTTCACATAGCAAAATATCATTTAAGCAAGGCTTGCCTACAATTAGGCCACCAAGAAGTTTCTTCTGTCTGACTTTTTTGGCACTGTGCTAAAAAAGCTCCACCAAAGGAGGTGATTTTTTTCATCCTCTTAGCCAAACATCTAAACACAAGGCACACTCCGCTAACAGGAGGTTCATTATTCATTGAGGCGTTTTCTTTGTGCCTTTGGCTATTTGCTTTGAAGAAAGCACGTGGGTAGTAATTTCAAAATGCCACTTCTCGGTAAGAGTACTGTACCTGCTAATGTAAGCTTCTCTCCCAGTCATACAACGAATACTTCAGGTTTTGCAACTGACATCAAACTTATTTAATACCTTTTTTTTTTTTTTTTTTTTGGGCAATATTTTGCTATGGTGTTTTAAGTATATGCTAAGTGGCTTTCCCACCCTGGAAAGATTAGGCAGGGGCAGACATCCCTACAAGTGGGCTCTCAGTGGGGAGATGGGCAAGAAATAAGCATTCATCTTATTGAAAACACATTGAAAACTCTTATTTTTTCCATAACCAAGAAGTTCTTCCAAACATTTATTTATTCCAAGTTCCATTTTGGAGCACATGCAGAGCCAGAAAAGCACTCTTGTCCAAATAGGGTTTATGCAACCCCAGTCTGGGTAATTCCCCTCCATCAGTGCCATTACACAGGCATCCAAGTGTCACGTACTTAGCTCAGGCACTACTTGTTACTCCCAAGTACAGATTTCCACCAGTGAAAAACAAAGCCAGATGAACAATAATCAAGGCTTTTTTGTGGCACTTATAAAAATTCTCCTTTTTTTTTCATTACCCTCTGCCTGTGAGCAGCTATGTTTGAAACAGCTGGTCAGCCTCAGCTTAAAGAGCCTTGGGGGCTATTTATGTCACTGCTTTTCATTTTTACCATTCAGCGAGAGGACTCAATTGCAAAATTGGGGATGCCAAATTAGAAGTAAGTTTCTGTTTTGACCTTTCTCCAAATGTCAGCCCTTAAAAAGCTGCACTTATACCTGATCTACTCCTCAGGTACCTTGTAATCAAGAGTGTGTCACTGATCTCTGTCCCACCCCAGCACATACTGTGTGACATTTCAGAATGCAGAATCTGTAGTGCTATGGAGTAATGGGGAGCAAAAGGACACAGGAACATGTAAGAAAATACGAAACAAATAGTTTTGACCTATGAATTATTCACTCAGTTGTGCATGAAGTTAACATAAAAATAATGCAGTCTTACAGAAAAATGCTCTGACACTGCATCAGGCTGAGTAATCTCTTTGCCTAGGAGAAATACTTCCTTAAATGGACTTTGGTTTTGGAAGTCAGGATTTGTCTATGTATTTGCCTGACAATCTTTCTTTAGTCTATCTTTATGAAGATGGTTCCATGGTATATTGCAATGGAATTGTGTAGGTACCTTGGAACTAGTGGAAACCCAGCCTCTTCCAACACACATAAAAGAATCTCTGATTCCAGAAATAGTAGTACAAAATGTATCAGCTGGAAAAAGTCCATAGATATGACAGATATAAATGTCATTGAACTGTCTAGATGAATCAAACCCACTTTGCATTCCTTTAGTAAGGACAATAATACACCCCTTCTGACAAGAAAAATCCTTTGATACCAGTGGTTTTTATCCTTCCCTTCTTGTTCTTGTGTCATAGAGAAAACAGAACCTGAAGCCGCTATTCTTAAACACCACAAAGAGTTGTGGTTCTGTCCCTTCCCAGCTATCAAGTGTTTCCTGGATTTTCTATTTTTTTTCTATTAATGGTATAGGACACAGACTTTATGATCAAGATCAGATCAGACATTTTGCTTCAGAGAGAGGGGTGGCTGTTTTTTCCTGACAGCTAGCAGAGTTACTGCTGTAGCTTGAGGGTCTCAAAGAGTGACAGGTTCATTCTTCTGTGTGTGTCCCATGATATTCCAGGTATCTATCCAGGGTCCTGCCATTCCTTACAGAAAAAAGCCTACTGTGGAACTGGAAGTATTGAGTCCTAAAAGCTCAAACATAATTTGTCTAGGAAATTATGTAATGCTGTGTATTGATAACAGTCTCCCACTGATGTTCAACCTGTGCTCACAAAAACCAGGAATGTTAGCAATGGATCGGTGTGTGAGCTGTTCCTTTAGCGCAATGTTGGTGGCTGAACCTCTTTTTTGTAGCTGAAAGTCACACAGGTGATTCCTGCTGAGCCTGGAGCAGGTGTGTGTGCAGGCAGCAGCTGCTCACTCTCCTGGACTTACACACATTTGTTTCCACATGCAGCTGAAATGTGTCTTTGCAGAGGTGCAGTTGATGTTACAGAAATGCAGAGCCCTCACAGCAGCAGCCCCGGGCAGGACCCTTTCCTCCATCAGTATGGGAGAGTGGGAGGGGTGTGCATCAGCAGAATCTCGAGCATGACTTGGATTTGCTATTAATCATTCATCTTTGCATAGAATCTTAAAAAGGGCTTAGGCTCCAGCATGCCTTGTGTTTGGGTAGCAGGCCCTGGCATTAGCATTCAGAGCCCATGCAGGTTGTCTCGGGTTTCTAGACAGTGCAAGGTTACAGCAAAGCTGTGCCTGTGCTGTGTCTCACAGCGATGTGAGCAGGAGCCAAGCGCTGCATTTGGCTGACTGCTGGAGGAATTCAGCACAGCCAACACACGAGAGAAGCCCCCTGAAATCAGGCTGGCCAGTGCACACCCACTGGGAGCTGTCAGAAGTACCGGAGATGGTGAGTTTTGTTGTATTGAAGCTACTCCTCAATGAAGTGCCCCCTTCCCTTGGTGAAGCCCGGAGGTCATCTCCAGAGGGCTGAGATGGTTTCACCCAGTTCTTTGTAAAGCACCTCTGCCAAAGGAAGAGGACACATCACAGAACTCTCCCTCTCCTACTCATCTCTTTGCAGTATCTCAGTAACTAAATCACTCAGGCACAGAAAACGTTGAATTATTTTCATTCTCTGCTTGAGGTTTTTAAAACCTTCCTTGTTCCCCACACTCTAAACTCAAGGGGCTACGGTCAGTGTGGGAAAAATGACCAAATACCTCGCCCCAACTCATTTTACTTCAAAATTATGATGCAAATAACTGGGACAGAGGGACTCTATGGGCAATGTAGTGTTTAGTGGTTCTGGCAGAATTATCGATGGACTGCAGAGCATTTGGATGAGAGCTCTTTTTATTGACTCTGTGTTGTAATAAGGAGCCATAGATTCAGTAGTACATCCATCCTTTTAAATTAAAAGACACATTACTTCTGAAAATGTGTTATTCTGCTTCCATACGTATAGGAAGCAAGTCCTGGATCTGCATTTCAAGCCTGACTGAAGTAATTCCTGTGTATAGTATTTTTAAGATACACATCTCAGCGTGCACAAGACAGATATTAAAGTACTGGGGGATGTTTTAAGAGGAGAGGCACGTAACTAATGTATTGCTAGTAAACACTTTGTCTCCTAACGTCATTTGTTCCATGCTCATATTCAAGCCATGCCTTTCATTTCCCTTTGTGATTAAAGCTAGGTGGGTGTTTAGCTACAAAAAGGCACAGTGCTAATGCTCAGCACTGTTTATCAAAACATGCATATGCATTTCATTCCTGTAATGTGCGAGCCAGAGAGTGATCAGAGCTTAAATCCTGAACGCAGGCTCTGATTTTGATTAGTGGCACTTACACACTGAGGCAGAGACATTTCGTATTACACGATCTACATTTCAACTCCATTTGGCATAAAGGTAAAATCATTTTTCCATGCATAAAAACTGTAAATCAGATAAGAATTGATTGTGTTTGTTGGTTTAATGAAGTAAGATAGTGGATTTCTGACTAATGCATTGGAAAGTATTTATATAATAGAGAGTTCTGCCATCATAAATCACTTTGTGGCAAATGCAACAATTTTTTATTGGAGGTCACCAGAGTTAGCAGCAAAATCAATTCAAATCAAATCACAGAGCTGCTGTATACATCAGGAGACTGCAAAAGAATTAATACACTTATGTATTTGCTCACCAGGCATGCCTAAATTAACGATTAACAGTTTGCATGAGGATGAAGATGTCTTGCATTACCACCAGTTCATGCGCTTTCATGCCAGGCAGTCCAGGTACCTGCTCAATAGGGACTGGAGGAGTCTACATTTTGAAAATCAGACCACATCCTTTTGGCTAAAGAACACATCGATGGTGTTTTTCCACTGCGCCGACCAGGAGCCAGTTTTGAAAATGTGATGAATTGCTCTCACAGTTAAATTACTTCTTTTGGCAAGAAAAGTTCAGCTCTGAACTTTTAAGCATTTTTTTCATGTTGTCTAAGTTAATACCCACAGAGCAAAATTGGTGCAGTGGGTGTTGTCAAAGCCACTTCTGCTTCCTCTATAGCTCAACTTCGGAGTCTGCTATCTCATATTTCTGGTTAATGAGCAAATTCTAAAATACAAGAATATTTTACTTCTTTAGTGGAACCAGAACCTGGCACAAGGATAAGCTGCATGGAGGCGTAGAATGATTGCTCTTAAACTTCCCCTTCTCAGTAAAAACAGGATCAGTTCTCTGAAACTGAAAAGTCAAACATAGTTGTGAGGCAAAACCTAAAAAAGCCTGTTTCTCCTGATATCCTTTTTTCCAGTTGGGAAAAATAAATGGACATTTGCTACTCTGCCCATCCATGAAAAAAGGATCATCACGTGTGTTTAGCACAGACTTACACCTTGGCATACTTGTGCTGCTGAAGATGAGTCAATGGCTTCCAGTACATCCATTGTCAGACCTTAATTGCTAGTGCATATATCAGCAATACTGCAGACCTTCTGAGCTATAGCCTTGTTTAGCAGAAAGGTCTCTGAGCAGGGATCATTCTGAAGTGCCCTGTTCAAAGGAGAAGCTGTAAACTCAATCACAGGAATAATTATAATGTCAAACAGATTAACAGTAAGTCAGTTCCTGGCCATACAACTATGGGACATATTTAACGAGTCAGTGATCTAAATTTAAAAGTGAAAACTCCAGTCACATGGCCTAAATTTAAGTCTTTCCCTGGGTGGTTCAATTACATAAATGTAATTAAACAACAGAGTAGTTATTAGGGGAATTAAACAAGGCAGGAACTCAGTCCCCTTTTTTCTTTCTCTTACGAGTTAAGCTTCAAGTCATGCACAAGGGGCATTGGGAACCAAATCTGCTCTTTATTTACACCTGTGTAGCTCCATTTGGCCTTAAGCCTGAAATGCCATGAACAGAAGAGAACCACTTTTCCCTGGGCTGTGGCCCCTTGAGCACAGTAACACAATAAAATGGGAAGAAGCTACATAAAATTAGATGAAGAAAACCTTAAACCAATTCCTGAGACCTATGGACTTGCATGAATTAAACAAAATCACTTTGAGGTGTGCTAGATCCTTCCTCGCGCTTCACATCACCGGGGATACATGCTGCCATCTACTCATTCCATAAATAATCTGAGGCAAAGTGGATCAGGCTAATCTATAGCGTGAATTTCCAAATTAAGGTGTGTGGTAAAAATGTCAATGAACTGTTCGTTTCAGAAGCTAAAACTTCATTATATCATTATACATTCTGAATTATAAATGCATATACTTTATACACTTTTAAATATAGGCATTAAGTATAGAGCTATATATTATAAATTATATAGAGGCACACAAATAAGGTTTCAACACTAATGGGTGATTAAAGTGAAACAAATCCACATTTAACAACTACAATAGGTGAACTTTTCCCTCCAATTATTGTTAACCCCTAAACTCCTGCTTTGCTTGCAAATTGTGATGCTCTGAAGGCTGGGAGAAAGCTGTGCTTAGAAATAGGCTGTCAAAAATCCTGTAACACAGGGATAAGGCAGAGGCCTACTGGGAGCTGACTAATGGAGTGTTTCCTTGCACGTCTGAACACCTAGGGCAGCGCGGGCTGAAATCTGACTGTGGTACATCGTACCAACAGAAAGCTGATTCTTAATGCTACAATTAACTTGACTTCTGTGAAACATTCATAACCTGCAATCTCCTGTGCTGTGTTTTGCTGGAAAAGCCATGCCTGATGTCTTCTGCTGTAACACATTAAGCTTAATGTGACTGAACTGGATTCTGCAAAGTGGGTAGGCAGTATTTCCTGCGCTAAATTTACCTCTGACAGAGAGGTTACTCAGATGCGACCAATATAACTCATCATATGATGCATTATTCACAGTAATGGATTTATTCTTAATCCCATCAGCTTTATCGCCAAAGAAATGGGATGGGCCTTTTGAGGGAAGCTAATCTTCAAGATGTTCACAAAAACTATGCTGGTAATTGCCATGAAAAGCTTCGATTGAAGGTTTGGTAAAGCTTTCCTTCAAAACTGGGCCTAATTTTTCTAATCTTCACATAACACGTTTCTCTCAGGTTTATTTTGGCCTATTTAATCCTGTTTAGCCTTTCTGCAACTGATTTCCAAGATGGAACTTTTGGAAACTGGTAATAATTTTGCTCTTCCTCAATGTGCAAAGTGCTGCAAAATACTGAGTACAAAACATACCAAGTTTAGCACTGGTGCAAAACCCTTCTAAATTCCTCAAACTTTCTCTGCTAAAGCTATGAGCCCTTTTTCTGCATAGAGACTTTTGGGATTTTTGAGTGGGTTATCAATTCTTTTGCAATCAGCTGCCACTTACCAGACTTTAATTACTCATATTTCCAGGTTACATAGGTGAGATTACAGGTAGTAAGATTGAGAATATTGTTATTACTAATGACCACATGGTATAACAGTCTAGGAAATATGATTTTAAATATATAGCTGGGATTTAATATAACAGTTTGGTGATATTGCCTGTGATCTACCATTAAGATCTCAAAGACCTAGTGGCAGCCTGCCCACCAAACCAGGTAAGTCACAGAGACAGAATTATTGGGGAAAAAAACCTGAACAAGCAGCTGGCCAGGGTTGTGCAGCTCCACACCAGGTACAGGCTGTGCAGGTACAGTTTGGGTACAGCCGAAAGCGTAGCCAAAGAGGGGTCAGGGACGCAGCTCCCACGCCTCCATCTCCGGTCACCGCTGTTGCCTCTGGTCTTTAATCGCTCTCCTTTCCACAACTTCTCTCACTGATTTGCCTACGGGTATACTTGAGGCGAGGAGAGCCGGGACCGCCGGGCCCGGAGGGGGCGGGAGCGGCTGAGGGGGCGCCCCTGGATCGAGGGCGCCTCTGAGGGGGAGCAGCGGTTCCCGCGCGCGGGCGCCTGAGGGCGGGAAATGGCGGGTCCCGCGCGAGGGCGCCTGAAGGCTGGGGCGGGGGGCGAGCGGGGAGAGCTGTGTAAATTCGTATTATTTACTTGTAAGAGCCTCCAAGGTAAGAGATGAACACAAGGCGGCTTGGGACAGACAAATATTAAGACACCCCAATTAACTTCGCCAGATCTCAGCTGGCCTTTTAATCAGGCGGCGTGAGGGAGGCTGAGGGCGGGACGAGGTGCGAAGGCGGCGGGACCGAGCGCTGAGGCGGAGCCCCTCGGTGCCGACGCCGTCGAGGAACGGGGCTCTCCCGGACCGGGGAAGGGGAACTGATCAGAGGAGAGACAAGGATGGTTGGAATTTTTTGCAGTGCTGAAGGTACGTGTTTTTGATTAGCCTGGTAGGTGAGTTTTGTCAGTGTTCAGGGAAGGAGGGTTGCCCGTGGAGCGGCCATGATGGCTCCGTGCTGAGGGCTCTGGAGCCTCTCCGGTGGGCTCTAGTGGGTACAGCCTTTTGGTACCACAGTGCAGGGGCTCTCAGGGCTGCCAGGGCGGTGAGGACAGGACCTCAGGGTCTCTTGTGGCTGTCTGTGCTGATGTGCTGCTGTCTCCTTCCCTGGGGGCTAAGGAGGGTTTTTTGGCTTCGTGCTGAAACTTTGTTCCCCCTTTTCCCACTTGAATATGTCTTAACAGCAGAATAACTGTGTTAGAAATGTGGCTACGTGTGTATGAGATGTAAAATCTATTGAGGGGACGCCATTAATGCACATGTTTGAACAGCCTGATTGGTTCTCCTTCCACTGCCCAGACAAGCTTCTGGTGTGTCTTCCAGCCATGGGGCAGCCTGACGTCTCTCTTCCAAAATATCTGTGCTCCCTGAAGTATATGTGTTTTGTGTCACTGTATGTGTTAAGTATATTTGAAAACAGTGACAGAAAGCATTATTTATGTCTTGATTTGTTTCAAGTCTGCAGTGCTATGTAAATTCTGGTATACATGTCCAAGTTTGCCATCTTCAGCTTCAATACTGAAATGCTTGGGCTGCTGTGAAGGCAAGAGATGAAATGCCTTCGAGTGCCAACCAGGTGTTTCAGGTGAACCTTAAAAAAAAGCAGGCCCATGTATTCACTCAGGCTGCCCTTTCCAGCTGGCAGGGCACAGGGCTAATTAAGAATTCCCTTATCCTGGTTTCTTTATTATCGTTGTCTCGGTTCTTATCAGATAAACTTGCACAGTTGTATTGACATCTTTTCTTAGAGAGCCTTTAGTTCCTAAGCTAAAAACCAAAATGTTCTAGAGAGTGGCTTACTGTGTAAAATAAATATTGATATTTTAGCTGTATCGCTTTTAAGCTCTTACCACTTCTTTAGATAATTCTGAAGCAGCTTTTTGGGCTTAGTTACTTTTTCAGCTGACTTCAACGTTACTCTGTATAAAACCCATGTTTGTTTTTTCGGCATAAACCTACCAAATTGTATCTATCTTAACTCAGTTATATTTTTGCCTAGTCCTTACTCGTAGGTACAGAACTATCTCTAATTGAGGCAAATACTTTTAATTTCTTTGGGAGGTTCTGTGTCTTCTGTAAACTGGCAAACATCTGCTTAGAAATACCTGAATTTTGGTGTTGCCTCAAGTAAAAGGGATAAGGATTGGGTCCGATGCTTTAACTGCGAAAAATGAGGAGAAAAGGAATGAAAGGTATAAGCATAGGCGAAACTTTGGTGTTGGTAGCAGGAAGACATAGTATTTTGTGTGATGGCTGTGAAAGGGTTTTTCTTTCTGAAATAGGTTGTTGATACAGTAGTTAAAGTACAAGGTAACTGCAGGGGGCTGAGTCACTGGAGTGTGTAAGGTGGGGGAAAGGCATGAATGCAAAAGTTTACAGCAAGCTTTGAAAGCTTATCGTACTAGAAATCTTTTTTTTTATGCCAACCAGCCTCCATCTTGAGGCCTTGAAATGTTTGGGCCCTGGGTTTTGTAATGCCGTTTCGCATCGAATAAAGGTTTACTACTGGCTTTGCAAATACATGTCCGGGACTTTTCAAGTCAGACTTGTAAATCAGTTCAAAAGATGTAGGGGAGGACCCTTTAAGATTCTGGTTGCTCGGGCTCACAGCCTCCCGGATCTGAGAGTCTCTCTGAAAGCAGATTGGCTTCCCCGTGGTCAGATCGTGTTGCAAACCCCGCTTTGTGCTCAGTCTCAGATCTGCGCACAATGGGGACAAGGCCTTGGGTTTGACATAGCAAAATGAATCTTTATCTAAAGAAAGCACATTTCTCCCTTTTGGATACAGTTTTGAGAGCCAGAGTACAAAGTATTGACTGAACCCAACCAATCATGGGTGATGATAAAATGCTCCAAATCCCTGCCTGGGAAAGCTGCTGGAAGAAACTTCTGTCTGCTTCTGACCCTTTCCTTTGTCTCTCCTGGTAAAAGGAGATGGTCCAAGCAGACTGCAGCAGAAATACTCTACTGATGGGAACTGACACATTCCCTAAACAATACCTGTAACAGGGAAAGGCATGTCATGTAATTTTGAGTATTTCCCATCTTAAACAAGGCTGAAGCTAAAGACTTTTCTTAATTGCCAAAATGACAATGGTTTCTATTGTGCAGGGACATCCACTTCAGAAACTCCTGCACTGGTGTTTGTCAATGGCTGAATGTAAAAAACTAAATGCATGCAACGCCACACAGAATGTCTTGTCACGAGAGTTCTCTCCTGTGACAAGGAGTCTAAAAGCTACAGTAGCTGAAAATTTAATGTCCATTATAGTGTGGAAGGCTCACTTTAAATCAATCTAGGTGTAGCACTTAATGGAAAGTTTAAAGGGGGAGAGTTTTCTTTATGTCTTTTCTGCCAATGTGTGTGGACTACTTCGCAGTTCTATCGGTGTTCCCCAGTTTTTTGCTCTGAGAAGCTGTGGCTGCTTCCATCCCTGGAAATGTTTGAGGCCAAGCTGGATGGAGCTTGAAGTAATCTGGTCTAGTGGAAGGTGTCCCTGCCCATGGCAGAGGGGTAGACTAGATGGCCTTTAAGGTCCCTTCCAGCCCAAACCATTCTGTGATTTCTCTCTGTATGCCACAGAAGAGAAATCTAGCACATTTTTTGGTTGAATATGAAATGTCAGTTGTTTTTTTCCCTTGTGTCAATGTTTTAATGAAATTCTTCAGGTACTCTTCATTCAGTTGCTCTGAGAAAACATAATGAAAATCAGAAATCTTTCTCATAAGTAATGCACGTGTGGACTGCAGAAAAGCCTTCTTTCACAAGGCCAGTGTCTACTTCAGACAGTAGGTGTGGAAGAATCAAAAAGCCAGTGCAGTGAGGAAACTTCTGCAAAGGCTGAACAGAAGTCCAGCAATAAAACAGTGTTGCTGGCTGTTTGATTTCTGACTCGGATCTCAACTTCTTTACCTTCAGGGACCCTGAAGTTCCTCCATCTTGCAAAAAAGGGCAGAGAGACACTAAGGCTGTATGGAGTCACCATGTTATTAATTATCAGGTGTGGCTGTTCCTGTACTTGGATACAGTGTGGGAGGGTGAAATGAGTGGAGGTGTGAGGGCAGGGAAAGGGAGAGAGAAGAAAGAAATGAGAGGAAAGAGAAACAGAGGTGTGAGCGCCCATTGCTCTGCAGCATTACACAGGCTGCAGCCACAGTTGAATATTTCCGGGACTCATCAAGTCACGCAGATGTTCATCTGAAACACTGACGTATATCTGGGTGGGAACTATCAATTCGTATGTTACTTGTGCAATGTAAATGCAGCTCTGCTTGATTCTGTTGATCATGCAGAAGTTTTTTCTGTAAGACCATCCCTCGTTTCCTGAGAGAATCAATTGCAAATAATGTTGGTTAACCTTAAGATGTTGTATGTTCATTGCATGTGAATTTCTTAAAAAAGCTTAGTGCTTTGGGAAATCGGTGATGGTAGACTTAAAACTTCTGATCAAACAAACAAAAAAATCACTTGGCTTTTCTGTATATAGGTGAATGCTTATAGACATAAAAACTAGTTGAATGTGTAGCTGGATGACCTTTAGCATACACCATCAAACTCCAGTGCCTTGAGCTTGTGTATGGAAATCTGATGATAGCTGAATAAAAATAGCTGTATTTCAGTATGGATGAAACAAAGTCTTCCAGGGTGGGGAGAAAGGCAAAGAAGGTGAAGAGAAAAATATAATGTTTCTTGAAAATGACAGGCTGTTCTAGCAGGAACTTCCAGCTGAAATACTGGCCTGAGGCACTTGTCGAGCATGGACTATTACACTCCAACCAGTTTAGCTTTTGCAAAACTATCATCAACAGCAAGCACTGAGAAGTGTCAGTCAGTATTAGCCGCAGGGAGCAGTGAGTGCTCCAGCTGAAACCCTTGCACTCCCATCCTTGTGTACAGGGATGGTACACCAAACTTTCCCCCGAAACAACTCCTTCAGGCGCAGGGCAGAGGTGGACTTGAACAAATTGCTTGGCAGTCCTAAAGGCTGGGGTCATTAAATAAAAACTTTTTTTTGTTATTATTATTTTTTTATTGCCTATTTTGCTGTCTTTCCTGTGAGGTTTTTTCTGGTTTTCCTATTGATGTCCACAGTTACACATCAGCATAGTGTTTGGAATGAGATTAAATGAGGAACATAGGATTAACTTTATCCCTTGTGCATGGCTGAGAAGCTACTGTTGGTTCAGTGTACAGTGTCTGGTTGGTGACATGTATTCAAATTTGGGTGCATATCATGTTTTCCTGTGTCATTTTTAGGAGAACAGAAAAGCTGTGTTCTGTGTTTCTGCCATAGTCCTGCTTTTGAAGTAAGGTTAAAGGGATAGGAATCCTGTAGAGCTTTTTTCATGGTCAGGTTCTGAAAGGTGAGTCTTGCTTGTTGAAGACTATCAATTTTCTCAATAATCTGAAAAGCATTTCAATGTTTTTGTGCTTGGCTTAGCAGAAAAAAAAGTTGAACATCGCATCAGCTTTGAGCACATTCTAACCTTCAGAATTTTTAACAAAGTATTCTTCAGGGCAAACAAAATTCGCTACAGTTGTACAAAAGCTTCCACAGGAGTCGCCCATGATTTCAGGGCTTCTGTTGTGGCATTTGGAAAATATGAAGACAGTCTGGTTCCGTGGATAGAAAAAAAGGGGAAAATGTGAGAAAAGAGAAACTAGGTAATTTGGAATAAATAGTCCAAATATGGCATAGTAGAAGGAAAACCAAATAAACAAAGAAAAACACACCAAAAAAACCCCAAACCACTAAACAAATTTTCTAAAGAAATGCAGCAAACTGATCAAAGAAAGAAGCAAAGAAACCTCTAAACTTCCCCCAAATCAACTTGTTCAAATGCTTGAACAAGATTAGAGAGCAGCATAAAAGCAGGTAGTTTATAGAGACAGTATGTGAAAGAAAGAACAAGAATGAATAAGAAGATGCTTTAAGGAGAGACTTTTTTTCCAGAAGCCTGAGCATGTTTCTCCACCAGTGCAGAACTAGTGAGCACCTTCAGGCAGAAAACTTTGGGCAAATATGCATGCAGCATTCTTCAGTGTAGTGAAAATGGAGTATAGAGAGTATTAAAATGTTTAACACAATCATTTCCAGGGATTTGTATAGCATTTAGTCTTTTATGAAATGACATACTGATAACACTAATTCTAGCAAGAGTGCTTAATGTACATTGGTAACTCTTGGGGATTTGATTGCAAGGGTGCAATCCTGCTTACTCTTGGGAAAAAAATCTGTTTTACTTGGAGGGAATAGGATTACATTTCCACAGAGCAAGGAGTAGCTGGTATGTACTAAATGAATCTGCAGTACAGCGTAACTAGGCAAGAAAATAGTTGATAGAACATCATAGTTATTCTTTGAGTTCTTTTTGTTCCTACTTCATTTTTCAGTAGAAAAATTTTCACTTCTCTCTGCTCTGAATATACTGTTAACTTTCTGCAAGTCTTGTGAGTTATATAAAGCTTGTTTGCCTCGGAAGTTCTTAGCAAAGAAAATTTTCATCCTGGCTTAAGGCCTAATGTTATCAGGTGAGGAACAGCCTCCAATTTGTTAAAGGTAAGAGTGTGCCTACTCAGACATACAGAAGCCTTTAAGTTAAAACCCATAATGCTTGGTATCTCGCTGCTATTAATGCTGAAGAAAAACTGAAGGGACCTGTAAATATATTTGAAAGTATGGGACTGTTTTTATATACGTATATCAGTAAGGGGTTTTGACTGGAGGCTGCTTACAGCAGTACTTGGCTGCAGTAGAATTAAGAGCTTACCCAGGGATGAATGAGAAGGTCAGGGGGTTGTGTGGGTTGGGCTTTATTCTGTAGTAGTTTGAAAAAGCTCATTTTTTAGCTGGAGAGAAGCTTTGCTCATAGCAGAAATCAAAAGCAACAGGAAAGCTTTACCTGCAGTGCTGCTCAGCCACTTCCTTCCCCTCCCTCCGACACGCTTGCTCTCCTTTCCTCTCACCGCACTTAGTTCTTTCGAGCAGTTATTCTTCTGTTGTCCCCTTTGGCCTCTTACACACCTGTCCCTGTATTTTTATTATTTTTTTCCGTTTGTTTATTTGCCTCTGTCACTGAGATGATCAAAAGCAGAACAAGAGTTACTGCAACATTCAACTTCCCTAGAAAGTCAGCTGCAGGGGATGGAAAGGGGGTTAGGTGGTGTTCCAGCAGGAGCTCTGCTGTGGTACTCGTAGAAGAGGCAGAGCGTGAAGATTTATGGCGAGAGGGCTCAGGTGAAGAGAAAGGTCTTGTGTGCTGTAGGGGAGGATCATCCCTGAGTCACTGCTCAGTTTCCAGCTTTGATATTATAGAGACAAGCTTCTAGTTTTTACAGGCAAAGCATTGACAAACTCTTTTGGAGCCTGCCTGATGTTTCCCTGCCCAGCTCAGAAAATGGTTCAGCAGCCAGAATAGCGCTGGTGGTGATGTACAGTGTAATTGGGTTCCAGAGCGCTGGTAACCTTGGAGCTTTATGACAAAGCTGAAGGAGCTGCTGCAATAAAAGTGACATTCAAGGTCAATGTTTTTGCCTTTGTTTCATTTAAAAGAGAAAAGTGTGATCAATTCTTTCCCTCAAGTTATTCTAGTGGAAAAACCTTTCTGCTTTAAAGATAGAGTTCATCAGACTGGATATCCATGGATATTTTGCTACAGAATCATTTTCCTTTGTAATGAGAGAAAGTTATTTAGCCATTATCAGTAAACAGTGCATCTTAGAAAACTTGATGCTTTTCCTGACATTTTAATCTCTTTTTATATCCCAGAAAGCAAATAGCATCATGATTTTTCCCAAAGTATTAGTGAGATTTATTTTAAACCCACACAATCAAACCACGTAAACAGGTGCTAAGTCCTTCAGTGATGGCTCTAAAGTAATGTTAATTTTTTTTTCTGTCAGAGTGCTTTTCATCTTACTCTAGGATTATATGAGTTTGTATGCCTCATATAGGATTAAACTTTTAACTGTCAGAAAGTTTTTTGGAAATGATTTGTACTTTTTGTAGTCACAGTCCATATGCAACTTGTTCATTAGGTAAAGACCATCTCCCTAACAACTGGCTGGTGCAGGACACATCTTTAATTGTGGATTTTGAAGTGTGCTAATTGTAGTCGTGGACTGCTTGAGACAGTCTCTTAAAGCATGAAAATAATAGCATTGGACTGCTGTCTTCATTTCAGTGTCTGTTCTGTAAGATTGCTATGCATGACTTAAAATATTAAAGAAATAACAGGAAAATTAACAGTTCTAGGAGTTGGTCAAATGATAGAAAAATAGCAGTTCCAGTGAAAATGTTAAATATTTTTTGTGGTATCATAGCTTGGAAAGACTGGTGCCTTTTTGCTGCCCTGTGTAATAGCAAGAGGCATCTGCGTGCTGCTGCTGAGATTGAGACCCTCTGCAGTCTCTTTGCTGGCTGTATTTCATTAACTTTTATAAACCTCTCGCCTTCAATAACAGCAAATGAAACTCTGGCACAATGTCTCCCTCTAGGCCACAGACAACTCCAACTTCCAATAATTCAGCGCTGGAGTTGAATAAAAGACGAATTATTCTGTCATCTGTCAGTAGCTACCATACATCAAGCAGTAATGCAGGGTACTTACTGTGGGAGAAGCAGGGCTATTTTCAATTACTGCCAGCTCCTTAATTACCTGCGGCGCAGGGGCTCTGTGGAGCTGCGCGGCTCCGCCTGTGCTACAAGGCACTGCTTCCTGTTTGGCCCTGAGCCCTGGGCTTCCTGTGCTCGGGCACATGGCACCAGAAACAAAACTTGTGGTGTCAGTGGTTTTTCTGGGGTAGTTCAAGGAGGTACAACACGTGATAAACTCAGTTTTACCTTCTGCATAGCGTGTGTTTTTGTACGGCAGAACTGAATCTTAGCGGAGCACAGCAACCACAAGCATTCTCAGACTTTTACTTTCTCAGGAGCAGGCTTTATATGAACTTGCTCAAAGCAAAATAACACATGACCCTTCCAGGCAGCCTGACACAGGAGCTCTCTGATATTCTCCAGCATTTGTGTATGCTCCTCATAATGGTCTGTGCTGCACGTAGCACATTAGTACTGATTGAGAAGTGATTCTGGTGACAAGTCCTGATTAACCCTGCTCTGAGGAATGACAGAAACAGTGTTCTCATAGCGTCCACCCCAGAGAGATTTACCTTATTTTACCCTCTTGAAATGATACAGTTTGTTTTGTTTTCTGGCAAATGTTTTGGTTTATTTTGCTGGTTTTATTTTTTTAAAACTTAAGACTTCAGCACCTCACTACTTTTTCAGTCTGACAAAGAATTTGATGCTGAAAGGCAGCCTAATGAAAAGTCACGTGCAAATTCCAAAAAGAAAGCAATGTTTTCATGTATTTGTTTTCATGTTTTCTTTTTCAGACTGCAGAGCATTATTTCTCCCCCACAAAAAAATGAATCCCCCAAAATCTGTCATTTTAGGCAGGTGTGAGAGGATTAGTGTAGAAGAATTCAGCCAAAATTCTTGAGTAAGGAGGAGGTTGATTTTCTTTAAACTCTGTCTCTTGTTCTGGGAGGTCTTTGCTATCTATTCAGGTTTCAGAACTGAAACCACCTTGTTTGATAGGTGTTGCCATCACGTGTGTGTGGGGTTGTACTGGTTTGGGCTGGACAGAGGGAATTTTCTTTGTGGTAGCCTTTATGGTGCCATGTTTTGCTGTGTTTAGGTGTAGGTGCCTATCATGGTGAAATTCCAGTAGGGGTCATGGCCAGTTCAGAAAAATTGCATGGATCCTGGGAGCTAGAAGTTACCTGATTTAATGCTGGCAGTCCTTAAGTTCTAGTTTGTAGATTTATACAGAAATGCTTCTGTGATTTATTGCACAGCTGGTTATTGGGAAAGGACAAATATATTTCAGGCTTGCCAAGTAATGTATGCATACATGCATACAGCAAGCTGCTTTGTCAATGTCATGTTAATTATCTGATAATATTGGACTTAATTCTTGTTGTAAACTTAAAAATGCATTCCCTTGCATCATAATAAATTACGTTCTAAGCCATACCTGTAACTGCAAAAATGTTTCTAGTGAAGCTTATCCCCTCCAATTAGCTGAAGAATTAATAGGAAGAGATTTCCCCTGTCCTCTTTTTATTTCTTCAGGTATTAGAAATTTATTTCATTCAATTGGTGTGGACAGACTTCGCTGTTTAATAAGCACCAACATAGGATGGTTTTGTTGCAAAAATAGCAGTCTAATTAGAAGATTCCATTTTTCTCTTTCTGGCCTAGATTTCAGTAAAGAGATGAGCTATAATCATTGCATCCAGCTTTCCTGATCTTTATCAGGATTCTCTGCAGCTAACCTTTCAATAACTGTTTCTGTTTTGAAAACCTCTTTGTTCAAATGAATCCTTCAGGTTTTAATTTTTGTTTTAAAAAAACCCTAAACAACAACAACAAATCATAAAAAGAAAATCCTGTCTTCTAGGTATTTAGGAACTCAGAGAAAGCATCATGACTTGCTGTTGCTCTGCTGGAGCAAACTGTGAAAATTATCTTAATCTAGTTTTGGTCTTGGTTTTATGCTTGGTAAATAAAAGAAATAGAACAAAAAGAGACAAGTTATAAGAAATGCTGGCTGTTCTGGGATTTATTTTCTTTTGCAATTGAAAACTAGTAAACCTAGTTACCATCTGAGTATCAAAAACCTTTAGTCTGTCAAAATACTGTAGTACAAAATAAGATGGACAAGCCATTGCATCTGATGAATAGGAACAGAGAAAGGAAAATCAGGTTAGAGAAACATAAGAGAAAAAAGGAGGAATACTTTGTTTCCTGGCAACTTTCTCTCAATACTCTGCAGTCCAGAGATGCTTCTCTCTAAATGCATTCGATATGACAGTGAAGTGAAATTTTACAGCTTGTATTGCAAGCTATCCTTTTTGTTCAGACAGTCTAGAGCTCTGCTCATGGCAGCACGGAAAAGAAACCCAGGAGGTGATAGGGCTTCACTTGTAATTGGTAATTTTGCATTTGTTGCTGGTGTTAGTGATGAATAACCCAGAGCCATTATTATAGATGCTGGGATGGCTTCTCTGCTGCACTGTTTCTACTTCGGTCAGTGCATACGGAGGGACCATCAGGATACAATTTTTAGCTCTCAGTGTGTCTAGCTCCACACTTGTTTAAAGTCACCCAAATAATTTCCTAATATCAGCAGGTGCATTTCAGGAAAACTTTAGATAGGAAGGACTAGTGGGCAGCGCCTTCTGTCCCTGTGGCTTGAGATGCAATATCTCAGAGTCAGGCAAGTCATAGTTCAGATTATTTTTTTGAGGAAAGACAAACAGAAAAAACCATCCAAAACACTACACCACCACCCACAAATTAGGCAAAGAGGCTTTAAAAGTACACTGTGTTCACTGTAAAATACCTCTCTTTTCAAAATACTTTCTCACGACCTCTTGCCTTTTTCTGTCTCTACAGAAAAACGGGCCAAGAGCAACCAGCTGACCGACCACCTGATCCTGCTTTACAGAGGAAAACTTACTCCTCAGAACAATCCCTTTTCCAGGAAGTCCTTGAGCAGTGATCACACAACGTCCTCTCTGCAACTACTCTTTCTGAGGTAAGCCCACATGAAAGGACAAGGATTGGAGGGCTATGTTGTGTCCTGACAGAAGTCCTGCTCCCAAAGATCCTGGAAAATGGTTCGTCAGGATTAAGGCAAGTTTTGTTTGCTTTCTCTGAGTTTATCTGGGGTGTGATGGTCATTGCACACTGTGCCCTGTGGACCAGTTCTCTCAGGGCTGACAGCATCTTGTGTACATCTTTCCTTCTCCTGGGGAAGCCCACACAACTGAAGAATCCAGCTTGTTTGACCCTGTGTGTGCATTATTGTCATGTGCTTCTCTTCTTTGTCGTGGCACTCACACAGTGTGAGACAGGATTTGATTAATGAGCAGACAGATTATTTTTTAGGAATAGCTGAGATACTTCATGTCCCCCGGTTATCGTACAAGGAAATCATCTCAGCAGATCTGGCAGGACATGCTTCATTCATCTCTTAAGGCTTATTATCTGAACAAGCTTACAGAAACATGCCAGGGAATGCCGTAAGACTATGACAGCTCATTAATCATATAGTCCTACAATAAAAATAGACATCAAGTGCATTAATTACTCCTCAAACAGTTACATTTGTTGGGACTTTCTCTTAGCTAGTGTTGAAAGATGGCTAATTTTCCAGAAATAACACTCATTTTGCTTCATTATTTCTAAATAATCAGTAAAGTTTTAACAGAAAAATATCTTGAAAAACAGCATGTGTAAATATAGATTCATGTGCTTGAAATTATAAGTCAAATTCTGTGCTAAACTAATTATTCCTTTAAAACTGAGCTAGTTAAAGGTTGTTTGCCTCCGATTTTATTACATAATACCGCTCTTAGAACTAAAGAAAAGTCAGAGGGAATAAAAGATACATAATTCAGATCATGAGGTGGAAAATGAGGAATACGTGCTGGGCCACTGGCTCTTCTTTTGAGGTACCTTTATTAAAAAAAAAAAGTCTTTTAATCTTTTCCTTGGATGCTAATTTACTTCTAATTACTCACACAGGAGGAGTAAACAAGGTTTGGGAAAGGTAGTGATGGGGGCTTGTGCCCTTAAAGCCTTGTGTGGTTTTTTTTCCCCTTGTCAATCTACAAGCCTTATGGCCAAGCAAAAGTTAGTCTCCTTTGAAAATGCAGCCTGTAAGGTAATAACTCAGTAGACCACACTGGTGTGCACCAGAGAAAGTTTAAAAGCCCATATGTCAAGGAAAGAACATGCTGCAGACTGATAAGCTTTTGAGCAGGTTTTCTTAAATGGTTGAGGGATTTTGGTGAGTCCCTGGGAGCAAAGCTTGGTGTAATTTCTTCATAGGTTTTATTTTTTAGCTAGACTTTAAAAAACTGAAGAAAAATAAAACCAAATGTATATAGATAAATTATGGAATCAATATAGAGAAAAGTAAAATTAATATTAAATGCAGAAGCGTATTAAGAATGTAGGCTTGAAGACATTAGAGAGTCATCACTGTGCCTGTTGGATATAAATCCCTTGCCCAGGTCTTAATTGTCATTCCTACTCTGTGCAGACATCATTTCACATCGTGAAGTTTGTAATCCTTTTGCCTGTGGCTTGAATAAAATGCAGGATTCATTCTTTTGGCTCTTACTGTCTTTATGGGGTTTCTTTCAGTAGCATATTCTATATTTAATGAGGCTCTGAGGTGCAAAATTTAAAGTGACATCCTGTTTTCATGCAAATTACTAGCAAATGGCCAAAAGTACCAGGAATTTACCTAAACTTCTGAGAACCAGCCTGGAACCAGAGAATAGGAGAGTGATTTAGGCACAGGTTTGGTTTCCTGGAACTTGTAGATGATGCTGTTGGCACTTCACCCTGAAAATCCTGGAGTCATCAGTGCCATTGGAGATGAAAGTCTGGCTTGGCAGTCAAGTTGGCATTGCTTGCAAAGGAAGATATCATTCAGTGTGAAGAAGCAAACTGTATAATAGCACTAAAATGAGCAGGAGTAGATGCACTGTCATCATCGTGAAATCAGGACTAATAATAAATTATTGGCAAAATGCTGCAGCTCATTTATAATGGATTTGATACAAACTTTCCCATTTACAGTTTTTCATATGAACCTAGAGAAACATTTCCTTTCATTTGCTGCTTTTGATGATTTATCACTTCCGTTTTTGCATCCAGGTGTTTTGATAGTACTGGAAAACTCTGAAGTAGGTGATCCTGGCTCCTGCCTGATAAGCTATTTGTTGGACTGCAGTACAAATATGTATGAGTTTAGGGAAGAAAAACAAAGGGAAATGTGGGTGCATTGATGTTTCCCTCTGGCTTTTTCTCCCATATTCTTTGAAAAGAATATCTTTCAGTGCCAGAACTGTGGAGGGGTCAAAAGGACCAGGGCAGTATCAACTACGAGAGCAAAGGATAGAGAAATAAAAATGAACTGAAGTGATTGAAAGATTAATTGGATTTATTTTATTTTAAATCACTCAGCCTTGATGCTGTAACATGAAAGGCCCAGCAGAAAAACAGGAGCAAGAGCAATGGGCAGAGCATAGCACCAGGAACTAGCCGGCATTATGCCCCGTTAGTGGGGGTGCGTGTAAATCTAGATCTGGTGTTCCTGCCTAGGTAGTAGTCCCTTGTATTCACCACTGGCTCCTGCTGGGAAGGAAGGAGACTTGTGCTCTATCCCTCTGGATACCTGTCATGAGCCATTTGGATATCTCATAGTTACAGGACAATGTACTATGGGCATTAAAGTTTATTTTATGAACTCATTAAGAAATCTAACAAGACAAGGGTTCAGAATGCAAATCTTGCATAAATGTGTCTAGCAATGACTCCACGCAGAAGTGTTGCTGTGATGGTCCCTGTTTCCTTTAAGTAGCAGGACATAATGAATTCAGACATAGAAAAATGACTGTATTAATCCACTAGAAACAAATTTAGATACTTCATGGAACTTCAGGGAAATCAGTGGAAGCCGGAGATGTATTCCCATCATACTGCCTTTATCAAATTCCTGTGTAAATAACCTGTATTTTTTTTTAGATTTAGATGGTGTTGAACATGACCCAGTTTTGCTACATAATTTTTACTGTTTCACAAGAGAAGCCTGGAGATTCGATGGTATTTTCCTCTACACTCTGAAATAGTATCCTAATTTTTTATGATTGTATACTGTAAATTGGTGTATATTCCTCAGACAGAAATGGCTGCAGATACTCAGCACTTGGTAAGTCTTATCAATACGATATGAAAGCACTGTATGATTGCTAGGGGTAAGGAATGTGTTTGTCTTACGAGACAGTAATGCCTGTCAGCTCCAGCCTATTGAAAGACTAACTCTGTGCTGCTACTTTCAAGCTTAGGTGAAAGTTTTCTGTACTTTGAAGTTGATTAATACCTAACTTTCATAGACTCTGAATTCATAGTAATTTCATTTTGTAATAGGCATCATGCAAGTTGAAGGAGACTGATTTATTTCTTTTATTATTTGTTTTCCTTGTGCAAAATGCAAAGAATTCTGAAAAGCAGAGATAATCACTGTACATTTGTATGTTAATGTTACCAGGTAATCATCTTGAAAGGCTGAATATGATTAACACCTTGAATCATAAACTAGGGAAAATGTACAACACTTGACAGGGAGTGAAACATCTAATACAATGTGAAAACATCTGGCCGGGAAATTGTTTTCCAAACACTGAAAATTATAAGCAATTATCAAGTATTTTACCTGACTATACTCACAACTCTGTTTTAGTGACACTTTAACTGATATTGTGCTTCATTTCTCAGCAGTCTGATTTTTGGATAATCACCCTAGATCTGTGTTTTGCACTCTTCCATCTTCCTGCTTGATGTGCATAGCAAGTACTTCCCTGGTGTACTTTAAGGGGGCAATCAAGGCTGCAGATGAAATAAGGCACTCGTGACAATTGAAGGGAAGAGCTTAATTTGGCAATTCTCATCAGCGAGGGATCTGACAGGATATCCAGGTGGCCCTAAATCAGCTTGAGCTAAACTCCTAGAGAAGTGAGACTGCATATGCCAATTTTCTTAGCATAAGCTGGGTGTTTCTGTCAAGAACTTTGCTTGGGGTGAATGGATGGACTTTGGGGTGTGAGAAATTGCCAGATTATGGTGACAGTTGTACTGGCTAATAATAATTAAAGACGACACTTTTCTATGATGTAGATACCCATCTGCAAACCCTACACAAAAAGGAAGGGCAACTCCAGCCTTTCCATACCCATTTATGCATTTTATTTCTATTACGTATTTTCCCAGAAGAAAAGGTGGAGTGATAGGGACAGAGTCAAAGGGTGCTAGGTTTCCTTTGACTCCAAGAACATTTACAGCTCATAAATCTGGATGCTGTTTCTGACTTTGGAATATGGTTGTGAACCATTCATGATTTTTATTGTGCTAATAACCCTTTTCCTGTAGCTGGCCTCGACACTCAGTAGAAAACTGCCTTTTCATCTCAGAAAAAGAGCTTCCTGTCTCAAATCATTCCAGGACATGCCATAAAACTGACATCCCTAGTGGTTGTTTTCTCATCTCAGAGATGAAAGTTGCAGTAAGAAAAAATGGCACTCTGTCCCTCCGCGAGCAGGTTCAGAGTAGGTCAGGTCTTGCTGTTCTTACACAGCTCCAGGAAAAAAAAAGGATGTAGATCAGGTTGGTTTGGTAAGGAAATGAGGCTGACCTTCACCTCAGGTGGTGACAGTGCTTCATGGCATCTGCCCTTAAGCTATGTGAGGTCAAATCCTACAGTAGAGCTCCTCACAGTATTTTATCCAGCAGTGTTTTTTGGGTGAACCTCCTAACCTGACGCAACATGAGGGGCCATTAGATATTGAAGATCACACATGAACACAAAATGTAATTGGCTTCTGTTTTAACTTCATGACCTCATGGGAGGGCTATACCTTCCTAATCTGGTGTTTCATCATGCTAGAAGACCATGTAGGTTTTATTTTGAAATGGTTTGTTTCTACATTGTTTCTTTGATTTTTTTGCAGGTTGAGCGAATATCCTTGCTTTTTCCCCAGTGATAATTTTCTTATTTCATGGGCTGGAAAAATAACAGGGAAATTTTCAAGCAATTTAGTGTTTTCAGTCTGAAGCATAGTGAAAAATCAAAGTCTCAAAATATTTCAAGGAAAGGCTCAAATAATCAAATGAACTTTGGAAAACATTATTTTTCACTGCAATTGAATAATTCATATCAATGCATACAAGAGGATTAAAGATAAATGGAACAAGGGAATTTGAAATGAGAAAAAGGAAAGCTTAAAATGAGATAGTAAGAACAGTCTGAGTTCTGCATTTTGAATTTTCCTTTTTGTAAAAAAAGAATTAGTTTCAGTCAGCACATTCTGGTATTCTGGTACTAACATAACAACATTTTCTGCGGATGACCTGCTGGAATTTTTTTTTTTTTATTTGCAACTTTATGAAATACTTGAAATACACAAATTTCTGCTGGAATTCTGTCATATTTTTGGACAGCTGATTTCAGACCTTATTTTCCTTAGATGATCCATATTTGCCCTGGGGCTTGCTTCTTTTAAACTGTCTTAGGAGTTCAAAGATCTCCAAGCCATAGTTAAATGTGTTTTAGACCCCCTTGTGTCACTTCAGCTGACAATTTGGGGAGAGAAAGTATAAAGTGATAGTCATGATGGAAATGGACTTGATGAGTAGTGGAATCTTAAAGATCATCCAGTTCCAGCCAACCTGATGTAGTTGTTAAATTTATAGAGGAAGCTGTAACCAGGCTAATTCATTAAGAGTTCTGTGTCCGAAGGAAAAAAAAGTGCCAATCTAATTAAAAATTTGCAAATGAGAAGGCTGGTTTTAAATTCAAGCAGTGAATGAAAACGGAATGCTCTGAGGACCTGGCCTGGTTATGCTTTAAGTGACATTTCCAGTCAGATTTGAGAGGGTCAAGGTAAGTGCAGGGAACTGGAAAGGTGGTGTGCTTCTGAATATTCAAAACAAGCAAAAACCACGAGGAATAGAGAGTGTTGCTTTAAATGAAATCAAATGTTTTCAAGATATGTTTAAGAGTATGCATCATTGTGCATTGTTCAATTACGAACTTAATTTCTTCAGCTAAGTCTGTGCCTAACTGTGAGCACAAAAATTCACCTGCCATTTTTCCATCTCTAAGAGTTTAAAATCACTGCTTCATATTCTGTGTTCAAACTGTTTTAGGTATTCCATTTAATTCACATGCTCCATTTAATCTGAAAGTTACATGAGTCAAAGCTGACTCCTTTAATCTCTCTGAAGCCACAGACGTACCTGAGGTACATGTGGTGTATGAAAAAGGTTGCAAGTAGAGCAGTCCATGGGACCTCTGGAGACCTGATTTTGTTCTTGTCTGTCACTGTCTGGGTGGATCTGGAGAAGCCACATTGCTCTGCTACAGCCTTGGTTTATCGCTCAGGAGGGAAAAGATAATATTGCTGACCTTAGAAAGCACTTGAGATCTAATTATTTATAGATTAGGGAGCATTACAGGATAGGTTTGCATTTTTTCGGTGTAAAAACTTGCTTATTTTTTGACTGGGAGCAGAGCTTTTTTTCCTCTCAATTATTTATAGATTAAATCACAACTTAATGGTCAGTCCAAAGCAAGTGGTGTTTTGAAGAGGAGGTTGAAGGCAAAAGATGACTCAGGCCACTGGAAAAGTACATTTCATTTACGATAGGGTTAAACAGCATTACATTTATTAAATGTAATGATCTAGTAATCATGGAAAGATAAAAATCTCTATTAGCTTTTCATTGAATGACATTGTAAAAACTAGTTCCAAAGGCTCTTCATAGTAATTTGATCCAAGTGAATGTCTTCTACTCACATTCTACCTTCTCAAATACTTTAATATGGAGATTTCAGGGGTTTTGACATATTTATAGTACTGAGCACTCTGAAGAGATTAGTAGGTTATGCAATTTCTCTTTTTTAGTAAGTCACAGTAAGCAGCATCTGTATTTTTGTACAGTACAGCCCTATTGCTCTTTTAAACAATGTGCTGACAGAACAATTTCACTATAATTGAAACAGCTCACTGCCACTCCTGTAGAGAAAATAAAACTGAATTTGATGCCCTGGTTGTTACTGACAAGACATTTAATCATGAATACAGTTAAAGTTCCATTTAAATCATTAGACTAGGTTATAAACAGCAGAGTATCTAATATCTGAGTTTTCTTAGTTGTTCTTAGTGTGGACTTTGTGTTGCACAGTGAATATTGATGCAAACAACAGAAATCTGCAGAACTCTGAAGCATTGGCTTTATTGATAATCTTTGACTGTAACATTTGTACTAATTGAGCCTTTCTAGTCAGCTGCCTGCTATGTTGGTTGTAAACTGGAAAACATTGCTGCGTAAAACCAGAAACACAAATGTTTGGGTATATCCAGCCAAGCAAGGTATTTCTCTAGGTTAGCAATCTAGCTGGTTCAACAACGGAAATTATGAAAAGCAAATATGCAGCAAAATAGAGTAATTCTGGGTATTATCTTGTCCTCTTGAAGGTTCCACCTTCAGTCATTCAGTGTGGATAAAGCCTGGCAAAGAAACCGACTTGGTCTGTGTGGGCTTCCTTATGTTGAATATTTGCACAGGAAACACACTTAGGAAATCTCGTCTGTGTGTTCAGCTAAAGCATTTACCTTGCTGAAACCTGCATTTAAGTGCTTGCTTACCTAACTAAATAACTTTTGAAAAATTCAAACGAACTCACTGAAATTTCCTAAAAATCACTACCTCAAACATGTGAATGTGAAGAACTGGATTTTTAAAAAAGGCAAAAATGAAGCAATTAAAAAAACCCACACCAAAACCCAGCAACACCCAAAGGAAAAAAACCAGCCATCAACCCAACCCCAAGCACTGTAAGAATTATGTTTCACCTGTACACTTTGAGTACTTGTCTGCCTGATACTTTAGCAGAGATTAGAGCCTTCTGTAATCCTGTTGTCATCCAGTGATAAAGCTGTTGGAAAATAAAAAGGGAAAGGGATGCTTCCAGCTGAGATGGGAACAAAATCTGGTGAGAAAGAATTTATGGGTGTTCTTAGGGACAAACAGGCTGCATACTGTGATTTGTTTGTGTTTTTTTAAGCTTTGACACTGGGAAATACTAGAAGGGAATATTATTCTTGTGACTTAGGGTAGTTTCTGCATGCGTGGTGTCGTGCCTTCGTACAAGGAGAGCGTGTGGTTTTCTGGTGCTTCTGTAGAGCAATGATACAAATGTTATATATTTGGAAATAGGCTTGAGGAGAACATTGTGTTGGCTGCAGGCTTTGCCTAAAATCATCACAGATCTTCAAGGTTAAAACCCAAACAAGTTCAGATGTACAGGCGAGGTTTGTGCAATGGTTTCAGAGTACAGGAAATTAAACAAGAAAACAGATCACCATAATCAACACTGTGGTTATCAGGATGGTTTGAGTTTTTGACAATACATCCTTGAGAATCTTGAACTTGCTGAGTGAAGGGTATTTGTGCTGGTTTGACATCCATGTGAAAACACAGCTTCTGAGGTCAATAGAAAGCTTTCAAAACTCGTGCAAAATGTTGTATTTTAGGTGAAACTACCACAGTCTGCAGAGTGTGTTTGGTGTTTACCAAATCTGAACAAGAAAAACGACCTGGTGCCATTGTGAGCTGTAGCTCTGGGGAGTGTATTTTATGCAGAGGCCCTAGAAATTAGATGTCCATGTCCTTCCTTCCTTGGTGCAGTCATAGCCAGAGATGTATATGAGGTGTTTGAGCCATCTGAAAAGGAAATGCAGAGCTCAGAGAATTTCAGTCTCTCAAAATGTGATGTTTTGTAAGCAGGTGTTGCTGCCTGTGAACGGAGTTGGAATCATAGCTCTGGGAAAACCTTAAAGAATTGCTGGGAACATGTGGACATAATTTCCTTCATGTGAACAACCCTTGGATACAGCTCTCTTTCAGAATTGTTTCTTCTCTGATCTGAGATCTCAATCTGTCCACCCCACTGACCATCCCTTTGCCTTTAGATCCAGCTCAGAATGACTAGGACAGGTTACTGTGTCTCTGCCCTTTTCTCTGAGGGACACTGTCACTGCCTTCCTTCTCTCATGCTCTGTGTTTCCATTATCAGGTTTTCTTGAGTTGCTTTGACTTAGTCTTTTCAGGTGCCTCTAACCATTACAGATTCTTTCTCTAAAGCATCTTTAAGATGTTGCTCTGCTCTGTTGCTCCCTGAACAGACTTTCAAAGCTTAATGTCCCAATTTTTGTAACAAATTCGTGTATGATTTGAGAATGCTGCCAAAAGATTGTGTACTGCTGGCGGTTCTGATAATTTTTAACTTTGCTTTTTATTCCTCTGCAGGCTTGCAATTTTCTTTCATATCTAACATTTTGACTTGACCTTCAGAGGATCTTGCTTCCCTTTCTACTTTTCACATTGCCATTTACCCAGAGCTTGGATTCTGCCTAGGTCCATTTTCCTTAAATACACTTCTGTGTACTTTTTCACCATCTTGACCCCACATTATATGTGTCAAAAATTTCTAGAAACATGTGTACTTCGTCCTTTCAAACACCTTTTTTAAGCTGTACTAATGCTGGCAGTGACTCTCCTGTGTATGTGTCAGCTGTCCATCACGATGATCAGTGTCCCTCTTTATTTTCCAGTGCTGCTCCAGTTTGTCCCTATTAATCAGCCCTGTCTGGGTCTGCCTTTCACTTATGGCTGTTCTGCAGTGAGCCTGTAACCTGGGCTTTGCTGCCGGAGGGCTGCTGCTGCTGCGAGGTTCTGAACAATGCTGTTTGCTGTGTGGAAAGGGGTTTGACAGGAGGGGGTTTCTTCTGTTCCTGTTGGTAGACCTTCGCTTTAAAGGCCGACTGCTCAAAGTGAGAAATCTATTCTCTGCCTTTGTCCAAGGCAACACAGGGGCAATTCACAAAAAATTCCCTGTCCAGAAAGTGATTGAGCTAACAGTTCCTGATGGTTCATTCTCCATTAGCAGTTGTTCAGAATTATTTGGTACTTTGAGAACAGAATTTCACCCATGTAGTTGAACTTGGCTGAGGTTTCAATATTTATGATTTGTGTTGAATTTTTTTGTACTTCACTCTCATTTTACACCATAAAAACTTAGACAAGGATATGATGTTTCCTTGACACTTCTAGCACTGATATTAAAAAAAAAATTGTTAACATGGCATTAGACAAATTGATCACACCCTGCACTTTCTGAGGGGTCAAACTATTGTATCAAATAGATGTTTTTCAGTTTTGGCTGAACAGAGATGGAAAAAGAATTTCCTGGAAATTTAAATGTTAAAAAATGCATTTTTGCTCTGCTCTGTTTACGTGCATTGTTAGCAAAATGTCTCACTGGATTGCCAAAAATTAAACGTAATCCACAGAAGTTGTTAAGCACTGATTCACTTCCAATGCTTTGAGGCTGAAGTCCAGAGTATATTGCTTCAGTTTCATATCTAATTTTTAGTGTTTATTTTCCTGTTTGTTTTTTTTAAAGTGCTCTTCCATAGTTAGTTTTTGTGTCATTTAACAAATGTTGTAGACTCTAAACAATGACAATGTTCTCTCAAATTTTTATCCCTATTCTTCAATTCTAGCCCTAATTAATTTGGCTGCTGTATTTCAGTGGATTAAGTGATTCTTATGCATGAAGTCAGACAAACGTTTTAAGCTCTTTTGGGATAAAAATTGCAGGTGATGTATATAGCAGTTGGACTAGATGATTCTTATGGTTCTCTTCCAGCTGAAATATTTTGTTCTCTGAAATATTCTGTGTTGTTGCCAAGTCTTGTGGAAAAGTTCTACCTGTCTTGACATGCTTCAGATTATCAAACAGTTTACGTTTGGTCAGTGCCATTAATATCTTTTTTATGAATTTATGAACCTTTCTGGATGCATATGTTACTTTCCTTGCAGCATAACCTGATCAAATTTTTTTTTTTTTTCAAATCCGTGTTTAACACTGTCTTAAATTTCTTCTGATATTCTATGGTAGAAGGATAAATTTAACTGTTCCTGATAACCTGAGAAAAGACAAGCTGGAAAAGAGTTAACATAATGTATCAAGAATGTTAATTCAAATAAGTAACTTATTTTTCTACCACAGAGAAGTTGAAGGCAAACTAAAACTAGAGCTTTCCAAAATGTTTTAATGACACTGATAGTATGCTGGTGGGGTATAAGAAATGCTGCTTTTTAATTTAAAATAAATCCAACTTCTGCCTAATGTGTGCGGTGGGCAATTTGCAATTATGATCTTCATGATGAGATTCCTCCATGAAATGAGAGGTGTATTATAATTTAAATAGAGTTGTAGATCTGGTTGATTTTAATTTGTGACCCAGGGGTCAGTAGTTACTGGGTGTAATAACCCTGCGGTAATATGACTCTTCAAGGCACATTTGTATAATGAGAAATCATAACTAGTTATAGGAGGCATGATGATTTTTTTGCCTTTTTAATTCAAGTATGTTGCTATCTCAGTCTCCATTTTATATGCTTAAAACTCCTGTTAGCATGGTTTTTTTGCTATAAAAACCTCTGAAGCTGTTGGCAGCATCTGATTTACTACAGTGGTTTACACATTTCTATTGTTTCAGCATGCAGCCGTAGCCCATTGTTTGCTCCTTCCTGGAAATTCAGCCTCTCTTGTTAGTGGTGTTGCCAGTAGTTGGGATTTTGGTGCACTTCAGCTTCTTGCCACTGTTCCACATTCCTGTGATTTGGCTGACTAGTTGATGGCAGTTTTATTACCTGAAATGAAATGACAGAATCTATGTATGTGTTTTTAACTACCAGGAGACAGTTCGGACATGTAAGAGATAAAGAGCTATTTGGTGTCTTCTCCTAAGCATTTAATTATGTCTTGTGCTAAGACATCAGAAGTTACTTAATGCTTTTTGTTGAGTACTCATGCATCTGTCAGGGGTAAGAGGAATAACAGCACTACCTTCATGTCCTTGCATGTGTCAGAGGAGTGCAGTTGTCTTCAGTTCCAGCAGTAATAACTCTGCAAGACTTTACAAAGTCTGACAGTGTTCTCGGACTCTGGACTGAATCCAGTGTGTGCACATTGCCTTTCAGAGCAAATTTCTTCAGACCTGGGGAAGGAGGGAAGGCCCTCCTCACATTGCTATGCTTTGACATATCAGCTTGATAAAATAAGCTGTACCTGTTGGAAAATTAATGAGCCTGCTTCATTAGAGTTAATAGAGGAGACAGAAATGATTGTCAAATTAAATTTTAGAATTACAAGATGCTTCATAGATGACATGCAGCTGGTGTCTTGAGAATGCTAAGTTCTAAGTAGGCAAAGGATGCATTTAGGCAGGCTTTCTGCAATATGTCTTTATGAAGAAATATTCATTCAATCAGTGGTGTTGGTTCTCAATTTTACCTCAATTAGACACTTCACTCAGGCACACCAGGAATTTGTCTGTGCCTCCTTCTCACTGAGCATCCTGCCTTCTCATTTGGGTAGTCTTGAGTGCTTTACTCTGACCTGACAGTCAATATTGAACTGGTTCCAGTTTAAAAAGGGTAGCCCGAGTGCAGAAGCAAGCCCAACCTCCCTTTCATGCTGTGTCTGCAGAGAGTGAGCAGGGAACTGAAATTCCCTCAAGGAGGAACAATACAAATACACTTTGATATGATGGATGGTTTTGCCCGTGTGCTGTTGGACTGGGTGCAGAGAGGAATGGGGGATGGTGGCAGAGGAAAAAGAAAACCTCCTTCACTTTTGATTTATAATGGCTTAACACATAGTGTCTGGAGGCCATGGACAGGCAGAGAGGGACTATGAAAGGAAAATAATCCTGGATTTAGAGCATGACTGCAGGTATCAGAGAGGTCTCAGTAAACCTTGGGAGTGTACTGAAAAACCCTTATGTGCTGAAGAACTTTGAGAAAGTGGCTGGGGAGAGACAAGCTTTGAAGGTCTAATTTTTGAACTTGGGCACCTATGGGAAGAGCTAAATGGCAGTAAAATAGTTCTGCTTGTACCTCTTTTCTCTCATTCTAAATCTGGAGAGTTCTCTGCACTGAGACCAAGAGCCTTTGTATTCTTAGAAATGGAATATAGTGTTGCAAGTGTCCATTCCAGGATGTGCAGACCAGAAATGTTACGTCTGAGCTCATGAGGCCAGGGTTTTTATCTGGCTTCTTTGTCTGCATTTCCCTTTCAATAACAGGCACCTTGTTTTCCAGTTTAAGAGGACTTTTAAAGGAGTTCTTGAGTCGTCCTTAAGTAAAAAGCAACAGTACAAGCAGTGTGCATTTCCTGGGATTACTATGTTTGTATTAGAAAGGTATATAAATAGTCATTTATATTTGAAAAAGTGTTGCCAACCTGCTCTGTGGTAATACTTAAAACCTTTTTCTTAACCATTCTTCAGAAATTTGTCTAGGTAATGCAATAAAAACCACAATTTTTATATATGGGAAAGTCTTCACAGTGAAGTTTCTGGATTAATTTACTTCTTACTGTGTTAGAAGTTATTTATATGCATTTCCTGTATTTCAAGTTGTGAGCTAAATCTCTTGATTTAATATAGATAGCACTGAGGTGGAGCTTTTTCAGACCCAAGGCAGTGGTGGAAGGGGCTTGGGAATTGCTCAGGAGAATGATTGATAATGCAGACTCATCACCTCAGAGCAGCAAAGGGAGTCATTTGAAGGGGCTACTTTAAATAATATATATTTGAAATGTGTATTGCATTGCATACCTGTAAAAGGCATATGGTTGAAGAGTCTTTAGGAATCACTCTGGGACCAGGTACTTGATCTGCTTCATTCAGTGTTTGTTCCAGGTGTCTCTGGATCGTATAACGTTAGTCTCAAATGCACAGTTTTCCAGTCAAACTTTGCCATGATAACAGTGGCTAAATGACATTATGGAACCCCATTTAGAATATTTATGACCACTGCCTGAGCTCAGTGACTGCTTTCAGTCCCCGAAACAGCTCAGCCTCCCTCTCCTTAGCAGCGGTTCCTTGGAGGAACTGCTTGTCTCTCTGCTCAGAGGGGTTGCTCTGGGATTCCTGTTTTATCCAGCTGTGGCTGTGCAGTGCTTGTCTGAGAGCCCTCCTTAGCACATCCTCGAGCCTCCCACCTGGAAACAGCAGCAGCTCTTTCCTGCTCCTCCTCATGCGTCCAGTTCACTGAGTGTGATCTATCCCCTGCTGGGCACCACAGGGTTTGTAACGAGGGACTCACACGGGAGAACCACGTTGTATTGTCACTGAGGAATGGACAGCGTCCTAAAACACCTTGGGTTTGTCTTAGCCTTAATAAAGTTCATACCTTCACTTCTGTGAGCAGGTTTGCTCTGATTTTTCTGGTAAATGCAGAATCAGCAGCTTGAAAAAGCTGTTCTTTTCTAATGCTGCTCACAGATTTCAGTGCTAAATGCAAATCCTATTATGCCATTATTTGTTTAGCATTTTGAAACCTCATTTCCAACCATTTAGTCTGTTTGGTTACTCTCTCTGTTAATACAAGCATCTTTTCAGTTAAATGTAGCAAAGGTCACTATTTCTTTCTTCACGACTCATTTCTTTTAAAAGTCCTACTCCTACAATAACCTGAAAGGTTTTTCTATGTTGCTCGTGACAAACTTCTCCAGCACTCAACAGCAAATATATATTTCTTGTCCTTGAAAATGTGAGCTCTGAATTATATTGTAGTAGCTGTATTTTTCTGGGATGCATTCAGTATCCTGATGCATTTTGGGGCTGAGAGTTCTCCTTTGCATTGATTCAGGATTGAAATGCTACAAAATTTGTTCACCTTAGGCTTCCTTGAGGAAGAAAAAAACCACATGCTTCCTTGAACAAGAAAAACAGTGAAATGATCCAAACTGATTTCCCCCCACAATTTATTTAATTGTAAGCATGCAAACTCTGCATTCTGCAGTCCCTCAAGAGCCCTTCTGCAGGAACAAGGCTCCAGATACAGACACGTTCCTGCAGCTGAGCTGGTCAGGAGAGTCTCCTTTACCAAGTACGCATCGGAATGTGTCCCGAGATAAATGGACCTTTTGCTTCCATGGCATTAAAGCTGAGGAAGTTACTTAAAACTTTCTTAAAACGCAATGATGGGGAAATTATGCCTCTAAAAAAAGTACTTTTTAAAAAATGATGTATTATTCCTTGATTAAGAGAAGAAAGCCGGAGCAAAGAATCTTAAATTAGGTATCTGTTATGCTCCAGGCAAGCAGACTTTCTAAGCAGAAGGAAGTATTGATCCCATGTCTGGCTTTATAGCACACGAGTAAGGAGTGCAATCCATTATCAAGTGAAAGCAAAGCCATTAGCCTCCTCGAGCATTCAATTAGACTATTACTTTATCTGCCTTAATTGATGCTGGTAATAGTATCATATTTAATTGTTTCATAGAGGTGGAAAACAGGCTTGTTGGCGAGTCTCGGCTCATTCACACAGCGACATTTAAGTAATAGCAGCAGAGCTGGGGTGGGTTCCTGATCAGCTGTGACCTCTCTCCTTAGACTTTCCCTGGGATGGTCTGAACTGGTTTGTGTTTCACTTCAGGTGAATTTAGTGCAGGGCAATCAGCTTGCTTTCGAAGAGACGGTGCTTTATTGAAGAATGTCCCTTGAATTGTGGGAATTATTCAGGAAGTGGCTGCTAATGCTGTTTTCTCATGTCCCACTCTCTCAACTCTTTTGATAATAATTTATTTTAGCTATTGATCCAGTGAAATTTTTCTGCTTAGATCTTCATGATAAAGATACATGTGTGTATGTGTAACAATATATTGAAAATATATATTTTTATGTGTATATGCAAATATATATATGTGTTTGTGCATATGTAATATACATATATACACATGTATCTATGTATTTGTATCATGGCTAGGAGGAGATCTGTAGCTTGGACCCAAAATACTGCATTGGCAATAAAACATCTTCTTTTAAAACTGTCTCATCTTACACTTCTGCAAGGATGTATCTAACAAATTGAAACTGAGTCCAAGTATGGTAACAGAAGCCTGCTGAAATTTGATTGACCTAAAAGAAGACAAGGGAGGCACATGACAAAAAAAGAAAATGTGACATGACAGTAATTGCAAACTCTTTTAGCCATTCTGTGTAAATGTTTGTTTCATCTCTACTAGCAGCCTGCTCTTCTTCTCCATAAATATTTGCACATCTTTCTTGCCTGAATCCTGTGTTCTGAGATTTTGCTTAGAGACTCTACCTTTTCCTTTCAGCTGAAGAAAAGAAGCTGTACTAGAATTTCTAGATTGCTTATGATGGTATCCTGTGTGTGCCTCATCTTTCTAGTATTTAAAAACTGTACTGATTTTTTTCTTCTTCCTGGCAGCTCCTTTGAAAACTGGTGAAGGCTTTGTGAGCTTCAAAGTTCAAGTTCATCTTTCTTGAGTAGCTATTCCATGAAAGCTTCACAGCACAGCTCAGGTCTGGGTTACTTAATAGGCCCTTACTGTTCCAGAGACTTCTTACTGTTGTTGGAAATAGGTTTTTATTTTTCTGACATGAAAGACTGGCTTGTGCTGTGCTTTGGTGGTGGGTATGAGGGCTTCTCCTTTTTTGGCTGCAGTAATGGAAATCCCATGGAGAATATCTGCCAGCTGCTCCCTGCCTGTAGAGGAGTGCAGCATCCCCCTGATCACTTTGGTCTAACTGGGTGTGAAGAACTAGGCTCAAGAATGGACATGAAAATGTATTGCATCAGATTAATATACAATACACATTTCAGCTTGAAATGGCTGAAGAATTGGGTGGCTAATGAAAGGCCCAGAATACTTGAAGTAGTGTTTTCCTAATGCCAGGGTGCCACTGGTGTCACGATCTCATGTTCCAACAACCTTCATTTGAGTCTCTGGGAGGGTGATGTGATTAGGTTAAACTCTTACTCAAAATGAGAACAATAGCTAAAATTTTAAATTTTATTTATGTTTTTCCACCTTTTTAATTGCCTGGATAGCTGGTGAGAGGGGATGTTTCTTCTGCTTATAGGACTGCGTGTCTCTGCAATGTAAAGGACAGTAATTATTCAAAATGATCTTGATAAAATAACAGTGTGGAATTTTACAGCTGGTTTTATTAAAACAAAGAAGCAAACAAAAAAAAAAAGCCCACACCAATAACCTTCCCCCCACAGGAAAAAAAAAAACCAAACCACTAAATAACATCATCCTACTATTTGTTAGCTTTTTTGGAAAGTTAAAAGTAAAGACTAGGACATGATCCTTGTTTAAAATGACTTGCTGCTGATGTTTAGAGAGCAAAGCTGTCTTTGGCGAGTATTCTTTGTGAGAATGAAACAAAAGAATTGATATATTTTTGTGAAATGGAACTGTTGAAATGTCTATTACCAGTCTGAAAGGTCAAGTTTTCAATTTGAGTCTCTCAGTCAGGAGTAACCAGGGAATGTTCACCTTGGACCTCGGACAGCTTCATGTTGGAAGCTTTGTCAAAACGGATGCATTTCTAGGGCGTTCTGCTTTTGAAACAAAACATTTCGGCAAAGATGGATCTTGCACCGCTTGGAGATGTATTTTTCCATGTCTGTTTATCCATAATGTATACGAAGGATAAAATTTAAAACTCTTTATGATATATTAATCATTTTATAACAGATGACACTGACTACGTGAGCAATACACAGTATAGGTTTTGTGCTTATTTGCAATTAAGTAAATGAAAATTAAGTCACAAATTTCCTTTTTCTTTATGTATATAATTATTTTAACATGTGGACTTTTTTTATTTTTGTGTGCATGCTCTTTCTTTCTCCACTTAAACCAGTACCATTTTTTTCTAGTACACAAACACATGTAAATATAGAAGCATATTGGTTTGTGACATAAAAGGCAGTTACAGGAAAATATTACAATAAAATGCATGAGGTTACATGATTTGCATTTTAAAAATTGTCAAAACAACTTTCTTTCAGAGGTCCACCTATTTTATCAAATATCACTGTCAATTTGTACTGCTGAAAACTTGTGAACAGTCAACTGCTTTTTACTGACTATAAGTTTTAAAGTAGGATTATGTTACTCGACTGGAAAATAACTGAAGAACAAATTGGAAAAGTCTCTTTATTTTCCAGCTCAATAAGATCTTTAACTGTTACGTAAATTCTAAACTATACAGCATGTAATATTTGAAAAGCACTTTTGACTTGAGTATGAGATAAGTGGTTTTGTTCTTATATTGTATCAGTTTTGAAAGTCTAAAGGACATTTCAAATAATCAAATGACAGCACTAAACCATGAGAATGTAATTATCTTTCTACAGCTATTCTTAGCTTCACTTTGAACAGTTTGATAATTGAATAAGTCTTATAACAATTTAAAATCAGATTCACAGTCTACATCACTGTGTAATGGCCTTTATAATTTCTTTCTGTGAGTTATTTTGTTTAGCATCTGTCCTTTTTTCTTCCCCATATTCTTTCAAACCAATTAAAAAAAAAACCCAAAGCAATCCTCCAGTGATTGATTTAATTCAGTTGCATTCCTTATTTTTTTACATAGTTATAATTGCTAGGTGAACTAGCATTGGAACAACTTGTAGCAACATAACATTTGAATAACAGAACAGAAATTCTGTGGTTGGATAAGTGGCTTCTATTGCACCACTATAAAACCCTTGCAGAAGGGAAGTGCTGTCATCAAGTGTCACAATAGTGATAAAGTCTGGTTTAGAGCTGAATAATGGCATAGTGGTTTCTGTTAATACTACAGGCAGTTCAAAACAAATGTACCAAGCTTTTAATTGTCACAAACACTGTTTGTTAGCAGGTTGTTCTTGTCCCTAATTGCTGTTAGGAGAGGAAGTTGGGTAATGAGGCCTCTCTAGCAGTGGCGTGAGTGCTCATCCTCACTGGTGCCTGTGTCTGGTGGATCTGTTCACTAGCTGCCTCTGCCACAAGCAGGCAGAGGTGCTTGTGTGTTACATTGTGGTTCACCAGGCAGCTGCACCAACCTTTTATGACATCAGCTTGCCTAAGGGGCATCTTTTGTTGTTTCAGCTGTCTGAGTGAAGGTCTTGATGTTTCCTGCAATGAGGTCTTTGCTCCTAAGTGTGCCACTTGTAACAGGCTAATATTTTATTTATGACATGTCTTTGTCAGGTAGGAACATTGCTTGTATTTTACGCAGGAGTTAAAATAATATTTGGGTTTTTGGACTTCTCTGATAGCAAAGATACATCATAAAAAGCTGTGAATGCCCTGACCTGTTGTGCTGGTAAATGTCTAACATTTGACATATGCCAGTCATAGCAATATACTGCTCATGCTGTGGCTTGTGCCTGGTTTAGGTGTGTTAAAACATGTTTTCAATTACTAATTGTGTTCATATCTGAAGAATCCTCAACTGAAGTCAGAAGTCACTTTGCCAATGGGATTGCTAGCTCACGGAGCCCACACTGCACTCAGTAATAGTTTTACTCTTTCTGGCACCATGTTCTGGTTGACAGGGAAACTGTGCCCATGTGTAGCTCCTTGGGTCACTTCTCTCCTGTGTATTTTCGAGTCAGTCACTTTGACTGAGCTCTTTGCTTTCAATTATTGTTGCTCTGTTACACTGAGTGTGATTATGCCAGTTTGTGCGTTTGCTGAGTATTGTCTCAAGTGTTTCTGAAAGTATTCCTTTAATTTCCTTTATTAGCACATCCATGCCTTGAAATCTGTTACTTGCAGAACATCTTTCCGTTGTGTGGAAGGAATTGATCTTTAACCTAGCAATGGCCATCATAGATAAAACACCCAGAACAGCAAAGTCCCACAGAAATCTAATCCCCATCCTGTCAACTTCCCTGAAGACACAGGATTTATCTCCTCTTTCCAAGTGCTGCCATGTGTGTATCTAGGGAGAAACTGTTTACTCCCAGAAATAAAAAAGAGAGGAAAAGGTGTATTCAACCGGCCTTTTACCTGAAATCTCTTATGTAAGGAGAGGTTATGCTTTGAGTTTTCAGTCATATCTGTAGCTTTTTTTGATGCCTTTATCTCTGTTCTGCAACTCTTGCACTTCTTCTCAAAGTGATGGTGAGATTAATTAGGGCTTTCTTCAGGCTGGGCTCTGGAGATGGGACAATATTTTTGCAAGTAGTGCTCTGCACAGGCTGTGTTCTAACAGAAGTGAGCACTGGTTGTAATTAGGCACTACCTAGTTTACACCAGTGTGAAGGACATAATACCACCTAACAAATGGTAAAACTGTTGCTGCAGGTGTGGAGAACTTTTAATTATTGTCAATGATCCCATTTTAATACATGCTTCATCTTGCATAACTTGTGTTTGTAGTTGTTAGTTTTTACATATGTAGTTACAGATACTTCTTTTTTAAGTAACTGACACTTATCATTGACAATGGCTTTGCTTGTCTAGAACAATATCAAAAACTGAATAATGACTGATGTAGTAAAAATAAAGTTGACTGGGAATCTTTCAGCTCTATGTATTAGATATTGTTTTCTAAGATGTTTAATGTAAGGTTTCCACATAAAAATATTTAAAGTTTTCACCTGTAGTGACATGTAATGGCTGTTCCCTCTTGAAATTCCAGCATTTTTTTCTATTCTCTCTGCCTACTTGTCCCATATGTACCTTTCAAGCTTTTTTCAGTGATGTTGCTCCTATCTGAAACACTTCTATAGATTAACTGTTTCTAAGCTTTTCTAATTCTCCTTTTCAAAATCACCTCTCCTGACTCTCTTGGGAAGAAAAGGCATGATGCTGGCCACCTAAGCAGCCCTATACATACCTTGTTAAATCATGTTACAGTTGATCTGTGTAGCATTTGGATGGAAGTGTTTCACCACCCTCTTCTTTCTCTCCCTTTCCCTGCCACCATTCCCAGCTGCTTTCATTAACTACATCATAATTTACATCTCCAATTATTTGTCAGGAACAAATATTTAATCCCTGTACGTATCAGCCATAATAAAAGTACATGCCACTGTCTTACATATGAAGTAGCAATGTAGAATGGATTTTATGAAAACTATGATTTTAAAAAAAATCATTTTGTTCCCTTCCTTGGATTTCTGACCGATTACAGTAAGAGGGAACTTACTGGAAACAAATGAAATTCTACCTTTCTCTTCTTTGGTTAAACTGCGCTCTACTTAACTGCCAGTCTTGCAGTGATTTACACCAAAATCTAATGAACATACTGCTAAATATTTTGAAAACCTCATGCTTTGTGTATCTGGTTTGTAATATGGTTCTCAGTTTGGTTTAACTATATTGAAACATTTGAGACAGTTTGTCTCTTCTGCTGGCCAGTTGTGGCCATGGGATACAGCCTGGGAGAAAGGAAATCTAAATCCCTGCTTTCCAAAACATTTAATGAAATGTTTTTCTGGTTGTGTATTTTCATGAGATGTCTGTGTAGCAGTGGTAAGAAGTTTTATGAGTAAATGCCATCTTTCCTTGTTACAGTATCGAATTCCCTGTAGTCATCTTTGCTAAAAGCACTCCTTTGCTCTGTCCTACTGAACATAGAAAGTCTGCTAAGAGTGGGTCCTGGTGTGGCTTACGTATGTGACAGTTCTTGTTCTTGCACTCCCGGCAAGAGTGGAACTGAAGGAACTGATTGGAAATGAAGAACAATTCTCTTATCAGTATCATAACAAAGCATGAAATCCTCAAGAATGGACTGGAGTCAGATACTTGATTAGTTTAGTCCAGAATGTGGCTGATTGTCTTGTTGTTGAAAGAGAGGGGAAAAAAGCAACTTCAGCCTGCACAAGGAAGCCTTTGGCATCCAGGCACTTACTTCACTGTAATTTTTGACAGATTGCTAAATGGCTGCTGGGGAGGGATGTGAGTGTAGGTACTAAATAAAATAACAGGTCACCAGCCCGTTATTTTTGGTTATGACTATTTTATGTTATTTTCACATCCAATAAAAGCATAGAGGAAATGTTTTCTGCATTAGAGACGTGTATTGCTATGCAGTAACAAAAGGTGATGGGAAGGTCAAGCTTGGGGTCTCTTGGGAGAGGGAAGGCTGGTGGGTGATGTGGGGGGGCTGACGATCCAAGGGGAGAGGAGTTCTGGTCTCTTCCATGGCTGAAGAGATGCTGGTTAGATAAGGGAGTCATTTTTAATGTCAGCGGCAGCACTAACTGAAGAAAGGGTGTCAAGGTAAAGGGAGGAAGGAAGGAGAGCATGGCTGTAAAATTATTCCCAGTTTGTTGTAAGGAAAGATTTGAATCTGCTATACCTGTCAGCAAAGCCATAAAAGAAAAGATGAACCACCTTATTATAGATTATATAGCTCTCTGAGTTTTTATGATTTCACTGACAGCCAAACACCAAATGAAGGTTTTTTTTTTTTTTTCCTCTCCTCCAATGTACATGAGATGGTTTATAGTCTAGCCGTCTTTCCCTCCCTTATACTTTTATCTCTCCATACTTGTTATGTCCTTCCCAAAGCTCTCCCTTTTCCTTCTCTGCTTCCATGTAAATGAGTCAGCAACATTTTCTGCTAAATATTCTCATAATTTGCCTAATTCTAATAATTTCTGCTAATTTCTAATAAAAAAAAAGAAAAATGGTGCTCTTTTGAAGTAGGTGTATGTAGGCTGGTGAGGTTTGAGCTGTGCAACATCTCTACCTGCCACCACAGCTTGTAGAAAAAAAGAAACAAATCGTTATTTCTTTGCTGCCGCTAATCATGGGGCCTCATCTGTGTACTCTTCTTATGGATGAACTCTTTGGTAATAAATACATCACTTTGACAAGGTCATCTCACCCTAACAGGAACATTTTGCAGCTCACCAGCAAAGGGACAAAAAAGGGAAGAGACTGTGCCTGTCAGAGCTTTTGCATCCTGCTGCTTTTCTGTACAGAGACTCCCCAGCTTTAATTGACAATTTCCACATGCACCTACAGCTTCCATCAGCCTTTCTTCCATGTAGATCTTGATAGTGATTAGGGGTAAATCACTTTATCCAAGACAACGTCTGTCCTCTCTGGCAGGAAAAACACACCCTCAGAGTCAGAAAGATGATTCCAGGGGGCTTCCAGGTGTACGGTGGCAGCCCTACTGCTTCCATCTGTGCTTCACCTTCTTAGAAGGAAATGCTGATTGTCCCATAGCATAAGTGGGAGCAGAGGATCCTCAGCTGTGCTGTGCCATTGGCAACTGGCCACTTGGAGACATATGTCCTGGAACAGTGACAGGAATTGCCCGTGATTCCACCCCCCGACATCTGTGCCGCTGATTGTGAGCTCCACAAATGCCACTTGAAATTCAGGGACAGCTGTTGAGCGGCGCTGCTGACCCTTGCTGAGGGTGTTCTGCTGCAATAGGCCGGAACACTTCCCTTTTGATGACAGATAGGAATCTTGGTGCTAGCTAAACTAAAAATACCTGTATTTTTTTTAAAAAGTGCTGAATAGTAGAATATTAGGAAGTTATTATATCAGAAAAAGTCCCTAATACAAGTCAATTTGAATATATAACGTAAATACTAATGTCTTGGAAGCTGGGGCTTGTGTGTCTGAAGTCTGAGATTCCTTGGGTTGCCTAAAGCAAAACTCTTCAAACTTACTTGGAGCTGGAGAGTTAGTGCTTTTTAAAAAATGTGCCTGGGTGCTTTTATCATACGGGGACTAAGCATGGGAACCTAATTTCTACGTCTTTAAAATCAGAATATTAATATGTAATAAACTCAGAGAACCTGGGGGTATTTAAGTAAGTTAAAAAAAAAAAAAAAAGCTATAGAATATATTGAGAAATAGCATTGAAACTGCTTCCAGCCTGCTGTATGAAGTACTCAGATATAGATGTGCTTCAGGAACATGGGTGAATATTTCACTTTGATTTATGGCAGCAGATAGGATTATCTTTATGAAAATTTTAATACCAATCGCTTTCAGAAATGTACATGGAAGGTTTTTTCATTAGTGTTCGCATCTTAGAGATTTTAATTTTGCTTCTTGTTTTCCTCTGATTGCTACTCCTATTGTCTTCTCTCCTTTAATACGTCAGTAGCAGCCAGGCTGCTGAGGTCACAATTAATATAAAGAATTCCAGCATCTTTCTTTTCTTTTGCTCCAGCGTGGAGGATGATTCTGTGACAGACTCACCAGCTGGTAGAGGTGATAAAATAGCAGGTGACAATTTTATAAATAATGCTAAAATATATGTATATGTATATATGTTGTGTTCTGACAGATAAATTGAACCCATTTGAAGTAGCAGTCCATCAGCTTTCCAAGGTGGAAAAGCTGATGGATCCATTCTCAAGCCTCTGTTTCAGTGACAGCTGTCACTACAAAACAAATGCAGCTGGTTGTTTTTGAGGGGAGAGAATAAGGTGTGCTGCAATGTGTGGGCTGGAAAATACCTCTGGGTTTGTTCAAGGAGGTCATGGTTAAAGAATACTTCCAAAAACTGGATTCCTTGCCAATTAGCTCCTTAGCAGGCAGTGCTATCAGCCCTGCATTGCCCACAGCACTCCTCCAGGGCCCCTCTCCAAAGCCAGGGGTGCACTTCAGGGTTCAGACATTGTCAAAAGCAGCTCTTAGCCACGACACCCGGGCGCTTCCTTTTGGATTGTCGCTGATAATGGTGCTGTCCCTGGCTGAAAGTGCAGCCTGCCTGGAAAAGCAGGGAAGAACACATCCAATTAAAACCTGTGGGGTTTGTGCATTTGTTTTTATTTTTCCTGTATGAACTGCTCAGATAATCAGTCTGCTGCTTAATTAAGCTTTCAGTTGGGACAGAGCGACCAAGATCAAGCATCATTTTTCTCTTTTTTCTGGTCTTTTAATTTTCTTCTCTCTCCATCTTTGTTGTTATGCTGTGGGTACACTGTCATTAGACTGGAAGAAACTTCTTTTCATCACCACAGCAGGACTGTTGAGTACCGGCATAGGAAAGAATACTTAGTGGCAAAGTAATGCATCAGTTGCATCTTATTTTCACTCCATCTGTATCTAGGATTATGTGCTGTTCAAGAGAGTCGTTTGCAAAATAGAATTGTTTGTTCATTTTACTAATGAAATGCTAATTAAAAGACAAAAATATAGTTACCACTGGCAGATGGGCCTTGGTACCAAACTGCCTTTTGATCGTGGAAAGGACCAGGGCTGTTAACAGTAACCTTAATATTTTTTTTTCTTAAGAAACATGTATTAACCATTCAGATGAATATGTCTTAACTGCTAAGTAATTATGATAGGTAGCTGCAATGTTCTCTCTGCACCTGCAATGATTAGAATTAATACCTGTTCTGTATCAAACTGCAAACCTTTCTGTTGTACTTATCAAAACATGTGTCTTACCTCTCAATTTCCAAAGCTCCCTGTACAGTAGCTACAGCAGCACCAGGTCCACAAAGTCATCTCATGCACAGTGGTCAGTCATTTCATTTGCCTTTTTCTGCTTTTTCTTTCATCTTTTTCTTTGTAGTTGAATCAGCCTCTGCTCCTGGAACCTGGGGTCAGAGGGATTTTGTAATACTGTGTGTTAAGCTGTTGCAGCTCTGATTGTGAACTTGGAGTTAGATCTGCCCTCTTATCCTCACTTCCGTCTCTTATGATTTCCCTGTTCCTGAGCACTGAGCTCCTCAGGAGGTTTCACACTGATGTTCATTGTAGCCTCACATGTTTTAGAAACCAGCTCTGGCAGGACTGCTTTGCTGGGGAATCCTGAAAATCCAGCATGAGCTTTATGGGAAGGGCGGTACCTGCAACGTGCAGCACTGAAAACCAAAGGGGAAATCAAGTTTGGAACCATAAAAATAAAAACCTCATGGATCTATTTGAATAATTAAATGGTGCATTCAGCAGCAAGGAGCATGTTATCCTGACTGCCTGAGATCTGCCATAGCCTCCTTAGGCTAAGGGACTGCAGCCTCCTTAGCCTTTGGCCCTTGGTGAGAGCTACTTAGTGCTTGTTGTGGTCATGGCTTTTTACGGCTTGGATTCTGGCCAGCTGGAAATTTCCTGAGACCACAAATCCATTTCACTTAGGCCAGTGGACATCCATCAAATGCTAACAATGTGTACTGCATGCTCTCATTTGTTCCAGCCAGTTGCTGTTTGTGGAGATATTTGGGTAGGGAAGGCATGGGCCTGGGCAGGCTCTACGTAACATAAACAATCTAATGTGTGTATATATATATGACACCTATAACCTCTCCCTCAGGCTGAGTGTTTGTCAGACAGGGCAGTTGAATTGCCATGAGCATTCATGCATATCAGAATCCTCAGCAAATGCTTAGTATGTGGTTTATTGAAAGTGCTGTTAACTTAAGGGCCGGGCCTTATTTCTGAGTTGTCAGGAGGTACAGATATCTGCTGGTGGGAAAGTAATTATTGATAGCCTTGCCTCGTCCCTCTGTTTATCTGGTCCCCATTACTGCTTCATGAACTGGACAAGAAAAATACAGATTTCCCACTTTGCCATGAGAGGAGGTGGGAGAAAGCCAACATAAGGTGAGACAGATCGTTGTTTTAAACATACCTTTAGAGGCAAACGAATATCAGAGGATGTGTTACCAAAAATCCCTGTGTGAAGCCATTGCCGATTTTCACTGAAGTTCAGTGATGTATCTGCTCTAAATAATTAACCTCTGAACGCTTCCTTTTGTTGATGGCACGAACGTAAGGGGTTTGTCGATGTGGGGTTTTTTTGGGAGATGATTGTGAACTCATGCCCTTGTCCTTAGAGTGGTACAGCCTACTTTTATCACTAATCAAAAGGTCTAAATCCCCCCAAAAGATCATTATTCATTGTGCTGATCCGAAGAGGATCTGTGCAGTAGGGAGAAAATTGTTTGTGGGTTTCCTTCCATTTTAAAAAGTGTGGCTAAAGAGGCTGACTCGTGCTCCCTTTGTAATGCAAAAGCAGTCATTGACTTCACCAGGGATTTGCATAAACAACTTCGGGGCACTTGACAGATTTCTACCTGGGAACTGAAATCCCACTGACTAATCTGAATTTCTGATTACTGGGAATGTGAAACACCCTTTGCTCAGGGGGGGCCTGTGGAAAACTCAGCTGTGCAGCTCAGTGTGAAGTCTTTCCTGGGAAAGCTGAAAAGGAGAAAAGGCAAATGCAGACTGTCTGGATGCTTGGTATGTTTTGATTTAATTCGAAGTTTTATGTTTTCCTGCCTGTAGCCAGGGGAGATTAAGCTGCAGGTCTTTTCCCAGATGAACAGGAGAGGGCTGCTCTGAGTTCCATCACCTGCAATCCTCAGGAAGTGTATGCTGAAAGACACCAGTGCAGATCTTGAGTGGGGACATTATTCCTTATTCAAGCAAACCACATTGAAATAACTCAGTTTAAAACTTTCTAATTGTACTATTTCGTAATGATGCTTCTACATGTAGATATCATTAGTCATAAACTCTCTTTATAAATAAAGGAATGCTGCTTTTTAGACCCTTATAAGAGCCTGAGCTGGGCCCAAGTGAGGCCCACGAACTGCTGGCTGTATAGTACAGGTTCTGTAACATTATTAATATCTCTTATTTGTGCTTCATTCACATCTTCTGGGCTGCATATTTTAAGGAAATTCTAGCTGCACAGTTTTGGATGAGGATAGTTCCTCCATGTGAAATTACAGAATTTTTATGGGGTTGCACCGAATCATAGATCAAGTGCAGGGGGTTGGGGGAAGTGAAAAAATAATAGTAAACAAATTTAAAAATGAATGAAATTGCCATTCTTTGATTTGTTCTTCTCTAACAACATCTTTTAATGTCTGTAAATAATGCAAGAAGACAGGGCATTTTCTGCAGGAAAGATGGACTTTTCAAAAGATCTTTCAGTGCTACATTTCTGACGAGGTGTTAATGCAAATTTTTAGGAAGACTGTAGGACTTGTAAATTCGGCTGACAAGGATATTTTCCAGTTTGTTGCCACCTTTGTCATTTTCTGTGTGACACAGTTCTGCATGTCTCTGCAGGTCCTTACAAATGTGATTAAGTGGCAGAAAATGCCAGGGAACAAGGTGTGATGTCCCTGTCCCTCTTTTTAAAAACAAGTTAAAAGCAACGTGAAACTTCACTTTTATACTGACTCTTTTAAAAATAGAGAAAAGATAAGCTTTTCCTATTGGGGATAAGTTGCTTAAATTATTTCAAAATATTTAAGCTGAGACTGAGAACAAAAGGGAAAAATGTGATGGAGTGGGAGATTGAGGGAGTTTTAATCAACCGAATAAAGACACTTTATAATGACAGTCAATCCCAACAAAAACTGTCACTATAATTCACCTATAATGACTCTCCACAGAGAGAGCTGTCAATACCAATCTAGTTTAATAACAGCCTCCTACCAAACAAGAAATGTTTGTACTGAGTATGTTTTATAGAGCAGGTGAATGATTTTGAATGTTATGTGTAAATCAGTGTATTTCCATTATTATCTCGGAGTTTTCTTCAGGCCAGTGCCTCTACCCATCTCTGGATTTTAAAGTTAGAAATTAATTGGCATTTAAATTATTTCAGATGGGGGTTTTGTTTCTCTTTGTGGTACCATGTATTTGTACAAAAGGTGGGAGGCCACTCATTATTTGAGTAGCAGAAATTTAACTGTGACACAGGTATTTTGTCATTAAATTACTTCTCGAAGATAGATCCCTTTTAAACGCTATTCAATTTCTTTTAAGCCTGAGTAAAAATATCCAAGGGGAGCTGGAACTGATATAATTCAATCCAAACAGGAACTGTTGTTTTGCAGTAAACTTTCTAAGTGCATTTCAATGTTTTGATTTATTACAAGATACATGTATTAAATAATAAACATAGGTATTATAGCCACACAAAATTTTAGTTACCGTTTTTCACTTTCCTTGTAAATGTATTTGGGGCTCAAATGATGTGCCCAAGCACTCTCATAATTACTGTAGTTGACAAATCCCTTTTAGGTAATGTTTCTCTTCCTCATCCTCCTCTTTCAGAAGTTTACCTACTGTTGTAGAAAAGGGAAAAATCAAAAAGTATTTCCAGCAATCCTCTGGTAATCTGCCACAGGGAATATTTATTTTGTAAGTGGTGAATGGAAGACTTCAGTTTTTGTCAGGGTTGAAATTGCACCCAGTGTACGAAAAAAAATGGTTAGGGCTGCATTATCCAGTGCTAGTAGGAAATTAAATGGAATTTTGCATTTTATGGTACTAAATAGTATTTAATGGTACCCATTTTTATTACCGTTAGTAGTAAGTCCCACGTTTACCCTAAGATCTTCTGGAATGTTGCTCACTTAAAGATCCTAAAAACACTCCTTCACAAACCCAGTGGTACAGAATGGTTTGCAATTTAAAGAACCCCACAATGTTTCCCTGCAATTCTGAGTTGAAGAGTTATTTGCTGTATTGCGTGTAGAAAATCAAATCTGGCAGCAGCAAACCGTCCTAACTCCTGTTAAATATTGGCCTTTGCTTGGAGTAATCACTGGAATATTTCCAGAAAATGATTTTAGGTTGCCAAATAATCACAATGAAATTTTAGGTAGAAGTAGCTAGGCTGTGATTCTCAGTTGACTTTGCCCAAAAGTTTCTGTTTTTAAACCCCGAGTTATTAATTAAATGCCACAAGCCCTGGTATGACTTGAAGGAGAGGACCATGTGGTGTTTCTGTAGTAAGTCTTTATCAGGATTTTGGGCAGAGCTAAAGGACTTTCTACCCATTTATCATTACTAATAACAGCCATGCCCTTGTCCCATGCTGTTGACAAATGATTTTGTTTCAACACCTATATTGGCATTTTGGCAACCTTTCAAATGCACTGAAGCACTGCCTTCATTAGTGTAATGAGAAATACATTTACATTTCATGCTGAAGAAGACAACTAGCTGAGAGCTATATTTATTTAACATAAGGTTGCTCAAGTATTTTAAAAATATGAGCATGTGCAATAAGTTATTTGCTCAAGCTGAAAGTATCGTTCAGTGTGTGTCTTAATGAATTTCAGGTGTTGTAGCTAAATGTACCTTTGGTACTAATAATCTGGAAATGTATCCTTGCTGCATTATGGCAGAAACACATTTTCAATGTTTCTTTTTAGGTAAAACGACCCTTTGAATAACTTCTCAAGAGTATTTTAATAGGACTGGCAATTCTTGTTATTAAAAGTAAATATTTAACCTGTTCTCAAGCACCTTGAGTAGTAAAAATTGGAGAAGGTGCATTTCAGACAAATAACCTTTATTTTAAAGAACTGGGGTCAGCTGGATTTGGCAGCACATGTAAAGTGAATGGAGCCTTTTAAGTAAAATGATGCAACTGAACTAAAGGCTTTTGATAATTAGGGAACAAATCCAGTGCTTGTAGTTAAGTGAGTCTTATACTGACATCAGTGGAGATGACTTAAGGCTGAAGATAATAAGAAAAGCTTAACCAGATAGAAAGTGTCTCTCCCAGCTGTACTTCAGACTGCATGAAAACCTGTGTAATAAATAAGAAAAAATAATAAAAAAAAGAAACAGAAGAAACAAGGTCTAAGCCTTTCACTACTTGATGTATCAGAGTAATGAGCTTAGTGAGTGTGAGGAATTAACACAACATCCTTTTAGGTTGAGTCTTTACATTGGGTTTAGAAGGTTTAGAGAAACACTGCCAGTTTAGGAACAAAGATCAGTATTTTCTGTTTCAGGACTGAGGCAGTAATCTCAGAAATCTAAAGCAAACTGCTTTAGCTACTAAGAAAAAGAGAGAAAATCTTGCAAGGAACCTAAGAGATAGATCATACTTCAGAAACAATGTGCAGTGCCTCATAGATCACATAATATTTCCAAGCAGTGATTCTAACTGATAAAGCAGCCCAAAGAGCTTTTTGATGGAAGTGAATCCAGCAGCTTCAATTGTAAGTGGTAAAGTAATAAAATCTGGGTTTGTGCTGCAGGATTTAAAAGTAGACTGTAATGTAAAGTGGGCAATACTAGGACCACACCATTAGAAAGACAAAAATACCATACATTTATATTTATTGTCCAGACATACACCTCATCAAATTTGTCAAACGTGTTATTTTTCACCAAAAACTGTATAGATAGATCTCTGTTCTTCCACTTCATTTGTAAGTAGTCACTTAACAATGCAACATTTCAAAACTGAAAATCCCATCAAAATCAGTGAAACGGTTGTGAAACTTTTGCAGATTAAGCACAACTTTTGTGCCTCCTCATCACGTCAACACTTGTGAAAAGATAAGAGGCATTATTCCTCAAGGCCCTATAAATTTGAAAGGCACTTCTCAGGCTTGAAATGATAAGTGATACTGGGAAGTTATAATAACTTGGAAACTAGAACAAAATTTGGGCAAAAGTATCTCCGTGGTCCTGTTTCCCAGTTCTCCTCTGAGCAGTTCGGAAACTCAGAGGGAACATGCCTTTTGTTTGCTTTAGTTTTGCATTTTTTTCTCATTTTTACATGTTTTTCTCTTACCCTTTGTCTCCTGGTCATGTAGATCACCCTGATGGATCACAGCTGGTGCCCTGCTGGTGTTCAGGCCCCACAGAAATGTGCAAATAATTCACTGGCTGAGCAAATAATTCTCCATGGTGGGGGTTTTCATTTTGAACTCCCAATTCTCAGAATTTATTGTAAGGTTTTGCACATTCAAATACCTTTTTCCTAGCTAGAAAATTAAATTACAGAAATGGAACTATTATTGCAGTTCTGTACAGGAGTGCTAATAATATCAAATATATAGTTCTTAGGGGGAAAATTCAAATATAGTAGGTGATTAGAGTGGTATTACTGGCTGGCAAACGAAAAGTCACTGTAAGCTGAACAGCAGGATGTAAGGATATTGTGGTGAATTATAAAAACATTTGGCACATTGCTAGAGTTCCTCTCTATGGTGTTGTGTTATCTCATTTCAAATGTTGTAATTAAAATTGAACAAACTTTGAATTAATGTAGCTGAGACTTATCTTCCCAAATGCGCTCTTAAAATTTTCCTCTGTCCTTATTTTGCATAAGAGAGATTGGGAATAGAGAATTGTCCTAAGGTCCTGGAATCTCTGCAAGCTGAGTTCAGAATCAGTGTTGTTGCTCAGGCCTTTATCAAATGTTTACCACACATAATGAGGCTGGGAAAGAGATTGTGGATTTGTTAATTTTGAATATTTCAAAGTAGATGAGAAATACACTTGATGTGAAAGCCTAGGGGGAGAACTGTAAAGGAACTGCATATATACGTGATACTTTTTCAGTAAAAGAAGCAAAACAACGTTTGTAATATAGTTTGAGCAGTAGGTACAGCCGTTTTAAACCTTGGAAGAGGTGAAATGAGAAGGAATTCCTGGAACCTCCTTGTTCGGTCTGTTATTGCTATGGAAGGCTTAGCTGAGGAAACTCAGTTTGTCACCCTGGAATATGGTAAAGGAATGCTGTTCATATATCGAGTTTCCAAAGTAAGCAACTGGAAATCAAAACCAGCAGGACATTTCTTTGAAAGCTTCTCTTCCACTTCTACTAAAGTTTTTTCTTCCTGTGCGAGATCTGCAAAGTCAGGCATGAGTCTGGTTCTTTCTGCAGTGCCTTCCGTCCAGCTATAATCTCCTGTTTTTTTAAAAATGCACGTCTTGAGTAAGTGCTGGTGAGGGCCTGGGCCCTTGGCAGCAGTCAGCAGGTGATTAACTGAGCCTCCCTGACACATTAAAGGGTAGATGATGATTTCAGCTTCTCCAACTGCACCATGATCAAATGGAGTTCCCAAACTGTCCAATATTGACTGACAAAAAGTTGATTTCCCCAAGGCTTCTCTGACTAAATTGATGGCACAGCTCTGACAGAGGAGAGTTTGTATTTGTATTTAATTTATGTTTGTGTTAGCTTCCTTTCTTCTGTTGCCTTGGGACTAACCAAAACACAGTCAGTTTAGTTAACAGAGCCGGTGGAGGTTTTCCCCATCTGCTGCTTTTTTTTCATGTCTGTTAATCCTCTTGAGGAAGGACAAAATCTTGAGTAAACTTAGGCAGGAGGTGACACTGCCAAGCGTTCCATTTTTCTGATCCTTCCTTAATACTGCATGTTATTTCCTACGTTTAGATTATTCAGTTGTATCCTTAAGCATATGATTTCATCGGGAAAAACGAGCATCCTTCAGATCAGCTAAAGATAATTACAGGACCTCTACAAATTCAGTAATGCATACGAGTAGTCTGGTACTAATATAATGCTATTTGAATTTTTAAACACAGAAGCATATTAATATACTAGGCAGCAAAAAAGGAGAACAAAGACATCTCTTGTTCAGTTCTGCCTCAAAGAATTTTGTATCAAAGCTTTGTGCCTATTCCAGGTTGTATCTTTATAGCCTGAGATCAGGTTTTCTGACAGAATATTGGTTTCTTCATTCCTGGTGAATAATTTTGGCTAGCCAAAGTTGTTCATGTCTTTCCTGGGTTTCATGTAAAATTTTAGAAAGGAATTGGTACTGTTTTATACTGAAATTCAAACTGTGAAGTATTTTCAGAAGACGTTGTTGAGATTTGAGTGGAGTACATCTGAACATTATATTGTTACCTGTTTCTCCCAGCTTTTCCTGTGGTACTTCCCTTTTTTTTTTTTTTTTTTTAGATGAAATATCACTGCCCTGGATAACTTAATCTACAGTCAGTAGCAGTAGGGCAACTGTTGCATACATTCTCTGTTGATGACATTTTAACAGCTCCTTGTGTTTCCTGTTTATTCAGGTGAGAATTGCAATTGTGCCCTGTCCTGGCCATAGAGCTCTTAGGTTATTGTGTCATTGTGTGGAAACTGGGGGTGTCTCATGTCATGTGAAAGTTTGTGTTGAAAACCATAAAAGGAACAAGAATTTTTGGGTTTAAGGCATGAACTCATATGACAAACTCATAGGGAGCCTTCAGTGGCTCTTTAGTGGAATGCCAGTGCCTTCCTGATTCCTGCTTGTTGTTCCTTTCTCTCCTGAGGGCCTTCCTGAGCCCTCAGGTTTCATCTCCCCACATAATCCCGAAGCTCGGAAGGGACCCCCCGCTGTTCCCTTGGCTCCTGCTGGGGACCCGAGCCCTCGGTGTGCCATTGCAGCTCCTGATTTATAGTTCAGCCCTGATTTACAGTTCAGCTGCCTTCAGTGCCTGCACTCTGCCATCAATTCACATTGTAATTGCTCCCAACTCCAGCTGCATTGTGATGCAAATGAAGGCATTTGTTTACTGTTTCCCAAATAGCCAACATCATTACAGATTTTTCTAGAGGACACAAGAAGAGATGAAAGAACAACCTCACTTAATCAGTTTACGCAAAGATTAGACTGGAGGGGCTGCTGACCCTGTAACTTGCAGCCATGTGCCTCCTGAGATGCCGGATCTCTCCGCAGCCATTGGCCAGCAGTGGCACACACCAGAGACCAAGCCCTTCCACAGCTAATCTCCTTCTCGGAGGCCTTCTGTAGGCAGGAGCAGACTTCCTGTTTTTAATGGATCTGGATCTTTCAGGAGCGGAGTTTCCTCCACTGGACTTTGTGACTCACCTTCTGTGTTTGTGAACATGGCTGATACGTACCAATAAATGGGAGTTCATTAATAGCTTGTAAGGTCAAGCACAACAATCATAAAAACTCCAAACCTCTGGGTGGATAGCATGTCTGAGTTGGTTAGTTCCCATCTCCTTTATCCTAAAGATACTGGCAATAGATATAATTAGGAAATCTGAACCTCTGTCCCATTATCTACCGTTGGTGTTTCCAGTTAATCATTTAGCCTTCTCATCCAGCTAGAACATCTTTGCGACTGCTGTGATAATAATATTCAACACTGGGAATCTGTATTAGTGTTTAGAGTTAGGAGCGAGTTGAAAATGTGGATAATGCAGACCTACCAGCACTTGAAAAAATAACACCTTATTTCATCATTTGGAACAGAGCTGCAACTATTTCACAACATCGGATCTCCCAGAAAGGGCTTTTTTTAGAGAGAAGATCATCACTAAGGTGCATGGAATTGATTCCCCTTTCAGCAGTTCAGTGGTGGGCAGAGTGCCCAGACTAAATGAGCTTTTAAGGCCCCGCACTTAGAGTGATGCATTTTGTCTTTTTTTTTTTTCTTTTTTCATGCTTGATTTATTTGATTATATTTATCGAATTAACAGAAATTGATTAGAAGTCCTCCATTTCAGGGAACTGCCAGAAAATAGCTGTATTAGTGGGAAGGAAAAATTCTTAGTTGTCCAGTCAGAAAGGAATAAATGACTTTGTGATTACCAAAAGAGAAAGGGGGAAGTCTCAACTTGTGTTCCTATTCAGATTGGTTTAAGTATGTGCTGAACTTGCTGAACTACTAAACTGCTTTATTAGCCAAATTTACCTAGGGACAAATTGGTTCAGCCACTGCAGGTACTCAGAATTATTAAAGAAAACTCATTTTACACCGGTGCAGAGAGGGGACTGTTGCCTCTGAAAACAGGCAGCCAATTTAGGGAGGGAAGCTGAGGAACCTGATGAATGCCAGGCGTCCACCCTCAGAGGGAACAGAGGAACAGGGTTGTCTGAAGGTAGAAGGCTGTCTTTTCTGCAGCTTGCCCAGAGCACCTTTCTGTTCAGGCAGAACTCCTTGGTTTACAGGAGCTTGGTACAGTCTGCAGTGCTGGGACCCCTGTCCTACTCATGGGGTGAATGAATAATGAGGGCATGAAAAACACCAAGGTGGCTAAAATCCTGTGTATAGAGTGTAATGGAAATAGGTATCCATTTTCAGATATCCTCCAGAGAGTACTGCAGCCCAAAAACCTCGAGGATGTAATTTTCCTGTCCTTGCTGGGAAAGGACATGGTAATAGGAAAAAGAAAATTCTATGGTTGTCTGCAGGACAAGCTAGGAGTTTTCACTCTTGAAACGGATTTTTCTCCCCATATTTTTTAAATAGAGCTTGAGTGTCTGCATTCAAAGACAGAAGCATAAAAACAATTAAGTAATTATTTTAATAACTGCCAGTGTACTTAGAATATAAAGTCATGTAGCAGTAATCTGGTCATGCTGTTATTCAGGAACTCTCTCTGGACTGGGTTTCTTATGAAAACAATTTCTAATTTAGATAATTGTAAACATCTCCCGTCTTTTATCTCCTAAGCGGACTGTAGATTTTCTAGGCCTCTTCCACAGATGAGCTGTTTTGCTGCTGCACTTTGTAACTCTCACTTGGTTTTCTCTTCAGGCTCCTTTTGATAACTTCGCACTGTTCTGTGTCTATGATGTGTTAGCATTAATTTTCTCCATTGGGTTAAAATACTAAATTAAACCAAGCCTATCAAAATTGGCACAGTACTCCTAATGTGTTTTATTCTTACTTGGAGACATATGTGATAAAGCACATTTTTAAACTGCTGGATTTAGCAGAAAATTAGCAAATATGGCTAAAACAGAAGAGGAAAAAAGCCATAAGAAGGTATGTAGCATGCAAAGATAGCCATCATAGTTCGCTGCAAATAATTTCCTTTATTTCATGTCTAATCTTTTCTTACTAGTTTTTTCCAGTTACAGAGGAAAAGGCAAAAAGATTGCTTTTAAATGATGCCTGACATAGCCACCTAAAAACAGAGACTAGACAAGAATAGGTGTTTATTTGGAGGGCCTCCAAAGGTACATCCTGGGCAGTCAAAAAGGCTACACCCAAGATGGATCCCCGGTCACGAGTTCTTCACACTTTTGTAAGTTTGGTTCATTTACATATCAGGGTTAATTGTCCAATTATAACCTCAGTTCATGATGTAATTTACCCCAAGTGTGCCCCCTTCAGAGGATTTTAGTTTACACGTTTTGGGGCCTGGTGTCCTTGATGTGGGAACCTAGAGAGGTTTGTTATGTGTAACCAGCATAAGAGAACAGCAGCTGACAGGCCACAAGAAATTTCAGAGTTACGCACTAGGCAGTATAGGCTTTGAAAAATATAAAAGTTAAAACCTAAGGCATCATAAACTTTCAGAAAACCTATAAAACAATCTATTGGGATACTGGAGCTCTTTCACGTAGCTGCTTTTGGTTTTTTAACCTTAGTTATTTCTTTGCTACCAACAGAAAGGACACCCTTAAACTCCAGATAAACCTACAAATGGGTCATATTTTTGCTGTAATTCTGTAAAAGTAGCTGACAATTTAGATAAATGGCATTGGAGGAGCATAGCAGTAAGCACGTTAATTAAAAAGAGTGATGCACTAAGAGCTTCTTGCATTTAACTTTTTGAAATTGTATTTCCAGGTCAATTACGTGATTATTGATTATTATTGTCAGAATGAACGTTTGACCCTCATTTTTATTGATCTGTCTTTTCTAAATATTGATGGCTAGTATGGGAAAAGAGCACCAAGAGTTGGAGTCGGGGAAGACAGGGCAATTGCAAAGTTCTTGTTCTATTCTTACCTCATTCCACAGAATTAGGGTTTTCCCTTCTGTACTCAGGAGTGGCCACTTATTGGCATAAATGGATGTTTTTGTGTGTGGTTCTGAAAGTAGGATCTAGTTTTTTGTATGTAAAGGTTATATAGCTTTGGGGAGTAAAAGCAGGAGTTTTCTCTCTCTCGTAGTGCACAAATGGCTGCCTCCCTCCCTAAGGTGTCTGGGATGCGGGAGGAGAAGGGTGAGGGGAAGATTGCAGGGCAGGTATGTTCCCTGTGAAGTAGTGGAGGGGCACTGCTCTGTGCACACCACGTGGGGATCCCTCAGACACGAGACTTTCCTGTTCCGTTTCTCTGCTGAGGACGTAACACCTGGGATTTCACCTGCTCCTTGCTGCAGGTAAGGAGAGCCTAACAGGTTCCATGACCTCTGAAGGTCTTCGGGGCTACTTGTGGCTAAACTTCATTTTAAACATTTTGAAAAGCAGCAGAACATTCAGGTCTTGCATACAGTAAAAAGCCAGGAAATATGATAATATTTCATCTATGTAGCTGCAATCCTAAGGGCATCTTTCTAATGAAATGTTTTACAAAACTTAGAGATTTCTGGAAAATATATCTTTTTTTTTTTTTTTTTTTTTTTTTTTTTTAATTTTTTTTGTTTTGAAATTCGGGATTGG